>JARFXV010000817.1:0-417500 GCA_031761425.1 Cosmopolites sordidus | reverse complement strand
ATATGTATATATACGTATTGATGTAAACCCTCGCCGAAACTTCATAACTTTATAAAAGTATCCTATGTTCTATTTTACGACATAATCGACTTCTATGCCAAATTTCGTTAAAATCCTTCCATCCTTAGTAGCGTGATTGAAGTATAAACACCCAAACAAATGTACTTTCACATTTATTATATTATAGTAAGATACTAGAGTGTAATAAAATTATTTGCGTTTTTTCTTTTGTTTATAAAAAAAGGATTATACTTCACTTCTCAGAAATTTATTTCTGATATTTCAACTTCTTGTACCGACAAATAAACATTCCTTCTTCAGTATTAAAGTTAGTTTTAAAAAAGTTAGTATTTAATTCATTTTAACTAAATTCATTATGACTGAACACACTAATAAGTATATCAATTCTTCTATTGGAATCTTTGGTGTGAAACACTAAACTTGAAGAGATTTACCACTAAACACCAAAACACTTTTCTGAACTGCTCGACGCACGTTTCGCTAACCATGTTAGCATCGTCAGGAGATGATTTATTCTAAAAATTTCTCTGAAATTTTAATAAATAGGACATAGTTTAGTTTTAGAATTAAATTAAATCATCTCCTGATGATGCTAACATGATTAGCGAAACGTGCGTCGAGCAGTTCAAAAAAATGTTTTGGTATTTAGTGGTAAATCTCTTCAAGTTTAGTACACTAATAAGTAGTTACCTTGCCCTCAAAGTTCGGGCAAAAATCCACTCCCTAGTAATAAATTACTTTATGTACGAATGTGAAATTTAATTTTGATATACCAAGTCAGTCATATTTTAACAGTTGTTCGGAGTAGAAATGTACTGGGTTATGTCGACATTGTAAATGTATCCGAAGAGATTGGTCTTTCTTGCAACAGTAAAACGTTGAATTGTTGAATTTAGACGTGATCATAAAGCATGAAGCGCGGAATGGAAGTCCAAAAAGTGTTACAGTAATAAAAATTATAATATGAGACATAAATCTATAAGAAATTTTGTAATGAAGATGGATGCACCCGAAACAAACGCGCTTTGAGTCATGAGTCAACTTACACATATCAGAATTAAAATAGCAATCAAAACATGGGATGAGGAAGTGCATTGAAGATTTCGAATGCGGTTGTATTGACAGTACAATATCAAAACGTCGGTCTTTTCACATATTTTTCATTTTTTTTACAAAAATAAAACAATAACTACGTTATACTGAAGACTCGTTTTAAAGAAAAAAAAACATATTTTTTTCGTAAGGATAACTTACTTGCCGACAAAGGTGTTTTAGTATTATTGTGATCAATGAATTGATGTACAAAAACAAATATAGTCTCTTACATTAATTTGTCCTCAAATCTCAAAAATTTCTCTATGGTAAGCGTACGCCTTTAATTTAGTTTGAGAATTTTACGAAAGTTCGCTTCAAGAAAGGGATAGAATGATTGAAGATGCGTTAAACAAATCATATTGAAATTATGGTGGACTATATTGAAAGATAAAAGTAGCTTTGAAATGAAATTCTTCCAATTCTTGGAAACTCCGGTTTGAAACACTAAACTCGAAGAGATTTACTTCTAAACACCAAGTCACTTTATTTAACTGCTCGGCGCAGGTTTCGCTAACCATGTTAGCATTATCAGGAGATTATTCAATCTAAATGTCTTGAAGAGTGTACCCCTGAATTTCAAGCAGTAAAAGACTGCAAAAATATTTGGGTTCTAAGTCAAGCCATTTCGCTTTTACAAAATTAGTTATTCTGTCACATATTTTGAGACATTTTGAAATACTAACTTGAATAAAACTGGGAAATATTTTGTTAGTTTTGCGTGGCTTAAGAAACCAATCAGCTTAAAGCCTCGAATAAGCCTAATTTTTCTTTGATAATGTACGTACGAAAGATTTAATTCCGCTAACCGTCAAGCCATTGTAAGTTAATTCTTCTATTGGAACCTTCAGTGTGAAACACTAAACTCAAGAAAAAAATTACCACTAAACACCGAATCCGTTTATTGAACTTCGCGACATACGTTTCGCTAAACAGTGCCAGCATCATCAGGAGATAATTCAGTCTGAATCATATTCTGATGATACTAACATGATTAGCGAAACGTGCGTCGAGAAGTGATTTCGTGTTTAGTGTTGCCGGAAAAGTTGCCAAGTTGCCGGAAAGGTGACAAAAGTTCGTCGATGCAATCGGAAAATATTTCGCATATTAATACCGATCTTTTATTTTGAATTAAACGTTTTTGCTCACTTAACAATTGTTCATTTTATAATTTTTTCTTATAACTTACATAGTAGCCAGCGATAATAATGTTAATGTAGAAAATGGCAGTAATTTTTATTATTTTCTAATTATCAAATATGTAAATCAACCAGTTCAAGTATTTTTGTTTTGATTTGAGTAGTTTAAATAAAGAAACAATGATCAATCATTAAATTCCCATGACGCCTTTTCGTGTTTCCTCTTACTGCCCTGGATCGACATCGTGACTTCTTCATAATTTGGCTTCAATAGAACAATAGTCGAGATCAGAATGACGATTGATGGCTCCATATATTTGAATACTGTAGAAAGTGAGAACCAGTTTTACATATTCAGTCAACTTATTCACAGAAAACAAGATTGTAAGGTGTAATAAACGCTTCATTATGATGTTATACAGCATTGTAAGATACAGTGTAGTGATAATTAAACTGCTGTATAATTTTTTTCGTTCTCTATTTTAGGAAAAATAATGTAAATGAGTTAATCTTTGTGTGTAATTATTTTACGGGGTTATGTTAATGTGTATATACAGGGTAAGGCAAGTGGCATGCTGCCATTTTAATTGTTTATAACTTTATATAACTGAGGTTTTTTTCTATAATATGTTTACTTCGTATTTAAATTTTGAGTTAATTAATGAAACATTAGCGGCAATGCAGCTTTGTATCCTTAATAACACATTTTTCAATAACTTCTGTTAATATATCTGGTGTTAAAACACCGATTTCAGCATGCATCTTGTCCTTGAGTTGCTGTTTGATTTGAAGTTTATTTATGTAAACCTTTTCCGTCAAATCAAGAGATATAGGCGGCCATAATAAATCTCCATTTAGAGAACTTAAACGACTAAAGAAAATGTTCTTCAAAATGTTGATTCTTTAACATGAGATATTTACTGTAGCGCCATCTTGATGGAAACACATATTCCCCAGTCCTTGCCCTTCCAATAGACATCCTAAGCGCAGACGTCAGTGATAGGCGGAGCTTATAGAACCTTTCCAAACAAAGGAAAGGTCCATTGAAATTTTCATAAGAGAATTTTTGTTAGTCATTTTCTTCTCTTTAACAAGTTTAATAAACAATTTCCCTCACAGTTTCGTAATCTTCAGTGTACATTTTACATTTAGCTTATTTGTATTGCTCCGTAAAACGTTTTTATTCGGGCCTTTTATTGTGTGGAAGAAAATTTAAGGTTATGAGTGTCAATTTCGGTGTTTTGGGAGGATTTTCGGATATAAATTGTATTGACAATGTTGGTGTTTCTGTTTTAGTTAAAAATGGTGATGTATTTTACATTTTCGGTCTATTCAGTTGAGCGAAAAAAAATAATAAATCTTGTGAGGTAATATTAAATATTTATAAGATGGCATGGAGCATCAAAACATCCACTGGTTTGTAGTTGGCATTTTGTTAACAATGTTAGAAAAAAATGGTCCCAAGATATTTGATTTTAATATTAAAAGGAAATTTGCGTTTAAATCTCCGGAGAAGTAGTATAATACATCCATATATGATAAGCTTTCAGAAAAATTGAAAGATAACACTAGTTATATTATTTATTACAATAACAGTAATGAAGTAGTTGATACAGGGAACCACAATTACTATCATCAAATCCAAGGAAATCTTCACATTTTAAAGCGCTTCAAGTGTTAGTTATGAATATGGAAATTGCAAAAAGAACGGTTCTTATTGAATATGATCAATCATGGGCAGAAAATTTAGAACTATTGGAAATTTCTGTTAAATATTACTTACCTAAATTATTGGACATGTAGATATATATATATATATATATATATATATATATATATATATATATATATATATATATATATATATATATATATATATATATATATATATATATATATATATATGTATGTATATATGTGATTTTCTGATGTGATACGGGATATGTGATAGAAAAAATATTGTTTCAAATATTTTTTCTTCCGACGAAACGACGAACGAAAAACGACTTTGTTTGACTTTATAAAACCCTCTACATCAAAATAACATCGGTTTATATTTTTGCCATTAAAACAATATAATTTGTTTAATTATCTAAGATTTAAATACTCATTTTTCTTCTTATTATTGTTTTCTTAATTATACTTAATTATTGTTTTCTTTAGCCCTTAACAAAGTTTGTTTGCATTTACATACGAAATTGTACTGGGATTTACGCGGATGTGGATCTTATTATCTTATTATCTATGTTCATATGTATGTATGTGATTTTCTTTATTATACAATAAAAATAAAATATTACTAACTTTTTATTGAATGATACAGATAAAAATAAACTTGATAAATACCATATTAAACCAGTGATAGACATAGAAATATTATATATATTATATATATTATATATATATATATATATATATATATATATATATATATATATATATATATATATATATATATATCTTGGGCAGAGGATTTCCATGGAGGGGAATACCACCCGGGAGGTGGAACGGCGTGTTAAATGTGGCTGGCAGGCATTTGGTAGGCTCAACATAGTGTTTAAGAGCAGACTCCCACTTTGCCTGAAAAGAAAAGTATTCGATCAGTGCGTTCTACCCGTTATGACATACGGAAGTAAAACCTGAACACTCACATCGCAATCAATTCAAAAACTTCGGGTGGCATAGAGGGGAATGGAAAGATGTATGCTTGGCATTACAAGACGAGACAGAAAGTCCTGCGCATGGATCAGGGAACAAACAAAAGTCTGTAACATCATTGGAAGAGTAAAACAGTTGAAATGGAGATGGGCAGGCCATATAGCGAGGCGATGGGACGACAGATGGACCAAGGCAATCCTGGAGTGGATACCGCTTGATCGCAAACGTCCGCGAAGAAGACCGAAAGCACGATGGATTGATGACATCATTAAGTATATTGGACCCGAGTGGCAAAGGAAAGCCCAGGACCGTGAAGGTTGGAAGCATGCTGAAGAGGCCTTCATCCTGCAGTGGATCGATACGGGCTGATGATGATGATGATGGTGATGATGATATATAACATTAACTTCAGCAAAGTTTTCTGGCAAAGCTGAACTGAAAAGTAAGTACGAAATTATGTATATGTATATATATATATATATATATATATATATATATATATATATATATATATATATATATATATATACTTTTATTACAACCATATTAAACCAGTGATAGACATAGAAATATATATACTTTTATTACAAGATAAATTTATAAAATTAGCCATTACCTTACATCCATGAACATTTACTCGATATAAAGAAAAACTTAAAATTAAGTAAAACATGCTTCTACCTCTTTTATTAAAGGATACTGAGAATTGGTAAGCGCAACACAACTGAAAAATCATAGAAATCTCGGACATATGATATTGGACAACTTGCTGTAAAATGTTAAAACACTTTATTCTTCTTATTGCTCTCTCTACATGAATTCTAGCCTGTGCTGTTGTTTGTGTTTCATACACCTGAGCCTTGGTGAACTGAGGTGTTCTCAAAAAAGATGCTATATTTAAATACACACCTTCAGGTAAAAAATCCTTAATGACGAAAATAGTTTTCAGCTTCTAAGGAAGCTCCTGGCATTACGCTTGTAGTTCTTGAAGTTGATGGTATATCTTCGATATTAAATGTCGTACTATCACTTCTCGAGGGTCTGTCTCTATTGCTGTTGCTTCAAGAGCAGGAACAAAGTTTCTTTCCACATCTTTTTCTTTAAGCATTCTTTTACTAAAAATTACTACTATTAATGGATTTAATGATATATTTAAAATATTATACCGTTTCTCCAGATATTCAAATGCAAATTTCCTTTTAATATTAAAATCAAATATCGTGGGACCATTTGTTCCAACATTGTTGACAAAATGGCGATATGAATGTTTTGAAGGCTCCCGATCTTGTCGCCTAGAAGATACATAATCATTTTTATACGTCCATGCCATCTTATAAATATTTACTGATATTACCTGACAAGATTTATCTTTTTTTTTTCACTCAGTTGAATCGATAGGAAATCTACAGAATATTTGTTCACTGTAATGTTTACAGTCTGACATAAAACACATCACTATTTTCAACTAAAACAGAAACACCAATAATAAATTCATCAAAATATATCTGAAAAAACTAAAAAAAAACTGAACCTGACACTCATAAAAGGCAAAGTAACATAACCTTAAATTTACTTCCACGCAATAAAAAGTCCGAATAAAAACGTTTTACGAAAAATTCAAATATGTTAAATATAAAATGTAGACTGAATATTACGAAACTGTGAGAGAAATTGCTTATCAAACTTTTAAAGAGAAGAAAATGACTAACAAAAATTTTCTTATGAGAATTTCAATGCACTTTTCCTTTGTTTGGAAAGGTTCTGAAGCTCCGCCCCATTGTGACTTAGGTAGTCCATTAAGGCACCAAACAGTTTTGAATTTTATGTCTATAGCATTCACTGTTGACTGTGACTGTATTTCCACTACTTCAAACTTATATAGTCCAATGGTGTTTTGGACATGAATATCTCAATATACTCTAACTTTAACTACTTGTTTGCCCAGAAATTATATGCTGAATTACAGCTTTATTATATGAGAGGATAAAGTTTCGAACTATTGAGATTGATTGTACTGGGAAAGATAGAGGGAGAAGAAGCGTGGTAAGACCAGGAATACTGTGGCTGCAACATTTGAGAAAACCATTCAACTGTATATCAAACCAATTATTTAGAGCAGATGTGGGCAGGGTGAAGGAAGTCATGATCGTCGCCAACCTTCGATTGAACACGGCACGATAAGAAGAAGGTGAACACACATGTGATCGACTGATCGATCCAACATCTGTAAATTAACTGATCGATGCCAATTTCCAGAATTGTATTTCCATATCTTTTACGTGGCCTTTGTATTGGGTGTGACGGGTAATAATTCTTAATATTTTTGTTTAAAAAAAATTTAAGAAATTAATTTGGAAGAAAGGTAAAAAATGTTTTAGTCAAAATATTCGCCTTCGTTAATTGCACATTTTTCTGCTTGGCAATTTGTGGACGCCCTTCCAGAAAAACCGTGCATCTTTTGAGGTGGTCCAGTCATCAAGCCATTTTTCGTCATCTCCGTAATTGTTGAACAGTTTCATGGAAAGTTCGTGAGACATCGATGATAACAAGGGGTAGTCGAAAGGGGAAAATACTGGGGAGTCAGGCAGGTGGGGCAAGAGTTCCCAGCCAAGTACAGAAATTGTGTCTCTGACTGTTTTCGCTGTGTGATGGGGTGTTTTCGTGCTGCAAAATCACTTTTCCGTGTCTTGTAGGCCATTCTAGTGATTCAAATTGATCATCTGTTGTCGGTAGCGAACGGTATTAAGTGTTTCACCACCAAATGCACCGCATTGTCTTCTTTCCAAAGTCATTCGGTCTTGCGATCGATGTTGATAGTTATCCTGGCACAACCCATGTTTTTCTGTGTTTTGGGTTCTCGAAATATATCCATTTTTCGTCTTCACATCCGATTCGTTGCAAAAAAGTCTTCCTTTCGTGTCGAAAAAGCAAAACCTCGCCTGTCTGTTGTTCAGTGGTACCCATTTCCCTACCTTCTGGATCTTTTCTATGGCATACAAACGATCATAAATGGTAACCTGTCTGCTATTTGTTGTTGAGTTTGCATATAATCTTCCAACAATGCTTGCAATCGGCATCTTCCAATTTTTTCGGCTGATCTGGGCGTTCTTTGCCTTTCAAATCGAAAACACCACTTTGAATTGTCTAAACCAACGCTCACAAGTGTCGTGTGTTTTTCTTTTAATTTAATTAGACTAAACCGACCATTGTTTCCAGCGCTGTCTCTTAAAAAAATTAAGAATTGTTAACCGCCACACTTGGTATATGACAACATTTACGTTAGAAACTGTAATTAAATGACAACTTCACATTTTTTTTTAAATTTTTCGACCGAATGTTTCTATGTTAGAGACAATATTTCATCAACTACTTTCGCACATAACATTAACTTATCTCTTTTTTCATGAACCTTTTTCTTTAATCGGTTCAAGAGATTGGAATATTATCCTGTTATTGTTTTACCCTTTTCAAGATAATACGTAAACTAAAACCGTTTAGCGCTTCAAAATAGAGATGCCATAATCGTTCCTGCTAATGGAATCGGCTTTGACGCCGTATAACCGACTTCTCCCCGCTGTTTAAACTGCTGTTCTCCACGTTCCATCTGTAGTTGTCGCCCTAGACTCGGCTTTATTGTTATTAAAACGCCCCAGATATTGTTTAGAGATTTTACTAAAATCAAAAATGTCTGAATTAACTATTAGGTTGTTAAGAAAGTTATTGCAGTTTTTAAGCATTAAATTGAAATGCGCATATCTCAGCTCAAACAAAGCTTTATTAATCGAATTAAAAATAATTACAATCAACACACTTTTGTCAATAAGAGACAAGTTTATTTATACCGCTGGCGTAAAATTCTAGGGTCCTGGAGGCGACGAAGTTGCTGAAGGCAGTCTGGCATCCTCTTGATTTTTAAAGCATTTCTCGCGCAGGAAGTTGTTGCGATACTTGAAAAAGTGGTAGTCAGTAGGCAAGTGTGGCGGATGGTGGGAAGTTTCGTAGCCCAGCTCATGCAACCTTTGTCGGGTGATCATTGAAGCCGAGCCTTGTCATGGAGTAGAATTGGTCCTTTCCTGTTGATCAATGTCGGCTACACGCGCCGCAGTTTTTGGTGTGTTTATCGATTTGCTGGCAATACTTCTTCGCTGTAATCGTTTCGCCCGGGTTCAGGAAGCTGTGATGAATCAGACCGGCCGCAGACCACCAAACATTCACCATGCTCTTATTTTAGTGTATTTTTGGCTTTGGGAAGCCTTGTGGAGCTTCGTTGCGGTCCAATCGCTTAGCCGATCATCGCCGATTGTCATTAAGAATCCACTTTTCATCGCGTGTTACAATGCGTTCGAGAAACGGATCGTCTTCAAAACGACGGTTTTTTTTAATTTTCATTCAATTCTTGCGATACTAATTTATCGAGATTTTTTTGATTTTCCAATCTCCTGCATATGGTTAGCATATGATCGTCAAATGCGTTACGCCTAATTCAGAGCTCTAGAACAGTTGTATGCGGATTGGCTGCGACTAAGGCCCTCAATTTGTCGTTGCTAACATCCGATGGCTGACCGCTAAGCTCAACATCTTCAAAGCTCTCATCACCGCTACGAAATTTTTTAAACCACCATTGCGCAATACGTTTATCAGTGGGTTCTGGACCAAATGCATCTTTGATATCGTGAGTTGTTTCGGCAGCTTTTCGTCATAGTGTGAACTGGAACAAGAAAATTGTACGAATTTGCTTTTTGTCCATGTTGCATTTAACACAAAAAAATAACACATTATTTTAGAACAAAACTAATACCACAGTTAGATACAAATTTCTTATACATGTTTAATGGCTCATTAGTACAGACGAGTTGAACTTAAAGATTGGTTCTGATCGTGGTGCGTCGGCCTAAATGAGAAGCAGGGTTTTTCGAGTTGCTGAAAGGCGCGTTCTGTAATGGTAACCACTACATATTACTTCTTAGCGTACTGTCGTCTCACTGATGCTCATTGATGTAGCGTATTATTTCTAACAAGCCTGGATCATTTGTTATTATTCTTCTTCCTGTGATGCTACCGCCCATCAGTGTACTTTGATCTCTAACTTTCGCCTCCAACTGGATCGATCCCCAACATTCCCTTTCTAATGTTGGAATTGCAGTAGTTCTTCAGCATTTCTTCTTACAGTGTCTTGGCGCCGTGTCTTAGGACTACCTCCCTTTCTGTTACCCCCTACTTGCCTCCCTATGATTATCCTTGATATTGAACCCTGACATGGTCTTTAATTACCACATTCCTGTAAAATTACTTGACTTATACCTGATCTTCGAAATTCTATTATCAATTAATAGCATCAAAAATTCTCTTTTTCGAAATACTCCAAGAATCTCTTGGAGCTCTGATGTTAAACGTTTCATGATGATTGGTCAGACTATACGGAATAATGTTGACACTAATGGCATGCAAACTTACAGTTCGTTTGACCGCGACCCCTATCGGAAAATCGGATACACCAAAAAAATCACCCTTTATAAGTTTAGATCTTAAGACAGATTGCCGGGAATAAGCAGTTTAGTTAGCATCCTCATTTGAGCACGAACCCGAATGAGAATGATAAACCGAGCCCGCCCCGAATGTCTCGGATCGGGAAAAATATCTGCAACGATACAATTTTTGATTTTCTCGCCGGGAAAATGTCGAATGAATAATTATCAGTAGCTTGTATCAATTTTATATACATTTATAACTTATTAACTTATTAAGAAATAAAAAACGTACAAACATAGACGTAGATGGTTTCCAATTATATTAACACACTCGAATGAACACGAACGAACGCGCATGAGGCAAGCCGGTGCTGCACGAGGCGCCGCAAACACGCTCAAACTAATCGCCGCACAGCCTCATAGCGATCCAAAACAGTTGGATCGCCACGAGGATGTTCCCAACTGTGCGGCGATTAGTTTGAATTGCTTGCCTCACTCGCGTGCTCACTCAAGTGAGGACGCGGCTTTATGTGCACGGATATTATTATAACCTTCCTCGCGTAGAGATAAATAATACTTTTCACTCGCTTTACTCTTTAGTGAGCTGTAAGCGTCTTAATAAAGGGTGATTTTTTTAGTGTATCCGAACTTCCTATAGGGGTCGCTGTCAAATCATCATGGCACATCGAATGTCTGGAAAAGCATCATGGAACTTTTAATATCAGGGCAATGCTTGAAAAATGTCGAAATTTATTATAAAAATCAGTGTTTTGTGTGTCAAACTTATAGAGCAACTTCTTGAATGTTATGGTGCACATAATCGCCAGGCCGAGCAATTATCCGAATCACGCCGAGCAACGCCGAATTATCGACAAACTCCGAACGTATTTCACCCTACTATATATTAAAACAAAAATAAGGAAAACTACACGAATTGGGGCGAACATTAAATCAGCAAAAAATCCAAATTTTAGCTTTGCAAGAAACCAGATTGATAGATGATAACACCTTGGAATTCGGCAACTACAGACTTTTTAAAAGTAAAACGGACAAAAGAATACCCAAAAATACACCACATCTCGGTGTTGCTTTCGCTGTCTCAAGAAACATTCTTGGTTCTATAACAAATGTCCAGCCAGTAAATAATCGACTTACGAAACTATACATTAATCAATGCACACCTCCCAGTTAACGAAGAAAATAAATCTAATCCTGAAAAAGTAAATAAGTCCTGGGAAATTCTGGAAAAGACTATCTCTAAAATTCCCTCTAACCATGTAAAAATCCTATTGGGTGATTTCAACGCCCAACTAGGGAAAGAAAAAAAGTACAGGAAAACAGTCGCCAGTTTTCCCGCTCATAAATGGACTAACCATAATGGTAGAAGATTGATTGAACTATGTTCGCAGTTTAATCTAAAAATAATGTCAACCCATTTTAAGAAGAAAATAACAAAACAAAAGACCTGGAGGTGCCCAAACACGTACATGGGTGAATTTCAAATTGACCATGTTGCCATTTCGTACCCCAATTATAAAGAGATTTTGAATGTTCAAGTCAGGAAAGGAGCAAATATAGACACGGATCACCACTTGACTAGAATCAAACTTAGCTTAAAACCTCGAAAACTTATTCAAAAGGGGCTGCTAATACCAAAGTTTGACCCAACGAAAATAAAACCAGCCCTAACTGAAGAGCTTGATAAACAACCTGCACAGAACTGGCAAGAATTAAAACAAAAAATTATTAAAACAGCCTTAAAGTTGGTCCCTTTACAAAAACGTAGAAAACATCCGTGGTGGGATGAAGTTTGCGAGCAAGCAGTATTAAGCCGAAGTAAAGCATTCAAAGATTGGAACAGTCAAAAAACAGCAATAAACTATAACATCTTTTTGGAACTAAGAAAAGAAACATCGAAGCTAATTAGACAAACTAAAAGAAAATATGAAAACAATCAACTTAATGAAATAGAAAAAGATTTCCAAAAAAATAACACCCGAAACTTTTACAAAACATTTAAAACTAAATTAACAGGCTATCAACCGCAGAGCCTATGCTTTCAAAAGGAAAACGGACAACTAGCTCTAAATAACCAAGACAATTGCAAAGAACTTGCGAAATATTTTGAACAAATACTAAACTCTCCTGAGTCCTTAAACAAATTACCAACACTAAACCTAAACTAAAATTACCAACAACAAACAAACCCAGATTCATTACCACCGAATGAAGAGGAAATACTTAGGCAAATCAAGAGGCTTAAAAATAACAAAGCTTCTGGAGAAGATGGAATCACTGCTGAACTTTTGAAATCCGCTGGTCCAGCTACAATCAAGGAAATAACCAAAATTCTACAAGAAGTTTGGCGAACCGAACGGATTCCGGAAGACTGGAAAGATGCTCTAATCCATCCACTACATAAGAAAGGAGATAGAACGGATGTAAGCAACTATAGAGGAATATCTCTTCTCCCAACATTGGTGAATATCAAGTAGGTTTTCGACCGGGCAGATCCTGCCTTGAACAGATCCTGAATCTAAAGTTGATTCTAAGACATCAAAAACTGTACAATAAAAATCTCGTCTGTACATTTGTGGATTTCAAAAAAGCATATGATTCTATTGACCGCGACTCTTTATTCCAAATCTTGAAAGAACAAGGACTAGATCTGAAAACGCTGGCAATTATTAAAGCAACATTAACTAACACAAGGTCAAAGGCTAAATTCATGGGTGACATCTCAGAGCCCTTCGAAATTAAAACTGGAGTGAGACAAGGGGATGAACTCTCGCCACTCTTATTTAACTGTGCTCTAGAAAAAGTAATACAGGAGTGGCGTGAAAAAAAGTCGGCACTAAATATTGACCAGCCTATTAAACTGGGGAGAACCAACATCAAAATTGATTGTCTGGCGTTTGCTGATGATCTAGCAATTTTAGCTCAAGATGTATTAACGGCACAGAAACAGATTGAAATCCTAAAAGAAACAGCAGAAAAGGTAGGACTCCAATTTTCCTTTGAAAAGACACAATACATGACCTGCAACAGACTAAGAACACCATTTCTAAAAACAAAATATGGTAACATCAGACGAGTCTCTCAATTCAAATATTTGGGTGAAATAATCATGGAAAATGGGTTGGAAAAAGCGGCCAATAAGGGTAGATGTCAAAAAATGGAAAAGGCATTGAGACTTACACAAAATATTTACAACAAAAATGCCTATCTAAAAACACAAAACTGAGACATTACAACACGGTTATTAAGCCAGAATGTCTATATGCTGCAGAAACGCTCATTTTGAATAGAAAGAGGGACATCGAGGACATTGAAAAGAAGGAAAGAAAAATCATAAGAAAAATCCTAGGCCCCAAACAAATAAATAGCACAACATACCGACGTCGAGAAAACCAAGAAATCAAACAATACACAGATATACATAGCGATATGAGAAAAAGAAGACTTAAGTTTTACGGACACATAAAACGGATGAATCCGAGTAGGCTAACTAGACAAATAGTCGAATTTTATGAAAATAGAAGTAGAGCTAAAGTAGAAATGATTAAATGGATTGCGGCAATTAAAGAGGACCTAAGATCAGCAAATATTACACAAAGTGAAATTCAGGATAGAGGCTGTTTCAGACACAAGGTTAACGTTTGGAAGGTTGGCCAGAGAGAAAAATGTAGGAAGACTGGAACAACTTGGTCTGACGAAAGGAAAAAAGCTCATAGCGAAAGAATGAAATTAGTATGGGCGCAAAGGAAGGCTAACAACAACAAACGCCTCTAATTGTACTTCGCGTGGTCCACCAGGGCCCATACGTGATAATAATAATAATAATAAAAGAAAAATAATAGAAATCCAAAGGTATCAATTTGTTAATAGAGATCGTTACGGAGCGATGATCATTTAATTCAGAATTTGAATCGTATTGATCTGAAGGATATGTGGTTCCAACAGGACGGCTCCACATGTCATACAGCCAACGCAACAGTCGATTATCGAGGGAATAATTCGGTGGGAAAGTTCGGAGGGAATAATTTCGGTCTTTTATATTGGAAATAATTTCCATCGTCAAATCAATTCTTTGTCTCTTCCTTATAGCTGTAAAATAAGGTCATTCAATCTCTCTGTAATGTCCACCCGAAATTCAAAATCTTCAAGCCAGGTTGAGTTTTCCATTTCATGAATATGTTTAAAGCTTTGTAAAATTTAACTACAGCAGATAGGAGATCATTGAAACGTTTGAGTATTTTTTTTATAGTCAACCAATGGGCTTCAGAGTGAAGAAGTAAATCCCCGTATTGGCATTTAATCGGTCAGTTCTTTGAATAATATTCTCTGTAACGACTGAGCTCTAACTTTTATTACCATTTTTATAACGTCGTTTAGTTTCAAAAACTTCCCGCATAATGCCTGTTGGTAGATAATAATGAGACAGTAATTACGGAACTCACTATAAGAACTCACCATAGCTGGAGCTCCATCTGTGGTCAAACCTACCATTTTAAATATCGAAATTTTTCCAGACGAAATAACATATTTCTAATGAGAAAACAGGTCCTGTCCAGTTGTATGCGCTTTTAGTGGAATAATCTTCAAAATTTCTTATCATAAAATCGCTAAAACTAATCCTGACGAAAACATCCATCAGGGCGGTATCAACCACATCTGTGGATTCATCAAGTTGCAAAAATAACTACAGTTATCTAAGTCAGGTTTAACTGTAAAAAAACATCACTACTCGTTACTTCTACTCATCTCATCACTGCATTGCCAGAAAGTTGCATTGCTTTTATGGCAGACGCTATCTCGTTTTTATTTTTAAAGTTGGCGAATAATGAATCAGCACGTGTAATGAAAATGCGTGTTTTATTATTTTTCCTTCTTTATAAGGCTTCTTATTACGTACAATTATCAACGACACGCGATATAATCAATTAACTGATTTTTCTATTGTCTCAACTTTTCCTTTATAATATGATTTTTCAAAAGCCGAATGAACAGTTTTATGGCGCCTTTCAAAATTTCCGTTTTTTAGCAACGGATACAGCTTTAGCGTTACACAACAAACACACACTTTTGCTTTTAATTTCTGTAAAGAAGTAGTTGTTCTTCCCACTCAGAATGGAAATGGCATGTCTTAACTTTTTAACTACTGCTTGCTATACTTGTAGTTGTAATTGTAACATAACTGAACACTGAACGCGACGTCGTCGCACAAGTCTATCTATATATCACGTTACAAGCAGCCGAGATCCTTCCTGAATGATCAATTGGTCGCTACTCGCTATAATTTTTTCGGCGGTTTCGCGGATTCTAACCTGGTGACGTCAACGGCTGATCTTCGGCGCCTACGATGCGCTGATCAGGCCGTAATCCGTAACAGTATTATCATTTCGATATTTTCGTTTATAAAGGTTATCAGTTCAACGTCTGAGAATTGCTTATAGCCATGAGCTACCGGTAGCTTGCAATCGAAGGGTCGGCGACACAGTTTCACTAGAATATGACCATAATTAACATGACCATAACATTAACAAGTTAAAACTTGTTGGTTCAAATAGTAAATGTAAGAAATCCATGAACCAGGAAAAACGACTTGTTCCATTCAGTCAACTTTTTGGATTATTAATGTAACGCGTGGTTAACTACATATTTCATGATTTTTATACACTTGATTAAGCACGGTTGTCATATAAATAGAACATAGTTTAATTTTAGAATAAGACTGAAACATCTGATTATATTAAATTTTAATATAATATTAATATATTATATTAAAATTATAATAAAAAAAAAGAGATTTTGTGTTTAGTGGTAAATTTCTGCGAGTTTTATGAGGACATTACTTGACCAGCAAGATCGCTATATTTATGACTACTACAGAACTAACAGAATTCGACATTAAATAATCCGAATTCTAGTAGAATTGTTCAACTGTGTAATGAGTAATGTGCGGTTGAAATTGGAAGTGTGTTTACAAAGACACGAAGATCACCTTTCAGGTGTTATCTAATTTTTTTTTCAGTAAGCGTAGTATGTCTGTATTTTTTTTAATTGCATTTGAATTAGGTTTTGAATATTTATAATCGCCCATTCCTTTATACTTTCTAAAGGTTTAATATTGACAAAAATAAACCCGTGTTCTCTTTTTTAATTTCCAACTGCAAAACTTTGATCGTCGTTCAATGAATATTTCATTTTCCATGCGATGGCAGGATGAATACTATAAAGGTCGTAAACAAACTGCAATGGACTTAAACCGCAAACAGTCGGGGAATAGATATTGACTAATTAAAAGTTCAGACAGAGTGCGATTCAATATCACATATAAACGAGCATAAATACGATCTTGAACCCCAGACGACCGTTAAAGCCCGAATCCTTTAAATTTTACATTACAATGTCGATTAATTGTCTTTGGAATTGGTTCGGTTTTTGGTTTTGATTGAATTAAAACTTTTGTAGGATTAATCTTTATCCAAATAACTCTCATGGGGTTTTTCATAATTCCCCTGGTTTTAAGATTGTACTTCATCAGTTAAATTAAATATTTGGTGTAAAATCGAAATTTTGGTGAAAAATCTAATTGAATTTCAATAATATTCGTAATAATTTTAGTCTAATTCCTATTCAGTAAGTAATCATTGAACGGTGAACTGTTTTCCCAATGGAAAATTGGATAAAACTTATACTAAAGAAATGGAATGAATATGTTTAACTAAACTACTGTCCTGGGTGTCCCTTAAACAGATTACCAACACTAAACCCTAAACAAACACACCCAGATTCATTACCACCGAATGAAGATGAAATAATTAGGCAAATCAAGCGACTTAAAAATAACAAAGCCTCTGATGAGGATGGAACTGCTGAACTTTTAAAATCCACTGGTCCAGGTACAATCAAGGAAATAACCAAAATTCTACAATAAGTTTGTCGAACCGAACGGATTCCAGAAGATTGTAAAGATGCTCTAATCAATCTACTACATAAGAAAGGAGATAGAACGGATGTAAACAACTACAGAGGGATATCTCTTCTCCCAGTTTGTTATATGTATATATTTGTATATATATATATATATATATATATATATATATATATATATATATATATATATATATATATATATATATATATATATATATATATATATATATATATATATATATATATATATATATATATATATATATATATATATATATGTTGTAGTGTTTCGCGGATGGAAGAATACGCTAGACTATTAGTCCGGGAGTTCATCTGATCGTTTGTGAAAAAAGTCAGTTTTTTCAGTCTTCAGACAAGTAGTGAGAATGCCAAGTGTGACGTCTGCACGTTCCCAACAAACGGGACACAAACGATCGGATGTACTCCCGGACTAATAGTCTAGCATATATATATATATATATATATATATATATATATATATATATATATATATATATATATATATATATATATATATATATATATATATATACATATATATGTAACTATATCTTATCAATTGTAGCTACAAATTTACAATATGTAGCTACAAATTTGTAGCTACATTAAATCCCCAATGTTTGCAGATAGTGTTCCTAAACGTTGTTTTCAATTGTTTATCATGCCTGTGCGAAGAAATTCAAACTTTATCCAGCTTACCGAGTTTGACAGGGGTGGGAGAGTTACTACGAGAGGCTGGTATCTCTTTCCGGGAAATTTCTCACAGAGTGATTAGATGTTTAGATACTCTTAAGATGTTGTTGGGCATGATTTCAGGAAGGTCGTACACATCGAGCTAGGATAGGATAATTGCAAATCAATGATTATGATGGTTCATCAGAGGAAACATGACCGCACTTCGTTAGTCCAAGAAATTGTGGACCCTCATCTCATAGCACAGTCACTTTTTCAACAAGAGAATGCCAGGCCACATGTAGCGAGAGTTACATTAAACTACTTGGACCATGCTCAAATTAATGTCTATGTTGTGGTCATGTTCGATTGCATGCTTGGAAACAGAAGAGTTTTCATTTCTCCCATATTCTAATGTGGGTAATGTGTTGTTTACATCTCGTTAATATGGATCTGTTTGTGTGCCCAATATACTTTCGATCACAATGTTCACAGCTAATTTCATAAATCCCCGACTTTTCGTGTTGATCTACTTTATCCTTTGGATTACCCAGGATTTCTCTTATATGGTTTGTACACAACCTTAATGTCCACTTTTTTCAAAATGTTGTCTACCCCTCGTGTTAATTGAGCATCAAACGGTATTACCATGAATTTATTATTGTTCTGATCCTTTTGAAAAGTCGAAGATTCTATCAATAATTTTCTAAACGTATGTTTTCTATTTAATTTATCTACTATGTTTTTATTATAACCGTTCATTTCGGATACGTCCCTAATTAATTGTAATTCTTTGTTATAATTATATTTGTTTAAAGGAAAATTGATTAATCTGGTTACCATAAAATTTAAACTAGCTTATCTTGAAAGCTATAATTCGAATCGTTAGGAATTTATCTCGAAGTGCTGGTGTTTTTTCTAAAAATATTAAAATCTAACATATTTTTATTGTTTCTATTGATTCAAATATCCAGAAATGATAAACTATCGTTGTTTTCGAGTTCATGCGTGAATACTATGTTTTGGGAGTTACTATTTAAGTTCTTAGTAAAATCATCTACGTTTTCATTTTTGAATCGAAAATTGCGAAAATGTCATCCACATAACCCAACCATACCTTTGGAAAGTAATTGAATTCATTTTTCGGCTCGGCTTCAAATTTACTCATAAATAAGTTGGCTCAGAACTTCTTGTTGTTCGTAAAACCTGTTATTATGTTAAAAACAATTTTACTTCTTGTCTAGGAAATCTTGTTAAGGAGATATTCAAATAATAAATTAAAAAAAAGTTCTGGATGATTCAAAGGAAAAAGTATATCAACAAGAAAAGTCGGGGATTTACGAAATTAGTTGTCAAAATTGTGATTGAAGGTATGTTGGGCAAACAAAGAGACCAATATACCGAGATTTAAAGAACACATTGCCCACATTAGATATGGGAGAAATGAAAAATCTTGTGTTGCCCAACATGTACTCGAACATTATCACAAATATAAATATTAGTAATTTAAGACTGGTTAGAAGAGTAAACAATAATAGGGCTTTGGATGCATATGAAAGCATTCAAATAGAAAAATGCAAGAAAATAATAAACCGGGAAAAGGGACCTATTCCGTTTAGTCAACTTTTTCAATTATTAATGTAAAGGTCAGAAAACTTCACAGTTCATTTTTTCTTTCTTGTGCCCGCTTTTCCGTCTTTTTTCTTTTTCTGGTAACCTTTTCTTTACGCGCTTCATTAGGTAGGTAGTACGCTTCGGAGGTAGTAGGTTAGCAATTAGGGTTCCCATATAAATAGAACGTAGTTTAGGCTTAGAATTAGATCAAATAATCCCCTGATGATGATAACATGGTTAGAAACGTGCATCGAGAACTTTAGAAAAAGTGATTCGGAGATTAGTTGTAAATCTCTTTGAGTTTACTATTATTGTGGTTCTGTTAAAAGTGCCACTGTGGTACAGGCAGGTTTAGGTTTTTGTGAAATAGCATGCATAAAATGGTTTGAGTATCTCATATATGCACGAATACGAGGTTCATGATCTGGAGGATTTGTGATTCCAATAGGATGGCGCTACACCTCACTCTGCTATTGAAACAATTGATTTATTGGGAGAAATTTCCTGGGCGAGTTATTGCAAGAAACGGTGATGCTAATGGCCACCAAGATTATGTGATTTGACACCGTTGGACTATTTTCTTTGGGGTTGCGTGAAAAGCCAGATCTATAAGTACACTCTACAATCGATTCCCGAACTAATGGATAAAATTAGTTGAGTCATTGGTGAGATAGATTTACGATTATTCCAAAATGTCATCTAAAATTTTGACAAAAGAGTGACCGTTTGTGGACTTGCAAAAGGTGGTCATTTGGCAGATATTTTCTTTCGTGTAAATGTCATACACCATGCGTCAATTATCAATAAAAAGTTTTTTGAAACCAACGCATTCTGAGATTTATTCAAGAATTAAAAAACCACTCAATTTGAAAGACCCTTTATTTACAATTTTACTAGATCTTAAATTTCTTATTAATATCAATATTATGGTCATACTCGAGTGTATATTGGGATTTTTCATTTCTCCCATATACTTTCCATTACAATCTTGACAACTGATTTCATAAAACTCCGATTTTTCATGTTGATTTACTTTATCCTTTGAATTACCCAGGACTTCTCTTAATTTATTATATGCTCTGTAGAGTGCCTTATTGTCCACATTTTTATAGTTATATTATAATCATTCACCTAGGACATCTCCCTAATTAATTTTAATTATTTATATAATCATTTTCGTTAAAAAAAAATTAATCTATCTACCATACAGTTTAAACTAGCCATTTTATTATGGAAGCTGTAACTCGAAGTAGTGGTAATTTTTCTAAATATATCCAAATTTAACCTATTTTTATTGTTCCTGCTCACTAAAACCTACAAATATGGTAACCCATCTCGAGTTCATATATAAATATTATGGTTTCGGATTTACCATTTAAATTCTTCCAAAGTTTCATTTTTTGGATCGAAAATTGTATACCTTCGAAAAGTAACTGAATTCATTCTTCGCCTTGATTTCAAATTTACGCATGAATAAGTTGGCTTAAAACGGTGACAGAGGATTGTCTATTGCAGTGTCTTCTTGTTGTTGTTGTTGTTTCATACATAATTTTCAGTTCCTAACAAGCGAAGTTCACGTCAGATGATTTAAAAAAGTGATTTGAACTTGGCCAAATATTTTAAAATATTTGCCGAATGTTAAGGAAATAACAAAAGCTTTGGAAATTCTATATAACCTTATGGAAGCACATAAATAACAAATTTTAAGAAAACCCCGAATTGGGATAAGGGATCTAATTCAATCAACAGTCAATTATTTTATTATTAATATGATATTTGGTTCACTTCACGGTTCACGATTTTTACAGGCTTCGTTAGGTATGTAATATATATATATAGGTATATATATATATAGGTATATATATATATATAGGTATATATATATATATATGTAATATATATATATATAGGTATGTAGTATATAGTTTAGTTTATGAATTAGACTGCATCATCCCTTGATGATGTCAATATGGTTAGCGAAACGTGCGTCAAGGAATTAAATATAATTGATTTGGTGTTTTGTGAATAATCTCTTTTAATTTCACTGCTTCTATTTTAAAATGGACACTTTTATTGCTCAAGAACTGGCGATATTAAGAATTACATGAAACATTTATCTTGTAGCAGTGTAACATTGAATCATTCAATATATTTAACATTTCAATCTGCAAGAATTGTGGTTGTTAATCAACATTTTCTTTTGTGCATGGGCGCAGGAAGAATACTATAAAAGTCGTAAGCAAACTGAATTGGAATAAAACCTTTAACAGTCGAGGAATAGATATTGATTAATTAAAAGTTCAGACTTTGTCAGGGTGCTGGTGAATAACGCATATAAACGAACATAAACGTGATGTTGAACCCGAAGCGGCCGTTAGGGCTCTTTAAACGCGACGAATCGTTTTAATTTTACGCCGCAGTGTCGATTAACGTTCTATAGGATTAGTTCGGTTTTCGATTTAATTAAAAGTTTTGTTTGAGAAGTTATCCGTCGTCTTTTTGAAAATTGCTTTAGTTTAATACATCTTGTGTGTGAACAGAACCTGGAAAAACTCTTTGGAAAGGTTATGTTCACTACAGGGGCTCTGCGCTTGCACGTTTTATGTTTTATAAGTGGTTTACTGAGTTTCGACGTGGTCGAACCAGCATGAATGACAGTCCACGTTGAAGTCACTCTTGAGGAAAGGGTCAACAAAATCCATGACATCGTGTTGAACGATCGCAGAGGGAAAGTTGTTGAGATGATAAACATCTTGGACCCATAAAAAACATCCTACATGAACATTTGTACATATAGAAACAATTAAATGGATTGCTGCAGTTAAAGAGGACCTAAGATCAGCAGATATTACACAAAATAATATTCAGGATAGAGGCTGTTTCAAACACAAGGTTACAACGTTTGGGAGGTTGGCTGGAGAGAAAAATGTAGGAAGACTGGAACAACTTGGTCTGACGAATGGAAAAAAGCTCGTAGCGAAAGAATGAAATCAGTATGGGCGCAAAGGAAGGCTAACAACAACAAACGCATCTAACTCTACTTCGCGTTCTCCACCAGGGCCCATACGTGAATAATATATATATATATATATATATATATATATATATATATATATATATATATATATATATATATATATATATATATATATATATATATTCCTTTCATAATCATTTATTTTCATCATATTTTCATATTCATTTATGAAAAAGCATTTGATTAAATCTCAAAGCGTGCCATAATGGATGCATTACTTAATCAAGGTATAGAGCAAGCCTATGTAAGTCTACTAGGATCGATATATGATGAAGCTACAACGACAGTCCACCCTGACGATCTTGAGATTGGAATAAATATAGAGCGGGGCGTACGGCAGGGTGACGCAATATCACCTCTTCTTTTCTCAGCCTGCATTTGGAACAGGATGGAATAAGGATTAATGGTGCTTACTTAGATCATCTTAGATTTGCAGATGATATCGTTTTTCTTTCACAAGACCCAAAGGAGCTGCAAAGACACATACAAGAGCTGCAAAGGAATGGGGAACAATTTGGCTTGAAAAGAAACCAGAAGAAGAGTCAGGCCATGTTCAATAATATTTGCTGAGGACAAAAGGAAGGAGAAGGAAGTTCTGGATCACTACATATACCTTGGGCAGAGGGTTTCCATGGAAGGGGATACCGTCCGGGAGGTGGAACGACGCGTTAAATGTGGCTGGCAGGCATTTGGCAGGCTCAACATAGTGTTTAAGAGCAAACTACCACTTTGTCTGAAAAGAAATGTCTTTATAATCAGTGTGTCCTGCCTGTTATGACATATGGAAGTGAAACCTGGACACTCACATCACAGTCAGTTCAAAAACTTCGAGTAGCACATAAGGGAGATATCGTGCAACCCTACAAAAATGAGGACAGAATTTTTCCCCAGAAGCAAACCGTCCGTCCAAAATTATGGAATGAAAGAGACCAACGCTTTATTTTAAAAGAAGTACATAAAAACACTAAAATTAGTGCACCGCAGCACAACACTTGTGGAAAACCATTCTCAAAAAGTAGTCAGCACCGGAAAAATACGCCTTTGTAAAAGCCTTGGTGAAGTAAAAAAAATATTAAAACTCGACTTGGATCTCCTCGGATTTTGCCAAGGAGTACGTTTTGAAGCCTGAAAATTATTGGAACTACATTATTTTCTGTTATGAGCCAAAATTCAATATTTTTGGCCGAGATGGGTGTCAAATGGTGTGGCGAAGAATTAATAAAGATCTCAACGCAGAAAATCTTTGTCCTGTTAAACAAGGTGGGGGATCGGTAATAGTTTGGGAGTGTATATCCTTAGAGGGAACTTGATGTTTATTGACGATAAAATGGAAAAACATTATTTAAATAATATTCAAATATTTTAATGTAAAATTTTAGAGTAAGTGCGAAGAACATGAACATTACACTCATTTAAATTTGACCAAGACAATGACTTTAAACATAGTGCGAGTATAGTTACCGGGAAAAAAAAGAACCGGGAATTGATCATTTGAAAAGCCCGCTTAAAAGGTTTGTCAAAAT
Source organism: Cosmopolites sordidus (assembly GCA_031761425.1). Lineage (NCBI taxonomy): Eukaryota > Metazoa > Arthropoda > Insecta > Coleoptera > Curculionidae > Cosmopolites > Cosmopolites sordidus. The sequence goes on along the minus strand of JARFXV010000817.1, from coordinate 393,316 downwards.
TATTTTTATCGTTAAGTTGGCACAACTGTACTCTATGCTGACGTAGAGTTTGAACGTCATCTGTCATTTAGTTTGTTTACAGTGCTCGATTTTGTCAGTTCATCTCAAATGTGTTTTGCGATTTTTACAATGGATAAAAACATCGAACAAAGAATTTGTCTTAAATTTTGCATTGCAATTGGAATTTCGTGTGCCGAAATGTTGCAGAAGGCTTACGGTGAATCGACTCTATCAAAAACACGTGCATATGAGTGGTACAGTTCATTCAAAAGCGGTCGAGATGTGGTAGAAGATTTTCCTCGCTCTGTTCGGCCATCAACGTCTTCAACTGAGGTTAACATCACTAAAGTGAAGGAAAAAGTTTGATAGCCGCTGATCTTTATGTGTCTCACGAATCAATTCGTACCATTTTAAGCGATTGTTTGGGCATGAAACGCGTTGCCACTCGATCTAGTGCCGAAAGAGCTGAATTTTTTTCAGAAACTCAATCACTTAAAGGTCGCCGAAGGCATGCTTGAACAAGTCAATTCCGACCCCACATTCATAAAACGCATTACAACTGCCGATGAGAAATGGGTATACGAGTTTGACATGCAAACCAGTCAACAAGCTTCGGAATGGCACCTTCCAACTGAGCCGAAACCGAAAAAACCACGTCAAACTCGATCAAAAGTTAAGGTGATGTTGATTGTTTTCTTTGATTATCGCAGAGTTGTGCACTCGGAATTCTTGCCAAAAAGTCAGACGGTAAATAAAGAATATTATCTAAGCGTTATGCGGCATTTGAGAGAGCAAATTCGTCGAAAAAGGCCAGATTTGTGGAAAGAAAACTCTTGGATTTTGCATCACGACAACCCACCATCTTACAAGGCTATCATTATGAACGAATTTCTGGCCAAAAACTCAACAAACACCACTGAACAACCACCGTATTCACCTGATATGGCTCCGACCGATTTCTTTATCTTTCCAAAACTCAAATTACCACTTCGAGGCACCCGTTTTCAGTCGATAGAAGACAAAAAAGAGAATTCGCGGCCAGAACTGAAGTCGATTCCAGAAAATGCGTTTGAAAAATGTTTTAACAATTGGATTATTCGTTGGCATAAGTATATTATTTCGGAAGGGGCCTACTTTGAAGGCGATACAATAAATTTGGATAAATAATAAACATTTTGTGTTTTATTGACCAATTCCCGGTACTTTTTAGACAGAATGTATTATACAACTGCATAAAACTGATTAAAATGCCGCCTCAGTCACCTGACCTTAATAAAGAACCTTTAAAGAATAAGTTATTAGAGGAATGGAATAAAATCGACGTAAATTATTTTAAAAAATTGGCGGTATCCATGCCAAAACGTTAGGTAAATGTGATTAAAGTCAAAGGTGGTCATACCAATACTAATTATAAGCTAAGTTTTTTATACAATTAATTTTTTTGTTGATACTAATCAATGTCCGTACATTTTTGACTAAATTTATAAATTGATCATTTTTATTGACGTGTTTACTTTTAATATGGATTTATAATTATTTAATACTTAAATTATCGTTTATTAGAAAGAAAGAAATGTTTATTAATTTCCCTTTTTTTTTGTTTATTAAGTTCCTTTCCCTAAGTTATTTTTATTAAATCTTTTTTGATTTACATAAGCACACTTATGAAAGCAATATGCCGATCCGAATATTTTTGGGATCCACTATATATGGTTCCATACGAGGAATGTGGGTATTGTTACATTGGTCAAACACCACAAAGTTTAAAATAGTGGATAACAAAACATAAAAACAACATCCGTATGGGAAAAAATCAAGTGCTTCGACTATCCATAGTCATCAAACCGGAAATAAGTTTAGTTACAATAAAGTCAAAATTTTAGAGACCGAAAATAATTTTACAAAACATTTGTTCTTAGAAATGGTCCATATTAATAAGGAGAATAATTCAGTTACTTCCAGGTCGGACACATAAACTTATATTTATTATATTTTAAAATCAAAAATAACACTCGCAGGTCGTACGATACTGATTGTTGATGTTCGTGTTTCCGCGACTAATGTATTTATAGATATAAAAAAGACAAAAAAATTATTAACAATCCCGATTGAAAGATTCCAACTACAGTTTTAACTATACGTTTACGGTGTAAACGGTTGTCCATATGTGTTTTTAATATTCGCCTCATTTTATTTAAACTATGTGACGAATGATATGATATTTTAAAAATTGTAAGTTATTGAATTTTGAATTTATTTACCTCAATTTAATGTTGTGCAATGGATTTATTTCTTGGGATGGATTAACTTAAAAAATCCCCATGAAGAAGTCGGAGATTTCTAACGCCATTTAGACGGCATCAGAGGTATGTATGTATATTAAGAAAAAGAAAAATAATCAATCAATTTACGGAGCGAAGATCGTAGATTCCTTCCTTATTGTTGTACACAGTCGAGAAAAATAACAAAAGTAATTATTTATTTATTTTTATCAAGTTAGTTTTATCATATTTTACATTCCACGTTCGATATTCTTATTTATTTATATATTTACAAATTATATATATTATATATATTTATATATATATATATATATATATATATATATATATATATATATATATATATTTATATATATATATATATATATATATATATATATATATATATATATATTTATATATATATATATATATATATATATATATATATATATATATATATATATATATATATATATATATATATATATATTTATATATACAGTGTGGTTCCAGATAAGAATGCACTCTACAGGGATCTCGAAAATCATAAAAGATACAGAGATGATTAAATTAGAAAAAAGTTGCAGCTCACTGGACTCTGCAGCGTCACTTTTTTGAATTTTAAAAATTCCGAATATTTCCGGAGATATGTGGGAAAACCGAATTTTCGCGATTTGTATTTTATTCGTTTCTAATTCTATTTGAAGAGATATGTCAGAATAAATTTAACATTGTTATGGCAACTTTTTCTCCTATACAAGGATTAACTTTGTTTTTATAAATAGTCGAAACTGTTTATTCTATGTTTAGTAAGGAGCCACGTTAGCTGTGGTGTCTAAGGTGTCAGCATTATGTTACGGCAGTTAATGTGGACCTAGTTCGAATCCTGTACTAGGCAAAAAGAGTTTTTCTAAAATTCTTGTGAATGTTTCTAGTTCGAGGCTGAGGCTTCTCGAGATACTTTCGGTTAAGCACAAACTAATTTTTGAAAACTTTGAACTTTGACTAACTTTGAGGAGCCTAAGATATCGACTTACATTTTTTTTCCTTGGCAATTTTTTTTTTTGGCTTAATGAAAAATATTTTTGGTATTATGAAAAGAAATTCGAATAAAACAGATATTCGTCCCGCCCTTATGTATGTACATCGAGGTTATACATTGAAAATGTATTAAGTTTTTTAATGAGATTTTATTAAGATTTTATGAAAAAGAAATAATTCAGAACTCAAAAAAAATAAACAAATCTACAAACGTCAATGTCAGTTCATCAAGAACGTCAAATTCAAACATTACCAATTGTCAAACCCTGTGTTCGTATACGAATTAAATAGCCGATTATTCTGTTGCTATCTTTCTTTAAGACATAGAGATTATATGACGATATATCTGGACGTACTTCTTGACTTAAAAAAAAACCACTTTTATTTTTTCTCCTTGTTTATAGAATGTAATAAATTTTAACAAATTAAAAGTTTAAACTTTGGTCAGAGTGCGAGTCAGCGTTACTTATAAACGATCAGGGCTACAAACGGCTCTTAGAGCACGAACAATCGTTTGAATTTTACGCCTCAATGTCGATTAATTGTTTTTGAGATTAGTTTGATTTTCAGTTCCGATTCAATTAAAACTTTTGTTTGAAGAATCCCCAACTAAACAAGTATCCTGCATTTATAATTCCCTTTTTTACCAAAAGGGTTTCTAGTTTTAAGTCTTCAGCTAATTCCCTTTGTTCTGATTAAATAACAATATTTTTTTCTTATAATATCGAATAATTATTTTCAGGAAAATTGATTGCTTTTTCATACTTGTGTATTTATTTGAATTAAATGTTTTTATAACTGAATTTCTTAAGTTACGAGAGTCGTTCTACAAATTATCTTGCCTAAATTCTCTCTCTGGTCCAGAGAAGGCAAATATGACTAATTGACTATGATATTAGTCAAATTTGATTCGTTAGATGGCATGCTGTGATGTTTTTCAGTCTCAGATAATATATAAGAAGGTATTCCAATCTTGCAAAGGACGATGGGAAATGGGTCAAGCGGTGGTGCCATCTCAAGCGTATACAAGGCATGAATTTAAACCCTGTAGAGCGTTCCGACTTAACACTTTGAGGTTCAAAACCTCACCATTGTTTTTTTTTTTGTTCTACAATAGTATTAAAATTATTCTGTTATTAATTTCTGATAATTATTAAGTTGCAAGTTATTTTTTCAGTCTCTAGTGCTAAATAATTAGAAAAATAAAAAAATATACGTAAAAAAAAAAAAATACTCATTTGCTTTTTAATTGAAAAAGCATGCAATTACTCTAATTATATAATTTATTCAGAAAATATAAAAAATACACTAGCATTAAAGAATCGATATACTTGTCAAAAAAAAAACAATAAATTGAATATATTCAGTTCCGAACGGTTTTAGTTAAACTTTGCATGTATGCACTTGAGAGCTGTAAAGGATATTCTTAGCTAAACACATTACAGTCCAACAGTATAAAAATAAGAGTACTATTTAGAAAATAGGCTTTCTAGTAATAAAATTTCGTAGATTTCTTAAAATTAAATGCAACTTCTACAAATTTTTTTCATTCATCGTCTTGAAATAATCGCAACATAAAATAAATTCAAAAATGTCCTTTAAAAATAATGTGGTCAAAAAAATAAAGAGTGTTGACGTAGGGTAGATGTACCGTTTGTGTATTAAGAAGATATCATTTAATCAAATCTTTAGTGTATCGGTAATGAAATTATTAAAAGCGAAAAGTTTTAAAACTCACTTTCATAAGAAAAATTCATTATATTTTATCATACCACTTGTTTCGCCAGTAGCGGTCATAGAAGCACTATTTTTGGTCATTGGCTGTGCCACTTTTGGTCATCGTAATTAAATTTTTTACTGAAAGGAATATAATTAATATTTACTCAATTTAACAAAAATATTATTTTATTATTGATATACTTGGACAAAATATAATGGAATTGTTATATATATGAAAGTTTAACTTATTTTTTAGATTTTTTTCGCTCTTTCACATGTTTTTAAGCAGCTAATTCTTTTTTAGTTTTTTCTTCCAATTTATCTTGTTTAATTTTTTTCTTTTTCTCAATTTTCTCTTTTCTTTCAATTTTTTAAGTCTTTTTTTCTCCTCTATCACTTTTCTTTTTTTTTCAGCTTCCATGATGTCTATCCATTTATTAGCTGTTATTACTGAAGGAAACCTAACCTAACCTAACGTTTTCAATTTTTTATTCTCTTTTTTAGGCCACCACAATTTCATCCATTATTTCATCTAGTGATTTTCCACGCATCGGAATAGTGTTAAAATTACAAACATTTTCTGTGCTAACGATAGTAATTATAGGTGCTATTACTTCAATAATAACAGTCGATTGTATAGTTGTATCACTGGAAGGAATAACTGTTCTAACAACGTTTGGATCTTTATTATTATCTACAAGGATAGGAGATTCATTCAAAAAAGGTAGTCTACAATCGGAATTTTGGTTAGAAATTGTTCCAATTGTTCTTCAACTAAAAAAGGGCAAAAAATGTAATCAAATTAAAACATAATTCAAAAATTTATTAAACAACCGGTTAAAAAACCAAAAGGATAGATAACTGAAAAAATATCAATATTAAAAGGTTATATTTGAACTGTTTTTTTTTTCAATCGTACTCACGTTCATTATGGTTAGGCGCAAGAAACTCAGAAAACGAAAATTTGTTACTGAATTTTCGTTTCCTGAGTTATTATCCTTGGAAATCAAAGGAGAAGGATCTTCAGATGCTAGAGGACGACAAGACGAAGAATGCAATTCATTTTCCACGTCTGCATCATCTTTTACAGCCTCAACCCAAAAATCATTCAAAATCTCGTATTTATTATCATTTTCCTAACCAATACCAGAACCTTTTGCATTTTTTAAAAATCAACATCTATTTTGCTTTGAACGTATTCTCGATGAGATAAAACTTGCACCGATTTTTGTGAATCAATTAATGATTTTGAGAATTATTATTAGCTCAAATTCAGATTAGGATAAAACGGACAAAACCGCAAGCTTTAAATCCATTCTTGATAACATCTGCGAAATTTTCCTCATTAATAAGCTTTAACAAAAAAACTGGAACGTTATGCTTTTCGACGTCACCACCGTTGTTTTATATGCGCCAATTACGAATTAAATTCTTCCATATTTGTTTCAGAGGAAAAAAAAAAGATACGTTTATGGTTATATTATATGCGTCGAGTGAGGCGGGAAACAGCACAGGATGATCTCTTTTTCTTTGAAGAATTTACTCAGGTAGATAGACATATGAGAAACATTGCCATCTAAGAAAACAATCACAGGTAGTTTAATTTGACTTTTCTGAAGAAATGGATAAAAAATATTGGTAAAATATTCTTAAAAAGATTCGCTTGTCATCCGCCCATTCTCCAATTTTCCTATTTCCCAATGATTTGGAGGAGAGTCAACACAAATTTTAGGTGGACGTTCATAGTAAACAGTGTAGTAACATTTTCTTTTTCATTGCCAGCTACATCATAAACAGTCACAAGACCACCCTTTGGTGAAAAATGATCACAAGACCACCCTTTGGTCAGAAACCCATTGAGGATCTTCAAGGATCTTGATATTTTCGCCAAGCTCTTCTAGAGAAACCAAGAACGTATGCCATTTTCAGTGACGATTGCCCGAGCCTTGCACAGATGTTCAGCTATTTTTTGTCCCACACGTGGATGATGCCTAAGAAAACCTTCAAACGACTTTTTTCCTGGAACATTATTTTTAAAGGGATTAGTTAAGCCTTCTGCTTCCACTAATTGCTTGATAGAGTGTATCGCAAAAGCTTTATTTATTGGAAAACCCATTCTACTAGTTCCTAATAACCATTCCTCCAATTTATCTTCGATATTGCAACCAAGTACAGATTCCGGACCAATTCGACCCGAAGTTTCTGGTACTTTTCCTCGGATTTTATTATGTAACGTAGTTCTTGGAATTTTGTATTGCTTACTAACCGCTGCGATAGCAGTCCCATTTTTAATTAACTCCAAGGATTTCTTTAAATCAGTTTCCGAATATGTAAAAAATGTGCTTTTGGGTTTACTAATTGTAGCGTTTGTTGATTAGGAATTTTCTCCACGGTCTTTTGTTTTTATTCTTGATGGCATTTTAACCTATAAAATATAAAATTAAAAAAAAATTCTTAGTTTATTGATTAAAATCCTTTATGGACTATTTAAGCAAACGCATAATATACGCGTAAATAACGTAATATATTAAATAAATAAGTGTAGAGGTAAAGTGTTAGGGTTAGAGGCGCATAAGCAACTAGGCTATTTAGCGACTGGACCTACAGCTTAACGTGGGTTCGGAACCTCGATCATCAGCTTCCGACAAACGCAGGCCAGCACCCCCCTCGGGCTATGAACCCTTGGTTAGTCTAGTATATAACCCATAAGTCTATCAGAAAACCTACGAACTGACGAGTGACCAACATAGAACACTTCTCAGAAGGCATCCGGCCTTACCCAGCCTTTAACTGGCGTGGCTAAGGGGTAATTTGTTGTCGGATTTTACACTCTTGCCTAGAAACAATCACAAAAATTTATGAAGTTAAACAGATAGAAGAAAGAAAGAAAAACAACCATCCGCGCGCTGGAATCGAACCAACTACCGCTCCCCGGCAAATTTAAATTTTTGTATTAACTATTAAGTTATTTAAGTAGTATATAACATAAACATTTAAAGAATATTATGATTTTTGATATAAATTAATGATTTACTTACCAGAGTCGTTCTTGAGAATCTTACTAGAAATATTTAAAATTGCCGAGATACACCACGCATCCAATATGTATTCAATAATTTCTGAAACTATACTTTTAATGAGTAAAGAAAAGAGTTCACAGCGTTGCCAACATATCAAAAAACCCTATAAATATACTATGTAATACTATAATAAGAACTAAATAAGTGACCATAAACGGTACAGAGGCCACAAACGGTACATCTACCCTATATTGATATATTTAATTCGCATTTTTTTATAAATTGGTTTTTGTTGTTTGATTGACGTTGGTGGTGTAAGTTGTCGGTGTATACAAACATTTTAAAAACAATTGGTCGTAAACCAATTGGTCGTTTGTACTAAACATTCTACCGACGAAGAACGCTGGCTAATTTTGCAATTGCGAGAACAGAAAATATCTTATATTATATAAATTTATTTGTCAAATTGAAAATCTTTTATCTTTTTCTATTTATCTGTAGAAATTATAATAATATAATTATAATATAAATTATAATAATTAGAATTATTGCAGGCGTTTTCAATTAAAAAATAAATGTGTATGGTGAATGACGTCCATTTTTTATTTTACTAATTATTTCACACTACACACTGAAAAAATAACTTTCAACTTAATAATTATCACAAATTAATAACTGAATAATTTTAATACAATGTTTGAAGAAAAAAAAAGCCATGGTGAGGATTTGAAGCCCAAACTGTTAAGTCGGCACGCCATAAAATGTTTAAATTGATGCCTTGGATACACGTGATATGGCGCCACCGCTTGACACATTTCTCATCGTCCCTTGTAGGATTGGAATACCTTCTTGTATATTGACTTATTTCAGTCTGGTGTGGTTAGTTGTTTGTTTGTGCCGATCAAGTAAAACAAACATGTTTTGAAATTAAAGTTTTTTTAAAGTATTCTGTTGATGCAATAGTTTATCCCGTTTTTCGAAGTGTTACCTATTTCACACTTGTAAAGTTTTGATGTTACTTGATAAGAGAAATTTCAGCGAGTACTTGAGAAGAATTTTGTGTTATTTGGTTGTATTTTTTACATTTTTATTATGCATTAAACAGGGCAGAAAATTAGTGCATGCTCGACATACAAAGAGCGTCTCACGGAAAACAGGAATTTAAAAAAAAACACAAAAATTCAAATTCAAAAGTCATTTTTGTTCAAAATAGTCTCCTTTGCACAGTGAATTAGGTTAACGAATTAATTTTTGGATATGTCCTTCAGGATGGCAGTCGACGTCTTTTGAATGGCTTCAATGTCGGCATAACGCGGTCTTTTCATCGGCAAATGAAGTTTTTCGAAGAGGTAGAAGTCGCAGGTGGCCAAATCAGGCAAGTATGGTGAATAATTGATGGTTAAAATGCAATTTTTGGTCAAGAAAATATTGATAAGCGTCGAACGACGAGACGGCGTATTATCCAACAAGCGCCAGCTGTTCGGTTGATGATATTGTGACCGCAGACAACGAATACGCAACAAAAGACGCTCCAAAATAAAACACACCATTGATCGTTTGACCAGGTGGAAAGAAATTCTCGTGGATATTTCCCTCCGAATGGTAGAAGCAAATCAACATTATTTTTATTTTTGACTTCTCGAGACGGCTTTTCTTTCGATTTGGCTCGCTCAGGTGCTTCCATTCAGTACTTTAATGCTTGCTCGCTGAATCATATTGAAAACACCACGTCTCATCACCAGTAACAATGCTGTACTTGAAGTTTTCGTCCTGTTTCGGTTCTTTAATCAAATCCTTGCAATGTTGAATTCGGAGCAATTTTTGGTCGTCAGTCAATTTGTGTGGAACAAAGCGTGCACAAAGCTTCCGAAATGATCGATCAAAATGCGATGAATTGAATCTTTAGACATGTTCAATTCGATTTCCATGTATAGCAAGGAAGATTTTGGCCGATTTTTTAAAAATTCACGCACAATTTCAATGTTACTTTGAATAATCACGGAATTTTTCGGACCAATCGTCCTTGATTTCCTCACGACCTTCTTTGAATCGTTTAAACCACTCATGGACTATACCACGGCATAAACAATCCCCACCATATACTTGTTTTATTAATTAAACCGTTTCGGTAAACGTTTTACAAAGTTTAAAACAAAACTTAATATTTACTCTTTGTTCGATGTTTCTTTTTGCTACCGATGGTATAAATACACTGACACTTTCAACGCGATAACTTAGCTTCCAATGATCCAAATGTCATGAAATTTTGTCAGAACGTCAGTGGAGGAGGTGCCTTTCCAACTAATTTTTTCCAGCTAGTTTCCAGCTAGTTTTAAAAATCCTGTTTTTCGTGAGACGCACCTTGTATTGTGCTTTTCTATTTCTGAAAAGACAAGAATGTTTCGCAGACGCAAAAGAAGATATGTGGTGCGTACGGTGAAGGTGTACAGCTGCATTTGTCGAAGTTAGCCCGAGGTCCTTTTCTTCAACAAGTTGTTAATGCAGATGAAAAGTGGACTCTACACAACAATGCACATAAGAAAAAAACAATGGTGCTATATATTGTGATGCGCAGCTTGATAGACTAAACATGGGTTTAAGTTATTAAGTTTAAGTTATGGAACATTTTCTTCGTAAAAAAAAACCTACTTAGACAGCTATCAAAACTGCACTTGAAGAATATTTTACTTCAAAATAATCCTCATTTTACAAAAGGGGGATAGAAGATTTGTCAGAGAGATATATCAATAATGCAATAGAGATTATATCGTAGATTAAACCTATGTTGCCTTATAAAGAAATAATATTTTGTATAATATCAAAATACAGCATTACTTATGGGTTACTCTAATATTTAATATTTTTGTTGCAGGTAATTACCATTGTTTATTGGTTCCAAGAATCCGCACTTGTACTCGTTGGTAAGTTCCTTAATTATTGCATTACTGATATTCAAATTGGCTTAATGCCAAAAATATTTTATATATTTTACTAATTTTATTTTATAAATCCTAAACTACGGAGGAAATTCGCAAAATTATTGTTCCTAAAATTGTGATTTACTTTTATTATTGATTTATTGTCATTTTCTTTTTTTATGAAACATTTTTTTGTTAAATGTTTACCGCGTGGAAACGTGCATTTTATACCTAAAGTTTTTGCACCAATAAAAGAAAAAGGGGGGGAAAGTTTTAGTTACCCAGATTTACCAAATGTCTAATAACCCTCATATTCTCCAGATCGATCCTCCTGTGATTATTTTATATTTCCTAAACAGGAAAATTTATTTAAAAACAAATATGTAATCACGGCAGTGAACGAGTATCTGATAGAAGAAGAAAAAACTTTTTCTAAAGGCGTGTAAGTCTTTCGCATCAGTTAACTTATGAAAATAAAATTGTTTCCAATGTCCCCGATGTTTCTTTCCGTGTTACTGATAATAATTCTTAACTGATAACTTTCGTATATTCTTAAACAATTTGAAACTTATCTCCGCTGAGGCATTCAAGTGATACATCATTCCTGCCATATTCACTGCTGTGTTTATTGCTCCATGGTTCGATTTACAGTTGAAAAGGAAAAACAACAGAACTGCACATGTAAAGGCAGCTAACGCTGAAACGATATGCGATGTCAGTCAGCGGGAGATCTGTGGTTTGGAAGCAATAAAACATTTGACGGGTTGGTTTGCGTCTAATAATAGTTACCCGTTTATCTGGGAACATGTCTCTAGACGAGCGATAATAAATAATTATTAAATAACAGTGGAATTCGATAAATATGCAGTTACTGTCTACTAGTTATTTAAATAAACATATGTTTAGTGAATTGTAGTATTTTATTTATTTACCTAAAGAAGGTATCAGTAATTTAACATTTCAACAATACTTAGATGTTAAGTTAGTAGCTTTTAACTGACAAATGAAAACAAACATTTTATAGGGTTTTCATGCATTATATCATATGAATACCGGGAATTGTTTATCTAAAAAGCCCGCCTAAAAAGAATGATATTTTACTTGATGGATATTTATTTTAAATAAACAAGCTAAGATTTATTTCACTATATTTAAAAGTTGTATGTATTTACAATATTATATCAAGATAACAGTAAAAAAAATAGTGACAAACTAAACCGTCCATCGACTTAATAATACCAGGATAATCCCAGAAGTACCCGACCAACAAAAAAACCACAGTAAATTTAGGACAAAATATCTTTATTACTCCATATATTCCCCTTTTAGCTCGATGCACTTTCCCATCGATGTTCAATAGCTTCAATTTCTTGTATATAGTGAGAATCGTGGAGCTCCTCAAAATATATATCAACCGCAGACTGCACCTCTTCATTGTTGGCAAATCTTTTATCACCGAGTCATTTTTTTAAGTTTGGAAAGAGAAAATAATTTGAGGGGGCTAAATCTGGATAATAGGGTGCGTGAGGAAGCAACTCGAACTTTAACTCATTGATTTTGGCCATCGTGATAACGGATGTGTAAAGTGGCATCTTGATGCAACAAAACTTTCTTTTTCTCCAAATGCTGCCGTTTTTTCTTCATTTTATCACGCAAACGCTGCAATAAGTTCGCGTAATACTCGCCGTTGATTGTTTTTTCTTTCTGAAGTTAATCAATGAAAATTATACCACGCGCATCCGAAAAAACTGACGCCATGACTTTGCCTGCAAACGGAACTGTCATCGCCTTTTTTGAAGCTGATTCTCCCCTTTCAGTCCATTGTTTTGACTATTCCTTCTCAGGTATGAAGTAATGGACTCAGCTCAGCTTTGTTCATGTGAAACTTCGTCAAACACTCGATTGAAATATCCTCACAACGCTGTTTTTGTTCCATTGTGATTAATAGCGGCACCCATCTTGCTCACAGCTTTTTTATGTCCAAATTTTTTGTCAATATGCGATGTACAACACATTTTGAAATGCCCACCATATCTGGTAGCTCGTGCACTTTCAGTCGACGGTTATCCAATACCATTTTGTGGATTTTCTTCACCATTTCTGACCTGGTCACCTCATTTGATCGACCACTGCGATGTTCGCCTTGGCAGCTCGTACGGCCTCGTTTAAACTCTGCCGCCCAATATTTTAGCGGACTCACCCAGAGTAGAATTTAGCTCCGCTTTGATATCGGTATGAAAGTATTGTATCACATAACAATGCCCAATTTTTTTCCATATTTACAAATTCACTGAGCGCGTTCACTGTCAATGACTTCCAAATAAATACTAAATAACGTTGCGTCATCAAACTTTAAACTTAAGCTTTATAAGGTTGTTACTTTCTACCATAGTCATTCTTTTCAAACAACAACCACCATTTTTACACCAGGTTGGTTACTTTGGGGACTACCCTCATACCATAAATTATAATAGTAAGGAAATCCATTTTTTTTAAATGTCTGTCTTTAAAAGTGCGCAATATAAATTTTACAAAGGTGAACCATTCAAGTATATCTGGTCATTTAGCAAAAAACCTAATTATTTTATTTTCTTATATTAATTTATATGTAAGAGATTTAGTTTTTTAAATTTATTTTTATTATGTAATATATTAAAATTTCCGTGTGATTTTCTAACATTAAGTAATTAGAAGAATGAGAGTTATTTTGTGGAAATATACCTTTCTGTTTGCCCAACAGACATTTTTGGACACGAACCGTACTCAGTTAAATAAACTCCTGATTTATAAAGTGTATTCGTTTTATTTTTTTTTACTTTTACTTTTACTTGAATTGTTTTTAGTAACGCGTCCTATAATATTATGTGTTTTGAAAGCAATTTTTATATTATTTGTTTTTGATAAATATTTCGAAACTCATTTGATAATTTTTCTTGTATATGCCATTGTTTTGTACGTGGTATTTTTGAAGTTATTGACTGGAAATATTAAATTAATAGTTTTATTGTACCTTTTTTATTAATTCTTTAATTTATATTTGGGTCGCATCCGTTATTTTCTGCGATCTGTTTAATAACGTTCAATTCATTGTTATAATTATGTGTTGGCATTGGGATATTTAATAATCTGAGTATAAATCAATTAAATGCCGCCATTTTTGGTGAATAAGGATGATAAGATTGGTTATGTATAATTAACTCTGTATGAAATGATTTATGAAAAATCATATCTAATGTCTTCTGTACTAATTGTTAATACTAGTATTTTGTTCTTCTTCAACTGTAAAGTTAATGCTCTTATGTAAAGAATATATGTAAGTTAAGAATTGATTTAGTTGTCTGTCAATACCTGTACAGCAAATTAAAATGTCATCAATATATCTGTACTAGTAAACTAATGACTTAAAGAGCTCATGTTGAATTATCTTGTTTTCTAAGTCATCCATAAAAATATCAGCCAGTAAGGACTTACAGGGTCCTCTAAGGGGCTTAAAGGATTCGAGTGACGGTTTGATATGGCAGATTTTAATTCATTTATAAACAGATTATTAAATGTCCCAATGTCAACCGATAATTATAACAAAGAATTGAATGTGAAAAATGATATAATAAAACTATTAATTTAATATATCTTGCCAATAATATCAAAAATAGCGTGTATAAAACAATTAGATATACAGGAAACCAAACCAAACCCAATTACTTTCTAAACATTTATCAAAAACAAATAATATAAATATTGCTTTGCTAAAAATAATGTCATTAAAAATAAACAGTGAAACGAATAAAGCTTATAGATCAGGAGTTTATTTAATTGAGTGCGGTTTGGGTCCAAAAGTCTATGTTGGACAAACAGCAAGGTATTTTTCTACTAGGCTCAATGGACATAAAAGAAGTTATATTAACTAACAAAATAATTCTCATTATACTAACCGACTTAATGTTAGAAACTCACGCTTTCAACGATATTTTAAAGTGTTACATAATGAAAATAAATTTAAAAAACTAAATCTCTTAGAGGGCCTAGAAATTAATAAAAGAAAATGGTTATTTTGCCAAATGACCAGGTAGTCTTGAATTGGTCACTCTTGTTAAATTTATATTGCGCATCTAAACATTGAAAAAAATGATTTCCCCATTATCATCAGTTCGTATTTGAAAAAGACACTGTGTTTTAAACATAGTGGAAATTTAGATATACATCTTAGTTTGTTTATTTAATGATTTGTTTTCTATAGGTTGATACCAATCAATAATTGTCACATAGAATTTTGACGCCATCTCTCGGCAAGTTTATTTACAACTGGTGGTTAGGCTAGTCCATCTCATCTGTGATTTTTAAAATGAATGAAAATATCGAACAAAGAGTTTGCCTCATATTTTGGACTACCAACGAAATTTATTGTATTGAGTCGTTGAAAATGTCGTATCAGGTCAACGATGAGTTAGCTTTATCGAAAACACGGGCATATGAATGGTTCAAGGTATTCAAAGAATGCCGAGAAATGCTTGAAGACTTGCCCGGCGTCGGTGGACCTTGAACGGAAACATAGTCAAAGTGAAGAAAAAAGTCATTCTGGTTTAAGAAAGATGGTTCAGGACCTGAGCATGTTTGTTTGTCTCTCGAATCTGTTCGATTCATTTTAGTTGATGTTTTGAGCATGAGAGGCGTCACAGCAGAGCTTGTTGCTGCAGTAATGTATTGAAGAAATTTGAAAAAAGCACCAATGGAATTATTAGAGAAGAGAACAACAGTATGGTTATGCAAAGAAGCAAAAATGAAATATGAAAAAAGCGCTCCCAAATTGTAGAATGCTACAAACCTAACAAGTGTATAAAAGAATAAATTTAACTGAGGTCGTCGTTATTGAACTTTGAATTGAATGTTCCGGATTTTCATTCACACTATGGTTCACAGCATCGATGTTTTCAGCAATACGTTGTAAATTTTTGACAGGTTGGATTTTTAGTATCACAAACACTACTATTTGATTCGAATTTTTGAATTAAATTACGATTAGTAAGCTCTGTAGGTCAATTATTTAACCATAAATTTTACTTAAGGCGCGAAACCTAGCCCAAATAGATTCATTATTTTTGTAATAAATTTGAACATTTTTTATACGCTGTGTAATTGTATATATTCTAATGATGATTTGCCAAACAGTACTATACACAAATGTCAATTTTGGCGGAAATAAGAAACAAAATGGCTGCTAAGACGTTTTACAATAATATATAGCACTAGTTTGATAACCTATTTTACAAGTTTAGATCGTAGGACAGACTTCAGGAAGTAAGTAGTTTTGTTACCCTTCATAATATTATTGATATGCAATAACTGCGGTATTATGTTATTGAGCACCTTATTAGAATTCACAACCAAAATACTTATACAGAAAATGAATGAAACAATCATGCTAGCTGAAGAACCAGAGCGATTCCTACGTGAACAATCCTGTACCGATATTTGTCAGAGACAATTAAAAGAGTACATAACAGAATTAGTAGAGACAACAACAATTGGTAAAACATACAAGCTAAACTTGAAGGACAGTTAATGAAACCAATAGACATAAAAACAAGGGCATTCATTAAGCCCTTTACGCTTTAACGTAATTCCGGATGATATTACTAACAAAATGTAAACAAAAAAGATAGCGAAAATGAGCAGAAGCAAAGATATTATTTATGCCAACGATGTCGTTTTAATAAGTTAATGTGGAAATGATCTTCAGATAATATTGCATCAGTTTGATGTAACAGCAAAGCAGCTACATATGTTATTATCTTCTGACGGTAAACGACGATATTAGTAATTTCGACAGATCCAATCACATGCAAGCTAGAAGTGGAAGGATTAATAATCAAGCAATTGATGGAAATGAAGTGTTTAGGTATCATTTTATTAGGCCATTGTGGGTTAGAAAATGAATGTTTGAGACCAAATTACAAAAGCAGGCAACCTAAATACGTGAGTCAATCGAATAGTTTTCGGTCTGGTGAAGAAACCAGGATTTTGTAGAATTAAAAAAAAAATCGCACCTTTCAAATTGAACGTTTTTTTTTAAATTCTTGAACAAAACAAAGATGACGTGAATTTGTCTAGGTCTGATCTCATTTTGGAAGTGTAATATATGACATTAATAAAAATGGAGTCGTACACAATACAACAATGCGTTAAAATTGTTGAATTATTTTATGAAAATGGGCGTCCAGTGAAAAATGTTTTTAGAAAAATACGAGCTAATTACGGTTTGCGCAATCGTCCATCTGAAAGCACTATCAATCAAGTTGTTCAAAAATTTCAAGAAACTGGTTCGGTGGAAGATAATAGAAGAGCAATATATAGTCGTAGTGGTCGTTCACAAGAGCATACAGAGTTCACAGTGAATCAATCCAGTACATGGCATATTTTACGAAAGGATTTACCTCTGAAGACATATAAGATTAAAATAACACATGAACTAAAGCCACTGGATCATTTAAACCGTCATGCATTTGTCAACTGGATCAATGAGCAAACATGATTTTTCTCAAAAAACTGTGCTGTAGTAGCAACAAAATGACAAGAGAGTAGACTGTAAAAATTAAGAATTATTAACCGCAAACAGGTGGCAACGAACCTAGGGAGAAACAAGTTCAACACGACAAGATCTATTAACCTTTTCACAGTTCAACACAATTGCAATGATGATAGAGCGACGAATAAAATATAAAATGAGATGGAAAATAAAATGATGCAATAAGGTTATATATATATATATATATATATATATATATATATATATATATATATATATATATATATATATATATATATATATATATATATATATATATTCGAATATACGGTATTCGAATGAACTTTGCAGTTTTACAATAAATGATGAATATTACTAGCACTAATAACACTGGGGAACAATTTGAAAAATAATTTCTGTTGAGTTCGATATTTAAGCTGTTTTATACGTAAATTGACATGCTAATTCCAAAACTTTATTTAGTTTTTTTCTATCACGTGAAGTTTTTTCTCTACAGTTGTTGCGCATCCGACTAAGCTTGGCGAATCACAGACGTCACTACTGCTCTCCTACCGGCGAACCTTCTTCTACCTAGGAGTGACGTTGCGTCATCCAAAACTACTTCGGTCAGTTACGCATGAGATGCTAAAGTAAGCGGGTCTGTGTCGCTCTGATATAGTGAAGTCAAAGTATACATACACAACTACAGATTTTCGTTATGTCTGCCTTTGGTAGTTCTCATCGTAAGTGCTTAAACAGCCCTGATTCATTTTATTATATATGCGGCAGTTTTACCATCCCCATTCAACGGACTAATATTAGTACATTTGTCAGGCAAGTCTATTTTGTTTATTTTAAAGTGAAAATAGGTGACCAAGATAAATCATGGGCCCCTCATAAAGTGTGCAAGCAGTGTGTAGAGAGTTTACGAATGTGGACGAAGACAACACGTAATAAACTTTCGTCTGGTATACCAATGGTTTGGCGAGAGCCCAAAGATCACTTAAGTGATTGCTACTTTTGCATAGTGAAAACATCAGGATTCAACAAGAAAAACAAACATAAAATTGAGTACCCTAGTTTACCGTCAGCTATACACCCTGTGCCTCATTCAGCTGACATTCCAGTGCCAGTTTTTCAAGAATTACCTTCTTTGGAAATACAAAAATGTGAATCAAGTGATGATCGAAGTGATTCCACCGACGAAGAATTCAAAGTTTCAATCAACATGAATTAAACGATTTAGCACGAGATTTGGGACTATCCAAAAAAGCATCGGAATTATTAGCATCAAGATTGCACGAAAAAAATTTTCTTGACAAAGGAGCTAAAGTCACTTACTATCGATCCAGAGAAAGTGAATTTAGGCAGAACTTCAGAAATAATGACGGATTTGTATATTGCCAGAGCGTAGAAGGTTTAATGAAAAAATTGGCCATTTCTAACTATAACGCAACTGAATGGCGATTGTTTATAGATAGCTCAAAGCGTAGCTTGAAGTGTGTTCTCCTACATAATGGAAATTTATTCGGTTCAGTCCCAATAGGTCTTTCATTTTTTTTGCGTGAAGAATATGGCGACATAAAGAAAGTCATTGACTTGTTGCAATATAACATGCACCAATTGATCATCTGTGTTGACCTTAACATGATCTGTGTCCTTGGGCAGCAACGCTGGTATACCAAGTATCCCTGTTTTTTGTGCATGTGGGACAGCAGAGCTCGTGAGAAGCATTGGGTGCAATCGAACTGGCCGCCAAGATCTGACCTAAGACCTGGCGATCCAAACATTTTAAATCAGCCACTTGTCGACAGAAAAAACATTGTATTTCCGCCTTTGCATATAAAACTAGGTCTCATGAAGCAATTTGTTAAGGCTTTGTTAATTGAAGGAGACTGCTTTAAGTATATCATTTCGGCATTCTGGAAAGGAATGCTTGGTTTGGTTTTAAAAATATTGTTAAAGATTTTCTTGGAAATACACGAACCCCGAATT
This sequence comes from Cosmopolites sordidus, assembly GCA_031761425.1. Lineage (NCBI taxonomy): Eukaryota > Metazoa > Arthropoda > Insecta > Coleoptera > Curculionidae > Cosmopolites > Cosmopolites sordidus. Next base: position 373,836 of record JARFXV010000817.1, on the reverse strand, counting down.
ACATTGAAATTGTTTAACAACTCTTGGAGAGCTTTAAAAAGCTTGGTTGCAACATGAGCATCAAACTGCATTTCTTACATAGTCATCTTGCTAACTTCCCAGAAAATCTTGGTGCTATTAGTGATGAACAGGGCGAGCGATTCCACCAAGATCTAAAGCTTATGGAAGCGCGGTATCAAGGTAGATGGGATGTCAGTATGACACTACTGCATAGCAGCATGACTGACTACTGTTGGAGCATCAAGCGAGAATGTCCCCAAACTGAATACTCCAGGAAAAGCTATAAGAAGAAATTTTTACCATAATATATTTTATTTATTTTTTGTATAAACACAATTTAACTTTTAATAATATGTTAACCTCTGTATGACTAAAATATTCTAATCTATTTGGTCAGATCTCACCTTATTTCCTTTCGTATGTACACTTTTAAGGTGAGGGGTATGCTGTAGTTTAAGAACTTGACGTGATAGAGAAAAACTGTGAATATTTTTGAATTCAGAGATGAAAAATTAGTCAAACACAAGTCACAGATCCAAGTCAACAAAATTGCTGTTCCCCAGTGTAATTAACATTTTAAGGAAATCAAAACAAATATAAATATAACAGTGGATTATATCACAGGCGCAATTCCTAGTTGTATAGCCATTTCAGTACTTCATCGTTGAGGTCATGGATATCTTGCAGGGGGCCTCTGAAGCATACGTTGGGCCATTCCAAGGCAAGATGGACAATCGTTTGCTCTTCAGCGCCACATTTATCGCATCTCGGGAATTATAAATAAGTAGATACACAGTAGACGAGTTAAATGGAATATCCATATAAGTATAATACAAGATCCAAGAGCTTTCAAAATAGCACTAGATCACTCGCCAACAGGACTAAAGAAAGTTGAAATGACACGTTTAGAAGACGGATCAGTACACTTAGTGTCAAAATATTAGAGACACACATACCATAGAAATTAAAAAAAAAAATAATGTAGTTAAGTTTTATTATTTTTAGTGTTTTTTTTCCTAACACAACTTAAAATATTGAAAAGGGGAAAAAGTTTAATTGATCTTAATGTAATACAATTATTTTACAAACAGTTATTAACAGAATTTAAAATAACGATTTGTAAACATTTAGTTTTTTTGGCCGTCAAAATGTTAGGCACGATTAGTTATCAATTTTTCTATTGCGACTCTCGACGCGCGTTTCACTAACCATGTTAGCATCATCAGGAGATGATTTAATCCTGTATAGATTGTACACCTGAATTTAAAATCATCATTGTTAATAAAATCATCATTGTTAATCATCTCCTGATGATGCTAACATGGTTAGCGAAACGCGTGTTGATAAGTTTAGAAAAGTGATTTGGTGTTTTTTTGTTTATGTTTAAGATTGCTTAATCATCTAGAGGTTTTATCACAATTTATCAATTTAGTTCAGTTATTCATCAGTTTAATCCTGCGGATTTGTATAGAAAAAGAATTGTGATTTATTATGAGAAAAGAATAATTATTTTTCAGAAAAATTCATTTTTCGGTACACTCAGATGGAATGAGTTGTACATAGAACGCCGATTAAAACGAAGTTTTTTATCAGTGGCAAAGTTGATTCAGTTCGGTGAGACTTACGGCACTTACGAGACTTACGGCACACAGCTGAAGGGTAAACAAGAATTCGGAATGTCCAAAGATTATTATAGAAGTTTGAAAATATTGTAAGAAAAAAGGTGAAAAGAGAACTAGAATTAAATAGTCTTCATAAATTATACCCGAATAGCTTTCGCTGAAAAGGCCATGTCATGGAACTGAGCAGCGGATGAAAATCTTTTTCTCTGACGAAAAAATATTCAGTTTGAATGGATCTAATTTTTCCTTTTCTTTCCATAATCTCAGGAAGGAAGAAAATATGTATCGAGGCAACAAATGAGAGGATGGGTGGTATCGTGCTTTGGGCGTGTATTGACGACAAAAAAAAAGTTACTTATTGTTTCTTTCTCATCCAGTTCTCCAACTCTCAAGAATATAAAAATGTATTAGAACAAAAATTATCTTTTAGTATTAAGAGTGAAGCTTCGCCATTGTTACACCAAGATAACTCACTCCTTCATTCGGTAAAAAATATAACGGAATGGTTCGAACAAAATAATATTTCAAAATTGGACTGGCCCGCTGTGCCTCCAGATTCGAGTATCATTGAAAATGTGGGGGGATATATTCAAGACGAGTAACTTACATAACTTACACATATGGAAAATATGAAAATTCCTATTCAGGTTTCCTAGGAAGAAATTCCGCAACAAACAATAAAATACTTGTATGATTCATTACCACAAAGAATTTTTGATTTACTATAGTAAAAGGTGTGGAAAGACCACAAAATATTTAAATGTTGTTCCTATAAAACTTTGGATGTCAATATTTTTATGCCTTTAAAATTCATTAAAGGATTATTATGATTATAATAATTAATTGTTAAGTTAAACTATTAAGGCGCTATAAAACATTTTCCGTTCAACTTAAAATAAGGTTAAGTCAGGTTATTGTAGTTTTCATATTAATATGAAAAATGTTCAAAAAAATAATTTATCTTAAAACATAGTTGTACAAGTTTGCCTATCATTTTGATACTGAGTGTATATTCTTGTAAACCTTAACTTGTATTCATAAAATAGGATGAAGTATAGCGTAACAGCAAAAATCCAACAACCCTGGGGTTGGCAACTCCTGTAATCCGGCAACTTGGAGGTAGAAATGCAGCGTCGCTTGTTGTTGGATGGGTGACCCTCCGAGGAGGCGACAGGTTTGCGTACTGCATTTCGATAGGTAAGAGTGCAAAATCCGACAAGGAATTTCCCCTCAGTCATGTCAGTTCGAGGCGGATTAAGACCAGATGCCATCTGAAAGGTTTTCTACGTTAAACACTCGCCAGTCGGTAGGCTTCTTGAGAGACTTATTGTTAAGCACAAAACAAAGGGCTGATAGCTCGAGGGGAGTGCTGACGGGGGTTATCTGTAGCCAATGACCGTGGCTCGGAATCCACGTTAGACTGTAAGTCCAGTTGTTAAATAACGCCTAATGCGTTGACGCGTCTCTAACTTACCAAGTGTGGCGGTTAATAATTCTTATTTTTTTAAGAGATGGCGCTGGAAACAGGGATCGGTTCACAGTTTAATCTCTTATATAAAGTTGTTACTACGACAGTACCTTTCAAAACGCCATTGATGTTTAAACGATTTCGAGTTAGCGTCATATTTTTTTCGTGTGAAAACATGTCGAGATCGAGCCAAATAAAGAGCATTTGCGGCACTTACTGTTTTTCTTGTTCAATCAAAAGAAACACGTGAGTGAAAGTCGTTGTCTACTTGTGGACACTTACGGTGACAATGTTCCAGCGCAGAACATTTGTGGGACGATTCAAAAGTGGTGATTTCGACTTGAAAGATCAAGACCGCCCAGATCAACTGAAAATTGATACCGAATTGCAAGCTTTGTCGGAAGAAGACGATATGCAAACTCAACAACAAATGGCAGAGAGGTTAAATGTTGATCGCCGAACCATTTGTGATCATATGCATATCATGGGCAAGATTCAGAAGGCAGGAAAATAGGTACCAGCTGAACGGCAGGCGGAAAAGCGAAAAACGCTGTGCGAACGGTTTTGCTTTCTCGACATGAAAGAAAGACTTTTTGCATCGGATCGTGACTGGAGACGAAAAATGGATATATACCAAGTGACATAGAAAAAGGAACACCCAGTAAAAGTTTTTGTATTTTAATTATATTTTGTATACTTGTTTCTAGTAACCTTAGAAATATATGATCAAAATTTCAGCTATAGCAACGATGCCCTTGTTCGTACCAAAAAGTTTTTGGCACTCTCACCTTTTCCTTAAAGATACATCATTTGAGTAACTTTTACTATTTTACAGTGATTTGTTTTACTGCAATTTAATTTCTCTAAAAAAGATATCATGCCTAGAGTGCGAAGACGTGTAAATTTTCGCCAGTTGACACAATTTGAGACGAGCCGGATTATATTTTCGGGAAATTGGAAGAAGAATGTATAGAACTGTTCACATAGTGTTGAGAACTTGGCGAGCGTGGGCCGAAGAGGGTTGACAACAACAAGTTAGAGGCACAGGACGCTAGGCATGTCAGAACGCCTGGAGCGCCGTCTTCGGCTTTTGGTCAGAGACCGTTGTTCAATTTCAAGGTCAATTGCTAACCCGTGGTACCAGGGGCCATGAAGGTTAATTGGAATGCGAGCAATCTACCGCAATCTTTTGAGCTCGTTTCTTACAGACCATATCTGGCTTCACCTTTAACAGAGGAACATCGGCGTCAACGGCTGAAGTAGTGCAGAGAAAGACATCAATAGGATGCGGAATGGAATCGTGTTATTTTAGTGGCGAGTCCCGCTTCTGTATAGGTAGTCATGACGACCGTCCTCGTGTGAGAAGATATCACCGAGAACGACGAAATCCGGAGTTCTTCTTGGAGAGGCACGTACATCGCACAGTGAGTGTTATGGTTTGGGGTGCCATCGCACGTGGTAGTAGGTCACCTCTAGTTTTTTGTCCAAGGTAGTGTGACGCCTCAGCAGTATGTCGAAGAAATTGTGGACCCCTTTTGTTCGACCACTTCCAAATCCACTTTTCCAGCAGGATAATACACACCTACACATTGCACGTGTTGTTTTACGTCATTTTGAAGGAGCCCAAATCAATTTACTGCCTTAGCCACCGAAGTCCTCGAAACTTTCTGCAATAGAGCATGTGTGGGATATGATAGGTCGAAAATTGTTCAGATTGCCACACCATTCACAGACGTTGGAGGCACTATGGAGTGAAATTCAAGTAGCATGGGGCACTATACCTTAAGAGGAAATTGACCACCTAATCAAATCAATGCTTAGGAGCCTTCAAGAATGTACACAAAGTGGAGGTTGATCCACCTATTACTAGCTAATTCGTAGCAATTAGATGTTCAAATTTTAATCAGTTGTACTATTTAACAATAACAATTAATCTATAAAATAGTTTAGAGGTAAAATCTATAAAATTTTATCATGATTTCTTGGTGTTCCTTTTTCTATGTCACTTAGTATATTTGGAGCACCCAAAACGCAGAAAATCATGGGTTGATCCAGGACAACCATCCACATCGACCGCATGACTGAAACGCTTTGGAAAGAAGACAATGGTGACATTTGGTGGGATCAGAAGGGTGTTGTGTATCATGAGCTTCTGAAATCAAGTGAAACAGAATACCGTTCGCTACCGTCAACAAATGATCAATTTGAACCATGCATTGATCAAAAACCGACCAGAATGGACAGCAAGACACAGAAAAGTGATTTTACAACACAACGTCCCATCACACACAGTGAAAGTTTTACCTTTCTCCCAAATTAAAGGTGTTTTTTTAAAGAAAAAATAAAAATTATTAATCGCCAAACCTGATAAATAAACTAAATTAATTATAAATCGAATTATCCTCCCATTTATTGAAAACGTAAGTAACATTCCCTAAAATTCAACAAAACTAATGCACAATGAAATCAGTATTCACGTATCTGACCCCTATATCCCACTTCTATCAAGTAAGTTTACTTCTAAAGAAGCGTAAGTTGTCAAATTTCAAAACCAATTGACTCAAACTACCCCAAATATTGAGATGAATGTATTTCTTTCATCTGTCCATCGCATGGTTAAATTCTCCATCGCCGCATCTCCGAATTCGACCAACTAGATCGAACGCCGTCTTTCACCAATTTCCGTTCCGATTTCCTCTCGAAATACACGACGTTTATCTTATCAACGATTTTCGTCTTTATCATCGTACAGTCTATTAACCCAAATCAAAGTTTCTTTTACATATTCTTTATTCAACTGATCGTGGGAATGGTTTTGCGACGGATAGTCCTTGGGTGCATTAGACTGTAACGAAAATACGCAGCGAACGGAATCGCGTTATGTACTCTATGATGATTTATTAATGGATAGATGTGATAGGTGTTAAGTTATTTCAGGTTATTAGAGAAATTATTTATGGAAGTGTGAACCGCGTGACGTTTATTGGCCATATAGAGTTAGAAATTGAAAAGAAAAACATTCAGCAATAATTTTTCTATTTTATTTTACCAAACCATCTCAACCTATTCTCAAAATGTAAATGGGTGAGATAAAACGGCTTGCTTAAATTGTGAAGCCGCGAGATTTCGGATCAGAGTGCCAAGTGGGACATTTTTAGTAAGCAGAACTTGCGCTGTGGAATGCACCAAACGTCCAGTTAAAGCATGGATTATTTGCACTAGCATTCAATGAAAAACATTTGAAAGACTTACGACATCGCGAACATGTTTTGCGTGGATTTGACATACGCCTACAAATTGTATTGTTTATTATATCATTTAAAAATATCTATATCATCTAAACGAAGTAAAACTGATTTTTCTGCATCAAATAAGAAAAGAAAAACATTATCTTTGGAATTCAAACAAAACATTTTCAAGGATTTCGATACAAAAACTAAAAGTTTGTGAATTGGCAAAAAAATTTGATCTACCAGAATCGTCAGTCAGAACAATTATAAAAAAATAAAGAAAAAATACTCGAAGCTGTGGGAAATGCTCAATCTTTGAATTCAAGCATCATTCGTAAACGTCATGGTATTATCGCTGAGATGGAAATAGTGCTGAAGTTATGGTTTGATAATCAAGTAAGAGTTAAAACTGTCCTGTTGATCAGAACACGGTGTGCTCTCAAGTTAAGCTGATTTTTGAGAGATTAAAAGAAGAAGCTGAGAAAGCGGCCAAAGATGAAATCTTTAAAGCCAATAACAGACGTTGTAACTGGCATAGAATCGCGGAAAGTGGAGAGGCAGCAAGTTTTGATAAAGAATCTCTCTATCTAGAGAAATTCAAGGCTATTTTAGGAGAAGGTGGCTATTGCCAAACCGTATTCAACATGGATGAGTCTGGATTGTTCAGGAAAAAAACTTTCCAGGTTTTAATGTCTACAAAGATCGATTGACAGTGATGGTTGGAGGCAATGCAACTGTACAGGTGACTGTAAGTTAAAACCTTTCTTAATTTTTCGCTCGGAAAATCCAAGGGCTTTAAAAATTAAATCTAAAACTGGTTGACCCGTGATTTAGAAGTCAAATCCTTCGGTGACAGCGTTCCTTTTTGTTCCGAAGTAGAACGTTATTGCCAATCAAAACAAATCCCATTTAAGGTAATGCAATTAATTGACAGTGCACCAGACCATCCACCTGCTACTCTCACTAATTTCGACCCACGTGTGAAAGTTGAATTTTTGCCGCCAAATACAACCAGCTTGCTTCAACCGATGGATCAGGGTATCATCAAAACATTTAAAGCTTATTACACGAATCGATCATTTGCACATCTCCACGAATCTATGAGACAAAACAATTAGCTCTCTGTTATAGACTTTTAGAAACAATTTAATGTTTTAGATGCCGTGAACATCATGGAAAATCTTGGGATGAAATTTCACAAAAAACTTTAAATGGCATCTGAAAAATACTTTATCCATTTTTTTTTTTACTAGTGAAACTCCTTATCAAATTAATCATGTTATTGAAGACGTTGTCGATCTTGCTAGACAATTAAATTTAGAAGAGGATGGTGAGGACGTACAAAGACTGTTGGATTCGCATAATCAGATACTGACAGTTGATGAGCTCATAGAAATGTCTGAACAAGACATTGAAGAACCTGTTTTTTTTACCCAGGTCAATCTGAAGATCAAATGACGGTTGGAAACCTGACGGAAGCAACCCTCAGTTCAATTAACAATTGGGTTAGCAATATTAACCCCAATGAAGAGCGCGTTTCAGTTACAAAACAGGGAGTAAAAGAATTATTAATGTGGTATGAAGAAATGTTATTTGGGAAGAAAAAATATTTGACCCAACAAACGACTTTGTTTGACTTTATAAAACCGTCTACATCAAAATAACTTCGGTTTATATTTATGCCATTCAAAACAATATAATTTGTTTAATTATCTAAGATTTGAATTCACAATTTTCTTCTTATTATTATTTTCTTAATTATTCTTAATTATTGTTTTCTTTAGCCCTTAACAAAATTTGTTTGCATTTATATACGAATATTCGAAATTGTACTGCGACTTACGCGGATGTCATTCAATCTTATTCATCACGTAAATTGGATGTATGAATTGGAAGTAAGTTGAAAATATATCTATATATATATATATATATATATATATATATATATATATATATATATATATATATATATATATATATATATATATATATATATATATATATATATATATATATATATATATATATATATATATATATATATATATATATATATATATATATATATATATATATATATATATATATATATATATATATATATATATATATATATATATATATATATATATATATATATATATATATATATATATATATATATATATATATATATATATATATATATATATATATATATATATATATATATATATATATATATGAACATTTTTGTTGGTTGCTTGACCGGGAAGGAGCCGCACATATCCCTTCCACTGGATGACATATGTTTCGTCTCTCGAGGTTCAGACTCATTAGGGCGCCGACATACACCATACCATCAAGAATAGGGAGACCCTATCCACAGCCAACGACCCATGTTTTCGCCGACTTCCTGTCTATATGTAGTCATTTAGGCGGAGACGCAGGTTGTTGTGTGTTCCACATGAGATTGTGGAACCCAACGGTTGGGTGTGTAATGACACTCAGCTACTGCTGTCTTATTGGACGCAGTCCAAGAAAATCTAATACTACATATATATATATATATATATATATATATATATATATATATATATATATATATATATATATATAATAATAAATATAAAGGAAAACGGACAATTAGCTTTAATAACCAAGACAATTGCAAATAATTTGCGAAATATTTTGAACAACTACTAAACTGTCCACTAAACACTACACCCCATACAAACAAACCCAGATTCATTACCACCGAATGAAGTTGAAATAATTAGGCAAATCAAGCGACTTAAAAATAACAAAGCTTCTGGTGAAGATGGTATCACTCCTGAAATCCACTGGTTCAGGTACAATCAAGGAAATAACCAAAATTCTACAAGAAGTTTGGCGAACCGAATGGATTCCGGAAGATTGGAAAGATGCTCTAATCCATACACTACACAAGAAAGGAGATAGAACAGATGTAAACAACTACAGAGGGATATCTCTTCCCCCAGTTTGTTACAAGATTCTATCTCAATGTGTACTAGACAGAGCACAGGGGCAATTTATCTTATCAACGATTTTCGTCTTTCCCATCATACAGTCTATTAACCCAAATCAAAGTTTCTTTTACATATTCTTTATTCAACTCATCGTGGGAATGGTTTTGCGACGGATAGCCCTTGGGTGCATCAGACTGTAACGAAAATACGCAACGAACGGAATCGCGTTATGTACTCTATGATGATTTATTAATGGATAGATGGTGATAGGTGTTATCTCCGTAGTACATCCGATCGTTTGTGACCCGTTTGTTGGGAACGTGTAGACGTTTCGCCAAGGTCACACTTGCCATTCTAATGCTATGGACCGCTTTTTCACCCTGGTTTTAGGTTGGCCTTCGTCCTTACCTATCATAAATTTGCTGCCCGAAATGGGTCCTGACTTTTCAATTTCGACGATATCGAAATCGGGTTTGCATCGAAGTCCAGAGAAACTTCGTGAAAGTAGAAAATGACAGACTTGATCTATATCGGAAAATTGACTAATATACACTTATATATAATACTACTATATTGCTAATATCTGTAAGTGGAGGTGTCACGGAGTAAGTGAGACAGCCAACGTCTGCTTCTATTTCTTTTTCTACTAATTAGCCCTGTGGGCGCAAATGTCGTGATAAATAAACGTGACAAAAAAACATAAAAATATGCAAACTGACGCACGTCTATAAGCATACTCAATTCTCGGACATGATCAGAAGATTCAAAGTAGTAGTGAGAGAAATAGACACATATATGTCTGTACCGTAATGATTTCGCCGATCTCCAGACCTTGCTAGCAATATATTAGTATTATATATGAGTATACGTTCAAATACCGGGTCGACAGTCAGCGGGTGCCGACGACTTATGGAGACTTATGATGGCTGTACTTATAGGGTCTTATGAAGGCCAGAAAAACCTGAGAAGTTTGGGTACCGTAGGCCTGTTGCCTGGAATGGGGGGACGAAACGGGGATTAGTTTTATATACATTTCTATGTATTCCTTTATATAAATCCTATTTTATATAAAAAATGCTTTTTGGTTTAGGGTGGTTCACGAATTGTTACCGCTATTATGTATCGCGATTTTAGTGCATTCGAATTTTACATTCAAATAAAATAACAAATAACTCAGATGCCTTGAAACTAATTCAATGTTTAATTAATTAAAAACCATTAATGGTTAAAAAAAATACCGCAGCTACTTTTGACAAACCGCATTCTGTCAATCCAATTTTCGACCACTTTTTGAAGCAAATGGGGTCTTATATCCGAATTCTCTTATGTTGGCTTCTAAGGCGTCAATAGTTTCACATAACCCCAAGGAGATAATCTAAAAGCGTTAAATCACATGACCTTGGGGGCCAATTAACAGGTCCTTTCTACAAATAATTTTCCTACCGAATTGTTCTCTTAATAAATCGCTTGTTGCGTTGGCTGTATGATATCTGGAACGGTGCTGTTGGAATCACATCTCCTCTACGATCATCGCTCTCTAACGATCCCCATTAACAAATTGATACATTTGGTTCTTCAGCCAACACTGCCAGCAACAGCAGCGATATTATTTTCGGAACGTATAGTTGTTTGTCTTGATTTTGTTTTAATATCGAGCAGTGTGAAATGCGTTTGGAATTTGTCGATAATTCGGAGAATACGTCGCTCGGTTGGGCGATTATGTGCACCATAAAAGTCTCTATAAGTTTAGCGCACAGAATCCCGATTTTGATAATAAATTTCGTTAATTTGCCAGCGTTAAAAGAATCACATTTTATAAGTAAGATTTGATGGACAAATTAGACAATTTTTTGTATTAGTTATAATTTATTGATGTTACTGTGTACAAGAGTGTATGCCTCGTATCGTTTAAGATTGTTCAGTTTGTAGTACCGTTTGATTCATTTAAAGATGGCTAAAATTGAAATGACAGTAAACTATGTATGCAAAACGATTTATCACCACAAGAAATTCATAATGATATATTAGACTATTTTGCCTGTTCATATCAGGTAATTAAATGCTGTTTTAGAGATATTTAATTCGAAGGAGGGCCTTGTAAACATCCACCAAATTCAAAAGCATGGAAAATCAAACATATTACTCGCTGTATTAAGAAAAATGGTTTTTTCTATAAATTGACGATAATTAACACAAATTCAAAAAATAATGTAAAGATTTATAGATGTTGGATGAAACCTGGAAAACGTATAAATTGTATTTTCAGTTATGAAATAACGCCATCGTCCTTAAAGAGACCGAAATAAATAAACTTTATTATTTATTTATGTACCATGGCACTGAATAATTACTGTCACTATTAAACTTGTTATTAATGAGATAATTGAGTACAGGAAATTGTTTATGTTACATAACAAATGCAATGAATTTGTATTATTGTTTATGGAATTAGGTAGTTTCTGAATTTTAATTAATGCAGATATAAATAGCAATGTAAAAAATGTATTAATAAAGTTTCTATGATTCGCTTGAGAATTGTTCATTCAAATGAGTCTGCTGACAAACAGTACAAACGATGTACAAACGACAACGACGTATTTATAAAGTCGTACAAAAGATATACGACTGTATAAATGCAGAAACCCAATTTTTATTGTCGAGAATAAAGGAGAAAAAATGTTTAAATGAAATCTAACTTTTTTAATGCTCAATAGCATTAAACCAACGAGAACGAAGGACTTCTCGAACAATCCTTGCTGTTACAAGAATATTCAAACAATTAAGTTTTCCATTAAACGTATAATATCCACAGCATGTCGGAAAAATAACGGAACTTTTTAAATAACAAAAAACCATTAGTTATTTTGTCAAAATTATTTATTTTTATTCAAAATACATTCCTTCTGCATCAATACACCGCTGGGCACGTTCAGCCAATGCTAGCATAGATTTTTTATGTCGTTTTTCGAGATCGCCTCAAATAACTCTCATCACAGCTTATTGGACTGGTGTAATACTGTCCTAAAACAGATAAATCAGATGAATACGGAGGATGTTGAACCACACAGAGTTGTCTTTTTGCCAAAAATTCTCGAACGGCAACGATCCTCATTTAAAACGTGAGGAACAAATCGAGCAAGAAAGCAAGAAAACGATATTTTGCGTTTATTTAAATCCTTTGTTAAAATTCGTGAATCATGTCTTTGGTCATATTTAATTCCTCCGCTATCAATCTCACAGTCGAATTCGCATCGTAGGCGATCATTTCACGTACTTTTTCCACCAACTCATCGCGTCCAATTTTCACACTTGTCCATACTATGACGACACTTGTTTAGCTTTTTCGTTCAACATGCGTTTCAACGTGCCTTGAAACTTGCCACTCAGCATGCGTTAGCGCAGGATAACAAGCTTCATGACTTTTCACGTGCGTCCTATGCCTTTTATTTAAAAACACATGAGTCTAATCTTTCAACAGATGTATGCCTCTTGACGACCAAAAGTTGAAGACATACCTTAAATATTCTACCACTACTGGTGGTGAACATTTATGAGTATCAATTGGTAGATTGGTTTCTTGCGTATGACTTCAAGATCTATCATAACTAGCCTGTCCAGATATAAGTATAAGACTGTATTGAGATTATTTTTTTGAAAAATCATAAAATCTGGATCAAAATAAAGGATGTCTCCGAATGTTTTTCGTTTTTGATACTTAAAAATAAAACATTAGAATTAATTCAAACTTGTTTAATTTCTATTAAATTACAGAGTAGTTTTTGAATTTTTGTTTATGAAAAACAACCACCCGAAAAATGCTCACTATCCGCTTCTTCACACTCATTTAGCATTGAACTAAAATCTTTTAATCACTCGCTGGAGCATCGCTCTTTGGAATCGCGTGGATTTCGTCTGTCATTCTTTGCTTTAAAATATATAAGCTGAGTGGTAATGGGATGAAAACCTTACTTTTTAAGTAGCAAGGTAAAAATCAGCAGGTGTTAAATCTGGACTCCTCGGTGGCCAGTTGATGTCCCTTCGGCGACTAATCACTGTTTTAGGGAATAAATCATGAGGAGCTGCTAAAGAATCATTCGTGACGTGGGAAGTTGTTGGAAAAATGTTTTGCGGTTGTAGCCAATCGAGTTTTGCATTTCTGGAGCCAAAAAAATTCGGGTTCATATGACAATAACGATCGGAATTAACAGTCTGGGCGCGACCACGGATATCTTAACAAAAGTAGGGGCCGATAAATCATTCGCTTGATATGGCAGCCCTAGCAACAGCCTTATGCGAGTGTAATGGTTTCTAGTGCAGTTCCAGCGGATTGCCGAGAGCCCAATATCTGCAATATTGTTTATTCACGTGGCCTTTGTTGTGGAAATTCGATTCATCAGAAAACCATATGTTATTGAAGCTCCTAAAACGATTTTTTATTGTCCAGCAGAATTCGACTCGTTTAGCTCTATAATCGGACCTCATCTCTTGCACAATAACAATTTTGAAGGCATGGAAATGTAAATATTTGCGAATAATGCGCGATGAATCGTGGATATGTGCAAATGTAGAGAAGCTGCACAGAGTCGTATAGATTGTCGTGGATCGTCTCTAACAGACTGGCGAACGCGGTTATCATTCGTGCTCGTTCTTGATGTCCTTTTGCTTGGTTTGTTTTGGTTGATTTATCCGGCATTGTGTTTCCAGTCTCATCAAACTTGCGCACCCAATTCATGATTAAATTCACACTTGGCACATTTCTCGAGGTCGCTAAATTAAAATGTAGCCTGTACAGATGTCGATTAATAGTGGAAGAATCGATTTTATAAAATGCTCTCACGTAAAATGCGCCCTATGGTCCCGTGAAACGATCCATTGTTACTAAACTTAAAAAGCCCGAAATGACAAGCATTTGATATCCCCCCCCCCCTTTTGAAGTTTTTTAGCTTAACGGTGGGGTTGATACGGCACCTACCCCCATTACTCCGCAAATCTCATGAACGGCACCAGTCGCTTTGAATCCTTTTTTGAAATAATGTCTTAAAATTGCCTACATTTCGCGAATTATCTTACTCCTTTTAACTTTTTTAATGAAAATCGACTGAATACTTCGCAATGGAATCAATTTAGTATTGAAGAAGAAATGTTTATTTGTAGGAGCAAAGTATGAACGTATTCTCTGACATATGAACTTTATTTATATACAAAGGAAAAAAACTCTTAACATTTTGTTAGACCCTAGTAAATGATTTAATTACAGTCATATCTTGGTTTGATGGGTATTTTATTAATTTTTCTACATTCCAAAGTTTTATGAAAAATAAAACAACTGATTATATAAAAAATAAAGAAGAGAAATAAGGAAAATGATGGATTTTTGAAAAAATATTTCACAGAATTGGGTTTTTGAATAAAAAATAATTATCGATTTTTTTTACTTTATTTTAAAACATTATCATAAATAAGATTGATAATCGATGCGAAAAACTTTTTAAAAATTTGTTACAATTATAAATGAATTAAAGTTTATAAAATTAAAAAAATCACGTGACTACGAACGCGCCGCGATTGGCTGTATTGTTTGTTACTAATTTAGTTCAGTAATGTGTCACAAAGGGGTCATAAAATCTAATTTTCATAATATACCTGCTGTGGATATTTTTATGGTCACAGATTTTCTGAAAAATTACTGCTAAAACATCTATGTGAGTTTTTTAAAAATTATTAATAATGTAAATGTAAATAAGAAACAAAATATTTGTATTAAATATAATTAAGCTATTTGTAGGGTGTCAAGAGAAAGTTACGGTGAAAATGTTCAGCTTAACCTCCAAAATAGTATTTGCACCGTAAAAGGACGTGTATGCCCACAACATAAAATTTCGGGTAAAGCTTATAATATACATATAATGCTTATACATATAATGCTTATAAAAAACAATATAAATCATAATTAGAAAAAGGAAACACATAGTGTTGAAATCGCTAATTTTATTTTAATAAAAAATAGATTCTTAAATATACATAATAAAACTTTCCCCAAATAAAATAATATGGATAATATATTAAAGTAGATTATAGTATGTAAACTACATTAATAATCAATTCAGAATAAAAACAATCACTATCCAAAATTATATACATATTTGTTTGATTGCATTCATTGAAGTTTGCAATATTTTTAAAACCACACCGATTCTTCAAATCACCACACTAAACTATATAAACAATATTTTCAAAAAAATCAACCCATACTTTATTGATTTAATTAGGGTTTTCAGTATTTTTAAAACGATGGCGATTTTTCGCCTTATAATGTTTCACAAACCACCACATTAGACTCTTGATTTAATAATATTTGCAAATATAAATAAATCTGGCTCCTAACTAATTCGAATGCATGACCAGCCAGAGATTTGCCAAATAAGAGAAGGCACTTAAACCATTTTTTTTTAAGTAGAAAATTTTTGTAGTCGATGTCTGGGACTCTCCTGTTAAGGTCTACCCACTAGAAAACCACTATGTACCACAACATATCCTTTTTTTTCTGTTAGGTTTCTGTTTGGATAGTAGGTTTGCTTTTTTATTTCTCTTTTTTTGCATACTCCGTCAGATGTTTGTTTTGATTGAGAACTTGAGAATTGAGAACTGATCACTCAAATTTATGTACTCTTCGACAACCTACAAATTAGATTATCCTGTAAAACTTCCATAAGTATAAGACTTTTCATATACGATTACGTTCCAAATTGGTAGTCGAACGAATGCACAAAACAAAAGGAAACCTAATCTAATTTCCATATCTTATGTAAAGTTATATGAGTATAACGTCGAAAACAGCACCGAAAGCCTAAATAACAATTAAAAGCAAGTATATTTTCAAATCGTTAGCAAACCAACAAATGCAGTCAAAGATATAGGTTAAACCTGTTGAACAATGACTAAGATCGATAAATTGTTTTATTTGCTCGAGACTTCGATTATTTTCGGCAAGAGTCGGAAAGAAAATTTCGGTGTAACTTCCGAATTGCTCCGAGCTGACCCGATATTGGCCTTAGTTACTATTGTGAGGTCACATACGTTTGTGTTTTTTTTCGGGAACTGTCGGCGCGTCATCGGACTAGGTTTAAAAATGTATTTTTAATGTGATATAACTTTTTAATTATAAGGAAAAAAATAAAAATAAAACTAGTTTTGTTATAAAACTTATATGTGATCTTTCCTTATATGACAAAGAAAAAATTGTTCAAAAGCCCAATTGTGCCGTAACGTTTTTATGGCACGCTCGCGATTGTCCAAAAAAGGAAAGATTATCAGTTTATGCCACCGCCAATATAACCGTCCTAAACGCCATTTGTGGTGCGGCTCCAGTACCGGTAATTTTGTTTATTGACATGCCCGTTGAGGTGAGCTTCCTCCGAAAACCTTTTCAAAGTTAGTGAAGCGTGCAACTACGGTGCCGTCGAGTGTTTTACGTAAAATAAAATTATTGAGCTTTAAATCCTGAACTGACTGGATCTTGTAACGTTGATTTTAAAGGCCTAGCTTTAAAATTAGTCACAAAATCATTCATAGTATTGCCAAAACAGCGAGCGTCTGCGCTTCGATTAGTTCGGATCTTCTCATACGACAGTCCCTACTAGGTCCACGTGTTTTTTCGCTTTTCGCACTCCCTGACGTTGTCGTTACTTTTTGGTTTAAAATGAAACGAATATTCTTGCCCATGTCTTGATTGGTCTGCGTGACTGATGTGTAATTCTAACTCTAGATGTAAATTGCGTCAGCTAGTAACAGACGAGTAATAATATTTGTATAGTTGATTTTTCACAGAACGTTTTAGCTCCATGAATATATTTTCAAGAAACGGTTATTTTAAATGCAAAAATTATTAGCTCACCCTATATCATACAAGGGAACGAACAAACACATTCTTTATGCCCGTTAAGGTTTCGGATTCTATATAACTGCTCCAGATTCGTCTCTCCATTTTCTCCCTTTATTCCCATTCTTTGCCATTATTCTCATCTCTTATATTGTTTTCTTTCTCTAATCATATTTCCTATAATTTTTATAGCCTTATTTGTTTTTCTTAGCTCAACCATATCATTTGGTTGTCTTTCTTCTGGTTTCAGTGTTATTAATTACGTTTTGACGTGTTGCCTGCCATTCTTAACATTTTGTTCAGCTGTTCATGTCTTACAGCTCTCAAAGTACATACATGCGAATTTCAACTAAAACTTTTTTATTTTTTAATGGCATTGTATATTTTATATTTTCTGACTAAATTATACAGGGTGTTTAGTAAATCGTTACCCAAATTAAAATAGCGATGGAGGGGTCTGCTCTCAGCCTCTATAAAGTATTATTGGATTCACAGGTTTTTTTATGTTACTTATTTAATTTTTTAATGAAAAAATTCCAAAAGTTAGCCTTGAGTTAAAAAAAAAGTTATTGGTATAGCCTCCAAATTATTTTTTTTATTTTAATGTGTAATGTTGTAGGATTCTATGAAAATCAAAATTGGATGCATGCGACATCTACTTTTTTTATACTCAACTCGCACTCAGACTCGCAAAGTTTTTGGAAGAAGTAAAAATAAATTTAAAGCTCAATTTTGAATTGCATATTAAAAAAACTAAAAGCGGTCATGGTCTTCGAATTCTTCAAAAAAAAATCTCTGGTTTATCCTCTTTCTTACGGCATGCATTCAGGCCATAAAAACGTTTTACTAACTTCACTAATTTCCTTACTTTGTGTATCGGGGCATTAGGCTGATATTCGATATTACTTATTTGCGTAAATAACATACGCTAAGTAGGTAGAAAATGTTATATCATTCTTGCGCAGTAAAGTTTGGCTGCCATCTTTTTCTTATATGGGGTACTAACGTTTCTTGGACTTGAAGTAAAAATAAAATCTTAGTAATCAATGTTCTAATTAATCACAAATCTTGCTCGAATTGCTGTCCTCCATTCTACCGTAGTAGTGCGTAAAAGAATTTCTTCTTTAATTATGACGAAATCCGCCTCTATGCGCTGGAATAAATGTTCTCCAGTTTCAACTTCTGTTCTGTGTTTCAAGTTCTCTGTTCAGATGTATAAAACCAACGGAGTTAGGTCTGGGGACCGTGGAGGCCATGGAATAGGGCTCCCTCCCAATCCATGAATTTGGGAAAACATTTAAATACTGCCTGACTGTTAAGCTCCAGTGTGTAGGACAACCGTCATTTTGGAACACAATATTCCTGTCTTCAATTCTTCTGTTGGAACCTTTGATGTGAAATACTAAACTTGAAGAGATTTACCACTAAACACCAAAACGCTTTTTTGAACTACTCGACGCACGTTTCGCAAACCATGTTAGCATCATTAGGAGATGATTTAATAATCTTCTAATTTAATTAGATTAATTCAATATTAGTTAAAAAAAGCGTTTTGGTGTTTAGTGGTAAATCTCTTCAAGTTTAGTTGATTGTTTAAAATGGATTTGCATTAAATTTTAAAAGTATTAAAGAAGATATGAAGCTTTAACAAAAAATATACTTTGAATTAGTGCAAATACTTTAGTGATGCAGTTGAAGATGAGCCTTGTACACAAAGACCTTCCACGTCAACATAACAATGCCAAAAGTAAAGATGTTGTGAATAATTATCGAGTAAGTATTAGAGACAAAACATCCACTTTAACGCACAATAAACATGCAAATACACCAGATGTGGCACAGCCTGACTTTTTCCCGTTCTCTCGATTGAAGAATTCAATTTGAATGAGAGTCGGAGATCAGAAGGTGAGTATAAGAACCGTTTCGAAAATTGAAGAAAACGTTCAATTAGACGTATTGCAGAGATTGCAGGGGATTAATTTGAAAGAGACAAAATCAATTTGGATTAATAAATAAATACTTTGAGTTGTATTCATAAAGTTACCTTACTTTTTGATCGAAATATTATTATTAATAATAAATAAGATACCCAGTAACTCACCCAGGAACAAGTCAACATATTAGCGTCGAACTACTGGCTGACTGCTGGACAGATGTTTCCGGAGACTACTAGCATTACAAGACCAAGTTATACCTGCCACAAATTACCTTATTTACATAGTTCGGGATGGAAGTGTGGTGGATGATCGATGTAGATATGAGTGCCGGGTCTCCGAGACAATCCAGCATATAACAGGGAGCTGTAAAGCATTTGCAGCAACAGAATATAAAGAAAGGTACGGCGCAGTGGCGATGATCATTCATCAAGAAATGGTAATAAAACGACAGCTAAATGAAACAGAAAAAGCCCTATACTACAATTACAATCCGCAACCAATTCTAGAGAACAAACAACAGTAACATAATCTATTGGGACCGAACAGTGCTTACATAGCAGAAATTAAATAACAATAGGCTCGATATTGTTGCGATCGATAAAATTCAAGAAAAACATCTGAACTGAAGTATAAAGAGCTTCAGGGAACAGGAACAAAGACAATAGGATATGAAGTGCGTCAAAACAATAACGATCATATTGTCATCAACTGGAATCATCCCAAAGAGCCTGATAAAGAATATTAAAACATTGAGCCTCAACGATCACCTCTTTAGATTCATGCAGAAGGGTGTATTGCTTGGAACAGCTCGAATCGTTCCAAAGTTTTTGGATAACAATAGGAAACCAAAGATATCCACCGTCACCACTACAACCGTATAGTCCGAAAACATGGAAAGAGGGAGTGCGTATGCCTTTAGGCTAAATCATTATAAGTAATATTATTATTAATATACATAATAGTTTTATATTATAAAAACATAATGGTTTTTCTTTTTTTTATTCCTGTTTCACTGTATACTTCCATCACATAAAACTTTACTTTTATATATATTAATTTCTGTCTTGAGTATTTCAATTTCTTCTGATCATATAATAATAAGCAGAATGTCGACTGAATATAAGAGACTTTACAATTTCGTTGTATGATTTTTGTTTCGTATTACCAGTTATTCTATTTCTTTAGTTTTCTTATAAAGGGAGTTTTCAATAAGAGTGCAAAATTTGAATTGCGCGCAATATTGGTTGTCATGACTCGATAGGTCAGTAATTGCAACAGATCGATAAGAGACAGATAGGGGAATCCGCCTCTATGCGCTGGAATAAATCTTCTCCAGTTTCAACTTCTGTTCTGTGTTTCAAGTTCTCTGTTCAGATGTATAAAACCAACGGAGTTAGGTCTGGGGACCGTGGAGGCCATGGAATAGGGCCATCCCTCCCAATCCATGAATTTGGGAAAACATTTAAATACTGCCTGACTGTTAAGCTCCAGTGTGTAGGACAACCGTCATTTTGGAACACAATATTCCTGTCTTCAATTCTTCTGTTGGAACCTTTGATGTGAAATACTAAACTTGAAGAGATTTACCACTAAACACCAAAACGCTTTTTTGAACTACTCGACGCACGTTTCGCTAACCATGTTAGCATCATTAGGAGATGATTTAATAATCTTCTAATTTAATTAGATTAATTCAAAGATTAATTCAAGATTAGTTAAAAAAAGCGTTTTGGTGTTTAGTGGTAAATCTCTTCAAGTTTACTCCTGTCTTCATTAAATATTGGAACCTCAGCTAACAATTCGGGTAAGACGTTTTGCAGGAAGTCATGGTAATTATCCCCATTGAGATGATAAAGTTATTAATGTGGTCCAATTACATGATTTCCAATTTTATCCTGCATATCGAATATCAGCCTAATGCGTCCCGATATACAATAATTTCGTTGTATGATTTTTGTTTCGTATTACCAGTTATTCTATTTCTTTAGTTTTCTTATAAAGGGAGTTTTCAATAAGAGTGCAAAATTTGAATTGCGCGCAATATTGGTTGTCATGACTCGATAGGTCAGTAATTGCAACAGATCGATAAGAGACAGATAGGGGTTAATAAACATGGACCGCTATACGATACAGCAACGCGTCGTTATTGTTAAACATTACTATGAAAATGGTAAAAGTTTGGTTGCTACGATTCGTAAAGTGTATCCGATTTTCAGTAGAAATAATGTTCCTTATTTATCAACTGTGAAAAGAATCATCAAAAAAATCGAAAGTGCTTGTTTAGTTATTGATGTGAAACACACGACACGAGCTCGTAGTGCTCCTTCAGAACAAAACATCACGGCAGTTCGTGAGAGTGTGGTCGAGAGTCCAGGGTCATCGATTCGCCATCGTGCACAAGAATTGGACATTTCAACATCCACTCTTCACCGATTTTCTCACTAAATATTTGCATCTCCATGCTTACAAAGTCCAAATGACTGCCCCGCACAATTGACACCACGATATTGGGATTTGACACCTATGGACTTTTTGTGGGGTTTTCTGAATTCTCAGATTTATGCCAATAAGTCCACGACCACCTAAGCACTGAAGGCCAAAATTGAACACTGTATCAACGAAATACCGCCACATTTATGCAAAACTGTTACTGAAAATTTCGCCAGAAGAGTACGCGTACGCCACTAAAGCCGTGGCGGCCATTTCCTGGATGGGCTGTTCCAGACATAATTCAAATGTCCGTATTATAAATCAATAAATATTTCAATACTTTACTACAGAAAATCACGTTTTATTTAAAATTCACATAACAATAAACGGCCATCACACTAATCAACAATAAAGTTTGGTCTCAATAAGCGCAAACGCTACAATATATGAAATATTTATTTTAATATACAGTCACAAAATGTTTATTATTTATCCAAATTTATTGTATCGTCTTCAAAGTAGGCCCCTTCCGAAATAATACACTTACGCCAATAAATAATACAATTGTCAAAACATTTTTAAACGTATTTTCCGAAATCAGCTTCAGTTCTCCCGCGAATTCTCTTTTATGTCTTCTATCGACTGAAAACGGGTGCCTCGAAGTGGTAATTTGAGTTTTGGATAGAGAAAGAATTCGGCCGGAACCATATCAGGTAAATACGGTGGTTGTTCGATGGTGTTTGTTGAGTTTTTGGCCAGAAACTCGTTAACATTTATATCCTTGTGAGATGGTGCTTTGTCGTGATGCAAAATTCAAGAGTTTTCTTTCCACAAATCTGTCCTTTTTTGACGAATTTGCTCTCTCAAACACCGCATAACGCTCAGATAATATTCTTTATTTACCGTTTGACGTTAAGGCAAGAATTCGGAGGGCACAACCCCACGATAATCAAAGAAATCAGTCAACATAACCTTAACTTTTGATCGATTTTGGCGTGATTTTCGGCTTCGGCTCAGTTGGAAGGCGCCATTCCGAAGCTTGTTGACTTTTTGCATGCCAGAATCGTATATCCATGTCTCATCACCACTTACAATGCGTTTTATGAATGTGGGGTCGGAATTGACTCGTTCTAGCATGTCTTCAGCTACCTTTACGTGATTAAGTTTCTGAAGAAAATTCAGGTCTTTGGGCACTAGTCGAGCGGCAACGCGTTTTATGACCACACAATCGCTTAAAATGGTTCGAATTGATTCGTGAGACACAGAAAGATCAGCGGCTATCTCTCTCAAACTTAAATGACGATTTGTAGTCGCCAATTCCTTTACTTTAGCGATGTTAACTTCAGTTGAAGTCACTGATTGCCGATAAGAGCGAGTCAAATTTTCCACCACATCTCGACCGCTTTTAAATGCACTGTAGCACTCATACGCACGTGTTTTTGATAAAGTCGATTCACCATAAGCCTTCTGCAACATTTTCAGTGACTCGGCACATGAAATGCAAACTTTAAGACAAATTCTTTGTTCGATGTTTCTATCCATTGTAAAAATCGCAAAACCATTTGAGTTGAATTGACAAAATCGAGCACTGTAAACAAACTAAATGACAGATAACGTTCAAACTCCGCGTCAGAATAAAGGACAGTTGTGCCAACTTAGCGATAAAAAGAATTGTGACAATCCCTTAAGCGGGCTTTTTAAATGATCAATTCCCGGTAGTTTTTTGACAGAATGTATACGTTATTACTTATATTGAAAAACTTCAATAAAGCAGGGTTACAAAGAAAATTTTTAGAGGAACAATACCAAGAAATGCAAGAAGAGAAAAAAAACCAGGAAAAATGGTTGAATTCATTGGAAGAAGATCTAAGAACTCTGGGGGGCAACTGGAGAGGGAAAGCTACTTCCTGGAAGTTATGGCGATTTATCTCCAATTAATTCTTAGGCCTTCTTGGCCTGTAGAGCTCTATATATTGTATACTTTATTACACAAAAAGTGACATTAATTAAACGTAATGTATGCTTCAAAAGTGTTATAAACATTTTATTCGTTATTATCAAAATGGGAACGTAAAGACATATTATCCGAGTGACACATAGCTTCAATATGCAAGTGACAGATTAAATTGATGCCAATCCACTTTAAAAATTGGCCTTTTTTTGTCCGAATAAATTGGTGATGGCGAATGAGCAACGATCTAAACGTGAAAATTGCGAAAATTGAATAGGTTGTATTCGATTTTGGGTAACGAATGTGTGAGCGTTTGATTTTTTTTCTGTCAAATTGCCGTTTCAGCCAATATGTAAAAGAGAAGTAACTGAATTAATTTAATTAAAAACCAGCAAAAGTTTTTTTTATGCATATATCAAAAGAATTCGCGAATACCAGTTTATTGGAATTTAACAAGGACATCAAACGTTGGTTAATTAATTTGTTTTTGTTAGAATAAAAAAAATATATAAATTGCACACGTTTTTTATAACAATTTATAACATACGAGGTGCGAAATAAAGTAATGGAGTGGTGGTGTAGCGTTCGATCTAACAACACTGTTGGCTTCCCCTTTGGAGGGGAGACAGGCCAACAAATGATACATCTTCAACATGAGCTTCAACTCCTTAGAGTCACTTGGCGGTTGGTCCGTAGCAATTCTTTTCCTAAACCGGATTTTTCTATTGCGTTCTGAAAGATGTGCGGGCGCGTTTGTGTGTCCGCGTCTGGATGCGTATGCGTGTGTGTGTTACTAGACAGAAGAGAAAGCCCTGTATACGGATCAGATAACAAATGAAAGTCACATGAGTGACATCATTGGAAGAGTAAATGAATTGAAATGAATTGAAGACAATCCTGTATGTAAAGGGTGCGGCAACTTTTAGTTCGTTTTTAAAATGCATATTAAATAAAAATGCAAAATATATATTTTTAAATGATTTATACTTTATTTTCGAGAGTACACTTACCGATTAAGAATGGAATACAATTTCATTTAAATAACTGCCTCGGCTGGATTTGCAGTAGCCCATTCTAGTACAGTTTCACTCGTTTGCGCCTCTATTTCACCAAGAACCACTTTAACTGCATCTTTTAAAGCCTCAATCGTCTCTGGATGATTGACATAACATCTGTCCTTGGCGGATCTCCACAAATAATAGTCCAACGGAGTCAAGTCGCAGCTCTTAGACGGCCAGTTGACATCGCCATTTCGGCTGATAATGCGATTTTCAAAGATATGGCGCAAAGCGTCGATTGTACTTGGCTGTGTAGGTAGTGGCGCCATCCTGTTGAACCAAATATCGGCCAAGTCTTCCTCTTCGATGGTAGAAAATAAAAAGTCAGTTAGCATGACACTGTTAGTGCGGATCCTTGCTCATTTTCAAAGAAAAATTGCCCTATGATGCCTTTGGACTATATTCCACAACTTACCGTCTCGTTTTGGTGCATTGGCTTCTCAATTGTCAAGTGTGGATTTTCTGTGCTCCAAATACGGCAATTTTGCTTGTTCACCTAACCCCTGAGGTGAAAATGAGTTTAGTTGGAAAAGATGTTTTTTTGGTAAAAATGCTTATCTTCTTCCAACTGATAATTGGTCCATTCAGCGAAGCGAAAACGCACTAGATGGTCAACCGCCTTCAATTCTTGAACCAATTCGACATCGTAGGTCTTCATACCGAGGTCTTTGTAAAATTCTTCGCACAGTCCTATCGCTGATGTTGAATTCTTTTGAACGATGGCGGGTGAAGGTGCTCAGATGTTCGCACACTTTCAGCTACAGCAGCAATATTTTCCATCGAACGAGCTGGAAGGCGATGCGGAATATGTGTATTGTCTGTTAACATGCCAGTCGAACGAATTTTTTTCACAAATTTCTTTACACCGTTCTCAGTTGGCGCTTCATTTCTACCGAATTTTGTACGTAATTTTCGCAAGTTTCGGCAGCAGTCTCACTACTTTGAAAATAAGTTTTCAATATTGCCCAACGTTGATCAAACGTATATCGACTCATTTTGTATAACGGGAATATAATACTGAATTTCTGTCACTTGACATATGACAGTAGAGGCAATGAGCGGCACAATAACCACTACTTCAAAAACGAACCACAAGATCCATTTTAATCCATTTTAAAAAATAACCGAAAAATTTTCTAACAATTGGAAAAAACGCCATAATTTCTCATTTAACTAGCGAAACGATATGAAACTTCTTTCAGATTATCAAGCATGGTCATACCAACTTAAGAAACAAATGATTTAGGTACGGAAAGAACCTGAATTTTTGAAAAAAAAGCAGCCTCACTTTTTGATCATAGTAGTGCAAAACGGCCGGAAACTTAATTTGAAAATTGCCCGGATTTTCATGATGCACCCTGTATTAATTTTCACAAATAATGACAAACTATGTTGATGTATTATTCTATGACCAATTAATTTATATAGGAATAACAGTTATTTAATTTTCTATTTATATTTGTATCTTTTGTTAACATCAGTGATTCATATCGTCTTCATCATACTCTTGAGATTTGCAAATTTCTTGAGTCATAGTTTGTTTATATTATTTATTATGGAAACGTAACTATGTTTGAGTATTAAGAATAACAATTTCAGTGAAACAGGAATTTTGCTCGTTTGAATTCTTTATGGTTCCCTTAATATTAAATTATTTACAAACTATTGCATCATTTTTTATAAAGAATGTGTCTACTAAATTCCATTCCGGGCAAAAGCTCAAATGCTCTATTCAGCTAGGTAATAAAGGGTGATTTTTTTAATGTGTCCGAACTTTCGATAAAGATCGCTGTCAAATTTTCATGGCAATGATGGAAAGTTTAACATCAAAGCAACGCTTGCAAATTGTTGAAATTTATTATTAAAATCAATATTATGTGTGCCAAACTTATAGAGCACTTCGTGAATTTTATGATGCACATAATCGACCAACTAAGTGATCCGTCGAATTATCGACAAATTCCCAACGCATTTCACACTGCTCGATATTAAAACAAGAACAAGACAAAATACTGTGCGTTCTGGAGAAAATATTGTCCCCATTGCTGGCAGGGTTGATGAAGATCGAAATTTATCAATTCGTTAATGGAGATCGTTACACAGCGATGATCAATGATTATTTAATTCCTAGTTTGAATAGTAATGATCTGGAGATGTAGTTCCAATAAGACAGTTCCACATGTTATACAGTCAAATACAACAATGGATTTATTGAGGGAACAATGGAACAATTCGGTTAGAATTGACAGAATGCGCTTTATAAAAAGTAGCCGCGACGGACATTTGTCCGAAATTGTTTCCAAACATTATTGCCATTGAAAGTTATGTCACATAAAATAAATTGTATCAAGACATCTATCTAATTTGTTTGTTGTTTTATTTCCATTTAAGTACAGGCACACTAAAAAAATCACCCTATACAGTTATCGCCATTTATCAATTCAGGTCAAAGATAGTGTTAACATATTGCTATGGTATTTCCCATATTAACAGTAACAAGATTTCCATGATCGAATTAAAAAAAATAAGGTCCTATTACTTCTTCAACCTAAATTCCACACCAAACAGTAACTTTCTGAGGATACCAAGAGGTAACTCCTGATTCATTTGCAAGATTTTCTTTGGCTCCAATCCTGCAATTATATTTGCTCACAAACCCATTAAGCCAGAAGTACGCTTCATCGGAAATGTGTATTTATCCCCCAAAGCGGAGGTCAACTTCCAATTTCTACGCGATGTTTAATCGTGCGTATTTCCATGATCAATTGCCACAATGTACTCAACACATGAGTCTATAACTGGCATTAACATTTTAAACAGTGTCGCCGTTATTACGTTTCATAGTTCTGACACTCTTATTGGAAGACTCTTTACTTGGGACGTTGAATGAAAATTCGGATCGGATGAATTCCCGTCTGAAGCGTTTTTAAATGGTTATTATTGTAGCATTTCACAAAACAATATGAAAATTCGTATGGCAATTAAAGAAAGAGGACAGGAAAAATTAAGCAGATGCAAAACTCTGAAACCGAGATCACAATCATTGTGTTTCGCGAAGTCTGTTTAAGTCTTTTTCAAACAAAGCATTTTAAAAAAATGATGACGAATTTATGTTTCTAGTAAGCTTAAGTACAGTTACGTATTCGTATGTGACGAACTGTAATCAATCAGTATTCTTTCAAATGTTCTCATCAATGTAATTGGGTTGGATTAGGATGATGCAGTTTTCCAATAAATTTTCCAAAACCAATTCTACATGAACGTTTTGTTCATTTGTAACACACATTTTTGTGTACACCTACAACCTTTGCGAGAGGAAAAATTAAAATAACTTAAACTTTTTTTTAATTCGCCTTATTTGAAATGACGCCAAATAACCACAACTTAAGCAACGAGACAACCACGTCAACGTTACGTTGATAATCGTGCTACTACTATTAGTGCAATAGTCAGACAACAACAATTTTTCAATGTAGTTCAATTCTAGTCGGTTTTCGATATACACATATGTCCAGAAGTTTCGAATATTTTCAAATAGGATATCTACGCCTATGATACTTTAAAAATTGTGATTAATATTTGTTTTAGACTGTTTTTAAATGAAAATAACAAAAGCATTGTTTTACAGATAACACAGGTTTTTTGATTTTTGTTCATTCGTTCCGTTAATACTGGTATTTACACATTAATTCAGTTCTTTTTCAATTCTCAATCAATCCGTTTAAAACTGCTTAGAAACATGATATCTCATTTTAACAGATCAAGGGTTATTGCTTTGTTACAACAGGGCTTTAATAAAAATGATATTGCGGAAATTGTAGGTGTTTCCCAAACTGCTATATCGAAAATTCATACAAAAAATCCAAGAGACAAATGACAAAGGCTTAAATCGCCCTAGAAGTGGTAGAAAGCGATGTACAATAGCAGCTGCACAATACCGGCAGATATCAAGGATAGCTCGAAGAAATCGTCTAGAATCTACCAGTGGTATATCAAGGGAGCTTGTTAGGCCGGAAGGGATAAATGTTTCACGACAAACGATAACACGCAGCCGGAAAGCGGTAAATTTACATCGCAGACCTTTACGTGTTTCCAAACTAACCCTTCAACAAAAAATATAAGATTGCAATGGGCTTGAGTAATGGTGAATCATAGTCCTAACTGGAATAACGTGATATTCTCCGATGAGACGAGAATTAGCTTTGTTTCTGATTCACGAAGAACATTAGTTTGGAGAGCTCCAAATCCACAAACCCGACTAGAAACAGCCCAACCACGTATCTCATTTAAAGATGGGAGCGTGATGTTTTGGGGTGGTATTATGAGGGGTACACGGACAGCTCTACTGGTCCTGGAGAGAAGAGTCACTGGTGCTGTGTACATCGAGGAAGTGTTAAATTCTGTTGTGCGTCTGTTTCGAGGCGCAGTGTTTGGCGACGCATTGGTTTTCATGGACGACAAAACACCTCCTCATCGAACAGCAGTAGTAGAACATTTTCTTGAAGAGGAGGGAATGAAATAACCAAGTTAGGGTGGTCAGCAAATTCCCCTGAAATGAATGTCATTGAAGATGGTTCGGACATTCTGAAAACACGCATTAAAAAACGAAACAATCCACCTCTTACCCTGCGAGAACTAAAAGATGCTACTCGTGAAGAATGGAAGAGAATTCCACAAGCTCAAATTGATCATTTAATCGACAACATGCCAAATCGCCTACAGATGCATGCATACAAATTCATAGAGGAACTACTGTTTATTAGTTTTATTGAAAGTTGTTCTTTTTATTTTTAGATTACTGGTTATAATAAGCAATTGATACATTGTAATTTTTGACTTCAAAATATTAAATCAGTTTTACACATATTGGTCATTTGGTGTCGAGTTTTATTTGGTACCAGTAAGAGTTGCAATAAAATGATGATTACGTAAACGAGTTAAAGAAAAACTCAATAAAAAAAGTGAAATGTTTGAATGTTCCAAACTTTTGGACATATGTGAATTTTAGATATGTCTAATACTAGAACAAGATGAGAGAAGTGAATTGAGTGTAATGGGAGCCTGATAGAAGTATAACAAAATTGTTATTATTTTATTTTTATAATGTTTGTGAGTTTTTTCTATCTTGAGTTTTGAGTTCTCTCTTATATATATATATATATATATATATATATATATATATATATATATATATATATATATATATATATATATATATATATATATATATATATATTCCTTCTTAAATCTAAGCAATAGCGAACACCTTAATTTCCAAATTTTCCTTTTTCTTCCGACTGACACTACCAGATACACGAAGCGAGAAACTACCAAAAATGTCCACAGCCCTTAGACAAAATGGATATTCATAAAATTGTATCAGGTAGGCCATTCACCGTCAGGAAACCCAAACATGAAGAACAATAGAGGATCATGAACCAAATGCACTAAAGGTCCTGCTACCATACGTAAAAGGAATCACTGATAGGATAGGCAGACTACTAAGGAAATATAAGATCAAAACAGCCTACAAGCCGCACAAAACTGTCGAAAACGTCCTAAAAAACCCCAAGGACAAAGTTAGACTGAAAAATCATGGGGTATATAGCATATCTTGTTCCGACTGCAACAGGACATATATAGGACAAACAAACAGACGAATCTCTGCCAGAATACAAGAAGTTCCAGCACCATCTACAAACAGGATATAAACTCAATTTTGAAGGAGCCAAAGAAATAGCGAATATTGAAAACTACAAAGCTCGAACAATCAGAGAAGCTCTTAAAATAGAAGAAAGGGGTGAGCTAAAAACGCGAAACGACGCTCGCAACATTCCAAAAGTATGAAAATCCCTTCTGAAAAAAAGAAGAAACGCGGCAACGTAGCGGCGAGGAAGAAAAATCAATAAACGGACGCCCGACAGC
Source organism: Cosmopolites sordidus (assembly GCA_031761425.1). Lineage (NCBI taxonomy): Eukaryota > Metazoa > Arthropoda > Insecta > Coleoptera > Curculionidae > Cosmopolites > Cosmopolites sordidus. The sequence continues at coordinate 343,367 of JARFXV010000817.1, read as the reverse complement.
GTTGCCGAGCACTGCGAATAGTCCCGAACTACCCCGATACAATCTGCGCAATCGCCGGCCGGCTTTATTGCTAAGACCGAACGTGACGACCCGTGTACGTCAGTTGAACTCTTCAGTCGAAGCTGATAACACTTGAAAATACCAAGTGAGATTTTGGCGAAACGTCGTCACTGCTCACAGAATCAACGGATCGACACCCGGAAAGAATTAGAAACAGTATCTACCATCCGTGAAAATATTATATATATATATATATATATATATATATATATATATATATATATATATATATATATATAATGCGTCTCGCGGAAAAGAGGACATTTTGAAAATACCTATTTCTAGTACTGTCATCTTTTGGGGCGTTGGAAAGGTACATCCTTCACTGACGGTCTGACTAAATTTCATGGCATTCGGGACATTAGAAGCCAAGTTATCGCGCTTAAAGTCTCAGTATGTTTAAACCATATGTCGAAAAATGAACATCGCACAAAGAGCCAATATTAAGTTTTGTTTTAAACTTGGTAGAACATTCACCGAAACGTTTCAATTAATGAAACAAGTATATGTAGGCATTTCAAATGCGAATATAGTTTTGAAATTTTAACTATAGAATTATGCATAAAAAATATACGTGCAAGGAGAATCCAGCAATTATTTCCGCCGCAACTAAAACGCATTCCAATCCACTTTTAATAATCAAACTTTATGCATCGTTTTGTAACTATAAATGGCCATAGATAGAAGCTGGTAAAAATAAAGCAAAAATGACACAAACGGATCTACTAGCAGGAAAGGACATGATATCAGTTTTTTAGTGTAAAAAGTAATTTTCGTAGTTGGTGTTTCGGTTAATAATGTCGATTTCTTCGCAAAATAAATTACCTTAATAATCAAAATACTGGCCATCGTTAGCTATTACTTTTTCCCATCTTTCTGTCAAAGAATGGATTCCGCGCCAAAGGAACTTTTGGTTTTTTGAGGCCAACCATTCATCAACCCAAATTTTCACTTCTTCGTAAGAGTGTAAGAGTTGTTCTGAATGTACGGACTTTCAGAAAACTTTCAGATCGATGCAGCACGGGCTGCATCGATCAAAATTAGTGGTAGTCGGAACGGAGTAAGTTTGGTGAATATGGCGGGTGGGGTAGGACGTACCATTTAACGTTTTCCAAATAGTTTTAACTCATTTTGCAACAGGAGGCCGAACATTATCACATTGAAAAATTACTTTATCGTATCTTTGGGCGTATTCTACTCGTTTTTCCTTCTATGCTAGGATTCAATTTTACCAATTTTTGTCGGTATCGATTGCTAGTAATTGTTTTCAGCAGTTCGTATTACACAACTCCGCTACTATCCCACCACCATATTATTTGTATATTGTGCACTTTCCATTATTGCATATTGATTGTGATGTTGAAAGCTGGCCTTGGTCTACCTATGATTTTTTGCGCTTTGAGTTGTCAAAATAGATCCCCTTTTCATCACCTGTCTCAACTGGATGCAACAAACCTTTTCTTTTCTGTCTGGTTAGCAAAATATCACAAGTGGTTTGTCGCCTTTCAATGCCTCTCTCGTTCAATTCATATGGAACCCATTTTCCTTCTTTCAGGATCTTTCCCAACGCGCGTTTGAAAATAGTGGATTGGGCAACATTCAATTCTTCTACCAATTGTTTCAACCTATGAGTTGAGTCTTCATCCAATAATGCTTGCAAATCTGCATCTTCAAACTTTTTCGGCTCTCCTGGATGCTACTTGTCTTTAATATCAAAATCACCAGTTTTAAAACTTTTAAATCATCGTTCACAGGTTAGAACCCGCCCATCATAAGATTCAACCAACAATCTATAGCTTTCAGCAGCCGTTTTCTTCAAATGAAAGAAGGTTATTAAACTTTCCCGGTAAAACGCCTTTTTCTGGTTCATAACATAATTCGACTTTTGATAGCGTATATTTACCATCCAAAACGCCATAAGCGTAATTACTCCATACCAACAAATTAGTAGTGTCATCTTTTAGCAAAATTGCCGTTATTAACCGAAATACCTATTACTTGATTATTCTTGGGAAAGGTAAAATAATAAACGGAGTATGGGATGTAAACATTTTGGATAAATTAATGAGAAAGACCCGGTTTGCAGAAGAAAAATATAATTTTTCTTTAGAACAATGCACTTGGTCGCAAAGGTTTTGTGGTGAAGGTCATACTGAATGAATTTATAGAAAATCTACCGTATTAAACAGATTTTGCTTCTTCTGATTTCCAATTTTTCCTAACATTCAAAGAATTCCTCAATCTCTCAAATGAAAAGTCTTTAGCAGCTGTAGAGTATTTTGTAAACTTTCCGGCAACACACTTCAAAGAGAGGCGTTAATTTATAATTAATTGAAGTTGTATGAGACAAAATTGAAGAAATAAAAGTGGATATGAAAAATAAACCCTGGTTTTTCAATGTTTGGCTAGAAACTTAATGGTCAGTGCTTGTATAACTGATATGCGCGCCACTGGTTGTAATTCCAAAACTGGAATAAAGTTGTAACGGTTGCCAATTTAAGTGTATAATTTGTTTTTTGATAAACGTGCTACGCACATAGAATGTTAAGCGACACTCTAATTAGATTAATCTGTCACTTGTTAATTAGAAATGTTAATTATTTTCTTTTGCCATCGCCCATTCACCTGTTCTTGGTTTGAACTCGCTAATTCTGACATAAATATTACCTTGTTTAATGTTTTTTTACGCTATTGGACAAAAATAATAAACTTAATTTTGCATTAACTTTTGGTACTAATCGACACTAATTACATCAACACACACGTCATAGAATAAAGATCTGTTTATATTTTTTCAAAGTAATCTTTAGCTTTATGCGTTTAGTTTAGTTCGTCAGTGAACCTTCACCTCTTTCAAAATTCGCCTCTATCCGGATCGACCTCCTACAGTCTGTTTTTGATGTGTAATGAGTGAGATGAGTAATTCCTCAGCATCTGTTCGTATATTATCCTTCGACATCTTTAATCAACCTCTCTTTCTATTACTGACTATATACATAAGTAATTACTAACTGAATAAATCTTTTATAGATCTTAACTTTAGTGGTCTTTTATACAGGGTGTCCCAGTAGGGCGACATCGGTTTAAAAAAGTTTAATTATAAGAATTGTATAACTAAATAGGCTGCATAATTTTCATTTCAATGTTAGGCTTAGTTGATTGCGATAAGACCATTTTGATGGAAGATTCTGAACATTGATCTGTTTAGGCAAGATTGTGATGTTGGTGAATATACAGGTGCATCATGTTAGAGAGGGGCTTTTATACATTCGCCCTCTGTATAACTAGGCCAGGTTTAACGGGTGAGTTTGGCACCTGTCTTAGTCACATGTATATTAATTTAGGTGTGGGTCGAAGTGATATTAAATAAAAATAATTCCGTCTGATATAACTGATCACCACATTATATGCTTGTGTTTTAGTAATATAGTAACTGGTAAATATATATGTTACCGATTGCATCAAAATAAATTATAAGAGAATGTGTGATCGTTTACGTCAGGTAGATTGGAGTGCCATTTACCGACATAGTGATTGAACTCGACAGTTGGAGCATTTTATGCAATATATAATGACATTCTGGATGATTGCGCAAAGGAGTATAAACCAAATTTCAAATAACGGAAATTGAAACCATGGATAACCAATAACTTAGTCAATAGTATTAGAACCAGAGAACAGCTATATCAAAAGTGGACTAATCAAAAAGGCAATCTTAAACTTTTAAATATTTATAGAAGTTACAGACATTATTTAGATAAACTATTGAAACTGGTAAAAAGGAAATTATTTGAAAGACAAATTGCCAATTGTGATGGTAACATGAAAAAAAATTGGTAACACGAAAAAAAATTATCAGTGTGTCAAGGAAGGACTAAGCGCAAGGATATTACTCTGTGCAATGGGGTAGGGCAAATGTCTCCAAACTACGGCCCGCCAGTGTCAATCCGGCCCGCTAACTAGCGAATTTAGAAAGCATATGCTCGTTTATGGCGCGTACTCGGCGACTAGTTTAGAAATTGTAGATAATGACAGGAAAATTAAAACGGTTATGGCCCTTGGAACTTACTGGAGTAATCAGTATGGCCCTAAGGCCGGAAAGTTTGGAGACCCCTGGCCTAGGGACTATCTTGGGAGAGAATGCATCTTAGGGAGAATGCATCTTAGGGAGGAGAGAATGCATCTTAGCAGCAATACATACAATTCGAGCGATCTTCCCTGCTGCATACGGTGAAGTCATTTGCAGTCACTCCTGTTGATCATGATACTATGAAGAATGTTATCATTCAATTAGATGCTTAGAACTCAAATGCTAAAAAATATTAAAAATCAGATTGCTCCAGTAGTGGCGTATAATATGTTTAATATATCAATTTGAACAAAAGAATATCCCTGTCAATTTTAAAAAGCTGAGCTTGAATCAGTTTTTAAAGGCAGTTACAGCTCGATTTGTGAGAGTTATCGGCCTATTGCGATTTTGCCGGTGATATCAAATTTTTTTGAAAAATGAATAGTAACAGTTAACTAATTATTTAGGCAAAGTAAAGTTTCTTGCAGAAACTCAATACGGCTTTAGGAAGGGTCTGGGAACGAATCCAGCCTTGTTTCGGTTTACCAGTTACTTGTATAAAAACCTTAATGAAGGAAAATGTACAAGTGGATTATTTTTGGATATTAGTAAGGCATTTGATACTGGGTCGCATTCTATTTTATTAGAAAAGCTGGAACCATTAGGGATAAGGGGAACTACCCGCAAGTGGTTCAATAATTATTTATCTGCAAGAACTCAGATTATTAAAGTGAATGGGTATAAAAGCACAGAAATATCAGTGTTATGTGGAGTCCCCCAGAGTACTGTGTTAGGCCCAATATTGTATATAATTTGTATAAATGACCTTAGTTCCTTAAGAATAAAGGGCCACATTTTTACATTTGCTGATGGCACAGTCTTGCTATATGAAGGGTGCAACATTAAAAGTGCTGCAAAATATTCAAAGCGATTTGAAAATATTGAAAAGCTGGTTTGTTGGAAATAAAATGCTCGTTAACATGGGTAAGACTAGGATGCTTAATTTTACACTTCAGAAACCCTAGCGCTTCGATGAGCCTATTAAATGGTATCATTTAAACTGTAGAGATGATGCATCATGCGATTATATAGAGGTGAAATATTCGGCTGCATTTAAATATCTTGGTATTACTTTAGATGAGCTACTTTCTTGGAAACCTCATATACTTAATTTAAAGAAAAGGCTCTTTGTTGTGATGGCCCAATTTAGGAAAGCATCAGAGTGTATGCCATTTGATATATTAATACATATATACTACGCCCTTGCCAATTCCATTGTAACATATGGAATTGTTGCCTGGGGTCGCACATACAACAGCCACCTTGAGTCGATTGAGAGAATGCAAAAAAGATTTCTAAGGTTAATGTGTAGAAAACCGAGGGACCACCCGAGTAGGAAACTTTTTATTATGACGGGAATTCTTCCTTTGAAATACCAGTATTATGTGGCGATAGCTGTTCTATATAAACATCTTAGCTCTCTGGGATATACATATAAGCAATACTTTTATTATAACACAAGGGCTAGTGGTGCAACTGTTTTAAACATTCCATTCACTAACAAAACTAGAGTGAGAATGTCTCTTACGTGTTGACCCATCGGTTATTTAACCTTTTGCCGGAACATAAGAGATAACATTGTGAAGAATAACATCAGTTATCTGGAATTAAAGCAAAATATAAAGAAATTGTACGCGCCTCATTGAGGTCGGTGTTTGTCAGCATGACTGAATTGATTTCCCTTGTTCTTGAGTCTTAATATATGGGGTGAGGTTGTGTCCTTTTTCATCATTGTGTTCTTATTTCATGTAATGTGCTGTGCTGAAGGTTATGACGGTTTTTCTTTTCCTAAATTTTGTATTTTCTTTTCTTGGGTTTGAGCACACACAAACAGTGCTTTGTGGGTTTTAGGTTAGTATTCTTAATATATTAGCGTAGGATCTAGATATACAGGTTGTATGGTATTGTATTGTATATTGTAAACATTGTATTGTGAGGATCTTAATAATAAATAGATTTAATCATTAACCTTTAATTTAAAATTAATTTTATTTATACAGAGTGTCTCACAAAACCATGGCGGGGTATAGTTTTTGTTTTTTCTTATCGAACATCGTATATGTTCATCCATTTTTGCATTCTGTTATTGATTCTAAACATAGTTCGTAAAATATGTCCTATATCTAAACCCAATGGTTTTACCGATATCCGCTATTTTATAAAAATTATTGGAGTTGCAGGCTCTATTTTGCAGTGTCATATATTATTTATTTTTTGATGTAGGATTATCATTTTGGTAAAGACATTAGTAAAACGCTGACTTAACTTTTAATGAAAACAAAATTTGTCTACGTTATACAGGGCGCCCAGGATAACTATCCTATACCTATTTCTCATAATTTCATCGATTTTTACATTTTTGTTTTTAATATCTCGTTTTTAATGGAATTCACCTTAGGCTTTATGTTATTATTAAAATAATGAATGAATTCATGATATGTCATTATATATTAAGAATTTAGGTCATCACATGTTTTAATATTTGATGAGAATTAGCAACTGTTATAACAAAACTTATTGTAATAGTAAACGAAACGTTATAAATATTTAGTTTTTAGTAAAACAGTTTAAGTACAAACAATTATATTATAATATTATAATATAATTAAATAATAATAATAATAATAATAATACTAATAATAGTTTTTATTTGGAAATGCATCAATACATAGAATAAGTGTATTGCATATTTAGCATAAGGTGGCAAAGCTAATGCTACTCTTACACTCAACCGCCGAACGCTTTACATTATAAAGGTCTTAGATTAGGAAAAACAAACAAAACAACGACCTAACCAAGTTACACTTCTAACAGAAAAAAAAAACAATTTCTAAAGCGAAAGAAACGATCACAAAGAAAGTGTTCATTGCTGCAAAAATAATCCCTTCAACTGAAGCCCGAAGGAGGTGACATTCAAGGATTTCAATTTATTACTAACACTGTTGTATAATTTACGACTACAATAAGAACAACTACGCTGGAAAAGCGAAGTCTTATACCGGGGAACACACTGTGAATTTCACCACGAAAAACCAATTTGTCCCTCAAGTATGCCGGCTCAGAACATATGTATGCAGGAAAACGAGATAGTAGTATTTCATCATAAATAATTCAATATTTAGCCAGGCTAATTCTTTACACTTATGTGAGACATGATCAAACTTCCTAATTCCACAAATGGATCTAACTAGATTATTTTGTGCTTTCTGTAACTTATGCTTAGTAAAACAATCTAAACAAGGATAATATAACATACTACAACAGCTGAAGATTGGCAAAATTAACACTTCGCAAAGGTTTTTTTCTCAATATAAAGTTAATTAGATACCGATAAGCAATGTTCTGATTTTAAGATAGACTTTCAATAACATATTCTTTACATGGCTGGTAAACCTCAATCTTTCATCAATTGTAAGTCCCAATATATCTGCTCCTGAAGAGAACTGCAAATCATGAGAACCGATGTTAATCTTTAGTACATTTCTGATACGATTTCTAACATTATTGGAACAAAATAATACAACGCTTGATTTACGTTCATTTATTGATAAGTTGTGATCGGCGGAATATGCACAAAGACTGCGAATATCGGCATTCAATGCCGCAGCCGCCAGATCATGTCTAAGTGGAGAAAAAGAATGAGCAAGTTGGGTATCATCAGCAAAGGATTGAATAACTGAATGATTGATACAGGAAGGGAGATCAGCCGTGTATATTAGAAATAACAATGGTCCCAACACAGACCCCTGCGGTACGCCGGACTGAATCAGCTGAAATTCAGAACGGTGCCCCTCCAACTTCATACATTGACTCCTACCATGCAAGTATGATTGAAAGAAATGCGGAACATTAGTGGAACAACCAAAATAATTAAATTTCGCACACAAAAGTTCATGATTTATCTTATCAAAAGCTTTTGAGTAATCTATAAAAACCAAAGCTACTACCATTCCCTTGTCCAAACTGTTCATCAAAGTATCAGTCAAATGTAACAAAGCTGTGTTTGCACTATGCGAAGCTCGAAACCCTGACTGTCCAGCGGGGAGTATTCTAGCGTTATCCAGTAAACTGGCCATTTGACATTTTACAACTCGTTCTAGTATTTTTGACATTATGGGCAATAGGCTTATTGGTCTTAAGTCTGAGGGGGCAAGTGGGCGAGTAACTTTGGGAATCGGAACAACGACAGCCTGGCGCCATTTTATTGGAAAGTAATTACTTTCCAAACACCTATTAACTAAATGTACTATATGTAGTAGGACAACCGGCAAACATATTTTTATCATAGACAATGTAATGCCGTCAATCCCAGAAGCGTTTGCTTTAATAACTTTTATTATATCTGAAATAGTCGCAGGCCCAACAAGTGTAAAACAAAGGTAGGCTTATCTACATCCAACCTATTACTGTAATAGAAGTTTAAAATGTCGTGGTTAACATTTGCAGTATGAAAAACAGACATAAAGTAGTCGTTAATCAAAGATGGATCGCGAAAGCCTGATGGAAGTTCAGACGTAGTCGACTTCTTAATATTCAGTGTTGCAATTTCGGACCAAAGTTTTCTTGAATCTTTGTTTTATTCAAGATAAGCCAGAAGCTTTTTTTCTCTTCGAATCGAATATTCAATATATCTACCATTTTGTGCAATACAAACTCTAACCCTACGTTCAAAAGAACTATTGACTATAATGGGCATTGCCTCATTAATAAAACTAACAATATCAACCTGTACTGTTTACAATTAGATCCTCTGAAGTCAATAATTAAAGAAAAACTCCCAGAAAAAAGGACGAAAAGGTAAAAATAAACTGTTGACATTTTTTGGCAATAAAGATGCAAGTTTTTGGCAAAAAGGTTTTATAGACCTACCACTACGTTGGTAAAAAGTGCTAAATAATAATGGCAGTTACATAATAGACTAAATACTATACTAAATATTTATATACTATTTGTGTTTCTCTTTCTCTTAAGAAAATTCCTACGGACTTTCCGGAAAATTTGGTGATTGATTATTCTATCACCATTTAAAGACCATGTTCTAATAGTTTCAAGCCTAGACATTGACAGTAAACGCTTTGAATAACAACGAGCTCAATGAAGAATGCGACCAGTTTCAAGGTGAATAATAAATATGTTATTGTGCAATATGCATTATTCGAAAATATGTCAATGATATGGGTAAAAGAATGATTTTATGTTGTGATAATAACGTGAAATATATAATTTATAATTCAGATTCCACAGCAAATTTAGTTATATAATATCAGAAAACAAAAGAACTTTAATATAATTCCTGAATGGCGATACGTATGTAACCTATTTAAAATGTTAAAGGAGTAAAGTGTTATAAGAGGTAAACTATTTAAAAAGTAAAGTAAATATTTATTACTTGTGAGCTACAGTACGGTTTCTGGAGTTTTTAATCAATTAGTGGGGAATTGGCACGCTAGCATTTTGTGTTTGCATCATTTTTGGGTTTGGCAGTTGTATAGTGCAGACGTCTAAGTTTTTTTATGGATAAATACACGCTAAAAGAACGCATTGAAAATGTGGTAATGTACTTTGAAGGATAATTCAATGTGAATTTAAGCGAAAGTATCCTAATCATCCAGAAGTCTCATAAAGAGCCAATTTATCGTTTCTTCAACCAATTTCAAAAATTGGTTGGGAATAGGCACACAGAAATTTCTCCACGCAGGTTACGCCGAATATTGCGAAATAATTTGCTCAAATTGTTCAAAACCGGTTCCCTACAGACAATAATAAGCGATTAGAATATAATAATGCCATCATAAGCCACTTTCTTCCTCGTTTTCATCTAAGTAGTCAAGTGAATAAACAAACAGAGTAACCGTTTCTGGGAAAGAGAGAATCTCTACCACATTCATCAAACGCCATTATATCCAATTAAAGTTAGAATATGGCGCGGCCATCATGCTCAGAATATCATTACACCGTATTATTTTGAAGACGACATGGAAGTGCAGTTCCAGTGAACACTATAGACACATGATTCTAACTTCTAAGAGCAAGAACTGGAAAAGATGTGATTCCAGCAAGATAGTGCCACAGCACACACCTCATGTGAAACAATCAATATTTGGTAAACATTTTCCCTAATGGGTTTAATTTTTCGCAGTGCAGATTTATTGTGGTTGCCTAGATCCCCTGATTTAACGACTCCGGTTTATTTTTATGGGAATTTTTGAAGAGAAAGGTTTACATAAATATGATGCAAACTTTACAGCAACTCAAAGATAACATCCAGTGCTGATCACTGCATTAATACCAGATATGCTTAATATCTGGTATTATATATATAAAATTTAAAGACGAAATAAACATATAGAAACAATATATTCTATCTTGTTTCTTTTAACAGTTATAAATAGAAAACTGTAGCATGACACGTGCCGCACCCTGTACTTTCGAAAAACAATGCCTGTTAAATATTGGCCATTCTTCAAGAGCATGGATGCTCTTTTTACAACATTTTTCGTCACTTTAATTAGTTCAATTTTCTATTGGAACCTTTAGTGTGAAACACGAAACTCGAAGATATTTACCACTGAACACCAAATCACTTTTATAAACTGTTTTACACACATTTTGCTAATCATGTTAGCATCATCAGGAGATGATATAATATGCTAGAGATGATCTAATCAAGGTTAAAGGTGCAATGGTTTGAGGCGCATTTAGCGACTGGACCTACAGCTTGAAGTGGGTTTCGAACTGTTGTTATCAGCTACCGATAATCCCGGTCAGCACCCGCTCCGGCTATCAACCCTGGTTTTGTGCTTAACTCTAGTCCATCGAGAAATCTATCGACTAACGAGTAACCAACTCAGAAGACATCCGGTCTTACCCAGCCTCCCTTGGTAACTGACGTGATTGAGGGGAAATTCATAGTCGGATTTTACACTCTTGCCTGTTGAAATGCACCACCCAAACCTGGTCTCTCCTCGAATAGTCACCCATTCAAATACTAACCGCAATAAGTGATGCTGCACTTCGACCTCCGAGTCGCCGGATATTGTAAATTAAAACATCTTCTGACGATGCTAACCTAGTTAGCGAAACGCGCGCCGAGAAGTATAAAAAGTGGTTTGGTGTTTAGTGGGGCATCTCTTCGAGTTTACCTTAGTTGGTGTTTCTTGATATAGTCCCTCTATTTTTCGCCGAATATTGTTTTTGGGCGGATCTCGTGTATATATGCCTATAAGTACCTATTACGTGTAATAAAACGACACGTGACACAGTGCAGGTAGTTATTAACCATATTCTATATTGGGGAAAGAAGTATTTGAACAAACTGATTTTGCTGAATTTTCTTTATTTGAACTGCATTAAATGTGATGATGATATATCAACATATATTGTAATAAACTACAAATAATTTTCAACAAAACCATACCATAATTATAGCTGAATATAAAGTGTTTTTAAAAGTAGTTAATAAAGTAATTTTTTCTCATAATGAATAACACATTTTTATTTTTTTTCTATCCAAGTCCACAAGATTAAACCGATGAGTATCTGAACTAAACTGATAAATTGTAATAAAACCTTTAAAGGACTAAGAAATCTAAAATATAAACAAGCGTGTCTAACATTTTAACAACATTAACAACGCCGAAAAAAAGTAAATATTTACTAACAATTGTTTTGTATTCTGATCAACGTCGATTAAACTTTTTTCCTTTTCGAATATTTTAACTAGTATTTGAAACAAAAAACACTAAAAAGGAATAATAAAACTTCATTATATTTATTAACCGTGCCACGCTTACACAGACACAAGTGATGGACATTTTGAACATTTAATTTAATAAAACAATTAATCCTGTATTACTTAATGTGATGTGAATCGTTTAAAACGTATTATGGTGTGAAGTGCTGTTAATTTCAACTTTGACATTAAACGATATTAATGTGTAAGTTTTCCTCTTTTATAATAATAAACCAAATTTATGCCGAAACCTATAAAATAAATGACTATAAAAATAAAACATGTTATTTTCAAATAAAACCTTACGAGAACAATTTAACAAAAATCTAACTTTTCCTAACTTCCTATTGATGGCGATTGTAAAGAAAATAAACGAAAATTGCTGCATTTTGAATTTAGATAAGGAAACTTTTTGTTAAAAATAATGTAAAGAATCGTTGGTTAAATTTACGAAAATTATTTCTCTTACACCGTGAACATTTGGCAGCTTAGAATTCAGAAGATAACGTTGCTTGGCGTTAAAAAAAAAGCAGATTACTAATATCATTCAGCATTTATAAAAAATCGCAACAAACAAAGAATTTAAAACACAAAAGTAAACAGTTTTCGGATTTTTTTTAAAAGCTATTCTTTTTTCAAGCAATATTGCATTAAAATTGCTGACTATTTTATAATACAGTATTAAAACTATATGTAAACAAGCGAAATATCTATTTTAAGATAACAATAGAGTAGTATTAAATAAAATCAATACTGGGAAAGTTGAATATAATTTAAAATTTTAATTTTTTTTTCACTATTGTATAGCAAATCGAAGAAAAGCCGTTTCTGAAAGGCGTTCGTTCCACTCCCACACCAAAACGTTCAGGTAATTGAATCGAATCGCTCTCTATAACATCCAAAGAGCTAAATTTATACACCGACCGTATAAATGCGTTCTTTGACGTCGGTTTTACAGGTCCGTATATCATAGAAAACGATTCAATTAGGCCATTCATAAATAATCAGCTCCCAGCTTTAGCCGTCTCTCTACTCGACGCCGTTGTAAAAATAATACTGCGCTGGCCAATGTTAAGGTTAGGCACGAGGAACGAAAAGTAAAAAAATCTAAACGCTCTTTGAACGTCGAACGATATTAAGTCGATATTACGAAGGAAGTTTAAAAAGTTTTCTTTTAATTTCAAATTGATCTTTCAACTTTCGACCTCCCGCGCTTCAACGTTATTTCAATGATACTCCGTTATGAAGAAAATCACTTTAGGTTATTTAGTTTCCGTTATAGTCAAATTAGGCTGCTATTGAGCAACTGGATCTACAGTTTAACGTACCTCTGAACCACGAGATAATCACGTCTTGGGCTTATCCGTGGGCTATCACGTCGGGTTGGGCTATCACGTCTTGGTTTTGTTCTTAACCTTTGCTTTTTCGGAAAGCCTTTCGACTGGCGGGCAATCAACCTAGAATACTTCTCAGAAGGTATCCGGCTTTACCCAATTTCTAACTGGTATGACTAAGAGGCGACTCCCAGTCGAATTTTACTATATGTAGAAACACTCATAATCATTTAAACAATGTTCAGAAACCCACACCATGAACGGAACTTGAACCCGCTACCGTCTTATTGACCATATCGTCGGACACACCGCGCCAGCGCGGCACACCAAAATATAGTATATTTGGACACCAAATAATATACTAGTTTGTTATTTGTTTTATCATTTCCGATAGGTAAATTAGTCAACAAATGCTGATAATTTAAAAAATATATATATATATATATATATATATATATATATATATATATATATATATATATATATATATATATATATATATATATAATTGTACAATCACGTCAAGTGGTTCAACCAGCCCCAGTGCAGGGACAATTGAACCACTAATTGGGGTCAATTGAACCAAAAGTATTAGAAACAAAAACCAACACTTTTAATAAATAATTTATTATTTATTGTCTTAATACTATCATTACACACTTGTAACCAACATAATTACTATGTTATTGAAATTATACTTATGGCGCGTTTGGGAAAACAGATAAGAGTGAATTTTTAACGGGGGACGAAGTTGCGCGCGCCGATGTAACACATATATTTTTTTTAATAAATAACACCTTCGCCATTCTACACTGTTAGTTTATATTTATAAAACTTGATTGTGTATCAAGATTTGAGGCTATATTTATGTAAATATTATTTTTATGAGTAAATATTGTTTTTATGAGTAAATCAATAAAATTTAGGAGAATGTTGAGTTGGTAAATATTTCAAAAAATATATTAAAATTTGATTTTTCTGAATGAGTCGATTTAATATTATTTTTGTAAAGTTGATATAAATGTAATATATATATATATATATATATATATATATATATATATATATATATATATATATATATATATATATATATATATATATATATGTATGTATATATATATGTATGTATATATATATATATACATATATATATATATATATATATATATATATATATATATATATATATATATATATATATATATATATATATATATATATACAAAGCGGGACAGAAAGGCCTGCATATCAGAGAACAAACGAAGGTATGTGACATCATTGGAAAGGCGAAAGAATTGAAATATAAGCGAAACGCGTCATAAGCATCGTTTCGCTTATATAAGCAAAACGATGCGGCGACAGATGGACCAAAGCAATTCTGGAATGGATACCGCTTGATCATAAACGCCCGCGAAGAAGGCCGAAAACACGATGGGCGGATGACATTCTCAAGTATATTGGACCCGAATGGCACAGGAAAGCTCAGGACCGTGCGAATTGGAAGCATGCTGGGGAGGCCTTCATCCTGCAGTGGATCGACAATGGTGAATGAATGATGATGATGATGATGATGATGATATATATATATATATATATATATATATATATATATATATATATATATATATATATATATATATATATATATATATATATATTGGGATATTATTGGGCTCTGTGAAACACGAAGGAAGGGTGAAGAGTTAATCAAACTGGAACCAACTGTACACGTACTCTACACTCGAGGTACGGAAAATGGCCGATGTGGCGGAATTGGATTCCTCATCAATCGAAAGCTGAAGGACAGTGTGGTAAAATTTGAAAGTACATCCGACCGATTAGCCCAATGCGTCATTCAGCTGAATAAAAAGTTGAGGCTTCAAATCGTCCAAGCTTATGCACCAACTATAAGCCATAAAGATGAGGAAATTAAGGAATTTTATGATGATGTGGCCCAGCTTTTATACAAGGAGAAATGTAGGTACAAAATCCTGATGGGTGATTTTAATGCCAGAATTGGAACAACAAGAACAGACGAAAATGCAACTGGCCCATATGGAACTGATGAGCGAGACAATAGAGGTGACAGATTAGTTGATTTTGCTGAAGGACAAGAACTATATATTATGAATTCATTCTATAAGAAAAATATCAGCAGAAAATGGACATGGAAAAGTCCATCTGGGCTCACAAGCGAAATTGACTACATCATGACCAACGATAAAACAATATTTACCAATTGTACTGTCCTTAACAATTTTAATGTTGGAAGTGACCACCGAATGGTACGAGCAAGGGTTCGGATTGACTGTCGAAAAGAGCGCGAAAGAATGGTAAGATCAAAGAAGGGCAAGGTGGATTCTGGAAAACTGCTGGAGAGAGGAAGCGATTTTGAGATTGCTTTGTCAAACCGGTTTGCTGCGTTACAAGATCCAGAGGAGGTGGAAATATCAGTTCAATATAAAGAAATCGCCAACAATGTACTTCAAACGGCTACATCAATAGCACCAGAGGAAAAATGTCTCAAACAAACAAAAATCTCCAGTGAGACCATTGATTTAATGAAGAAACGGCGAGCAATGAGAAATGCAGGTAGTCCTTTTGGCAGGGTCGAGTACACTGAGCTCTGCAAAACTATAAGAAAACGTATCAGAGAGGACACGCGCCGATTCAATATGCAGCTAGTACAAAAAAACCTTGGAAGAAAACAAAGGAATTAACAAGGCTAAACAAAAGCTGAGAAACAAAAGAACGCAAATATATGCTTTAAAGCGTGAGGATGGCACAGTGTGCAGTACGCGTACCCAAATGTTAGAGATTGTCAGAAGGTTTTATTCCCAGTTATATGAAGATCAGAGCCAGTCAGGGACAGCAATACCCACGGAAGAACAATATATAATGCCAGATATCCTAGTGGAGGAAGTAACAAATGCTATAGAGTTGATGAAGAACGGCAAGGCTCCAGGAAAGGATAGTGTAACTGTCGAAATGCTAAAAGCTGGTGGTCGGACGTTACATAAAACACTGGCAAAATTATACTCAAAATGCCTCAAAGAACAAAAAGTACCTGACTTATGGAAAAATGCAGAAGTGATCCTTTTACATAAAAAATGAGCACAGGAAGATTTAAAGAACTACCGTCCAATAAGCCTCCTATCAGTGATGTACAAAGTTTTCACTAAGATAATTTCTAAAAGAATATTAAAAAAACTGAATGATGCACAATCAAGAGAACAAGCAGGATTTAGAAGTGGATTCAGTACAATGGATCACATCCAGGTTGTACAGCAGGTCATAGAAAGGCACAACGAATACACCATGCCACTGTGCTTGGCTTTTATCGACTACGAAAAGGCATTTGATTCCATCTCAAAGCATGCGATAATGGATGCACTGCTTAGCCAAGGTGTAGAGAGAGCCTATGTAAACCTATTAGAATCGATATATGATGGAGCCATAATTCACCTTGATGATCTTGAAGTGGGAATTAATATAGAACGAGGTGTACGGCAGGGTGACGCAATATCGCTTATTCTTTTCTCGGCTGGCCTTTCCAGGATGGTGTAAAGATCAATGGTGCAAACTTAAACCATCTCAGATTTGCAGATGATATTATTCTCATTTCACAAGACCCAGAGGAGCTGCAAAGATGCATACAAGAACTGCAAAGGGCTGGCGAACCATTTGGCTTGAAAATAAACCTGAAAAAGAGTCAGGTTATGTTCAATAACTTCGCTCAGGACAGAAGAATTTCAGTTTTAGGAAGGGATTTAGAGATTGTAGACAGCTTTATATATCTTGGGCAGAGGATTTCCATGGAGGGGAATACCGCCCGGGAGGTGGAACGGCGTGTTAAATGTGGCTGGCAGGCATTTGGTAAGCTCAACATAGTGTTTAAGAGCAGACTCCCACTTTGCCTGAAAAGAAAAGTATTCGATCAGTGCGTTCTACCCGTTATGACATACAGAAGTGAAACCTGGACACTCACATCGCAATCAATTCAAAAACTTCGAGTGACACAGAGGGGAATGGAAAGATGTATGCTTGGCATTACAAGACGAGACAGAAAGTCCTGCGCATGGATCAGGGAACAAACAAAAGTCTGTGACATCATTGGAAGAGTAAAACAGTTGAAATGGAGGCAGGCCATATAGCGAGGCGATGGAACGACAGATGGACCAAGGCAATCCTGGAGTGGATACCGCTTGATCGCAAACGTCCGCCAAGAAGACCGAAAGCACGATGGATTGTTGACATCGTTAAGTATATTGGACCCGAGAGGCAGAGGAAAGCCCAGGAACGCGAAGGTTGGAAGCATGCTGAAGAGGCCTTCATCCTGCAGTGGATCGATACGGGCTGATGATGATGATGATGATGATGATGATATATATATATATATATATATATATATATATATATATATATATATATATATATATATATATATATATATATATATATATATATAAATTAACCTGTATTTAAAAAACTAATATGTAATTTGATTTTTTGTAGTATTTACTTTCGCCTATTGATCATTTGCTCAGTTAAAATTTGTTTGAATGCATAAACAATATTTTATTAATTACGCCAAAGTATAACTTCTTACGTGCGTACGTCAGTACACACACGCTTTTTTTATTTTATTATATTTATATTATTATATTATATATTTGGAAATTCATTGCACGTGCAAGACTTGTAGCTTCTGGAACTGTTAATAGATATCTCCAGATGTCTTTTCATGATATCTTTACACCAACTACCAACCTGTTTATTATTATCCCATGAGGGATACTTTACATTATTTTCAAAAGCAAATTGATATACCAACTTTCTTAAATCAATCGTTGTTAATCCATAATATGTATAATTTAGCAGGTGTTACTAGGCACTTTTTCCATTCCGGTTGAAGTATCTCCAAAACATGCATTTTGAACCTATCAAGCGCTAAGTGCCAAATCAGGAGTGTACGGCGGATGACCCATCAAGTCGGTGTTTTAACCGGTCAAATATTTAGTAGTTCGGTTCGATATGTGAGAGCTCTCGTTGTCATGGTGAAGAATGATCCTGTGTCGCTAGTTGTTTTTTCTTATTTCTTCAAAGGCTTCTGGCAAAAAAAATGGTTGTGTACCATTCAGAATTGACTGTTCTACGATTATCTAGTGGCACTGTGGCCACATACCCATTTATCAAAAAAAAAAAAACAGGCGATAATTTGCTTTAAAGTGCTTTGCTTCTTGTGGCAACAACTTTTGTTGGTTTTGGCTCAGTTTGAAACACCCATTCACAGTCGATTGATGTTTACTTTCGGGCTCATACGCATAGATCCAAGATTCATCACCTGTATAGATGTTATATATGGCTTTTGACGTACCACGATTGAATTTTTTGAGTATTTCTTTGCACCACTTGACACGAGCTTTTTTTGAGCAATTGTCAAATTATGCGGAACCCAAATATTTTTCACGGCTAAATGTTCATATAAAATCTTATATATGTTTGTCATATTAATGCCCAGCGGTGCCTGAATCTCACGGTATATCACATGACGATCTTGCTTTATCAGTTCGCGCAGAGTATTGATGTTTTCTGACACAACAATCGACGACCTTCTTAAAATTCGTCCGTGGGCGAATGACGGCCACAATTGAATTCACTAAACCAGTGATATACAGTGATTTTAGATGGCCGCCTAGCAACATCATTGTTTCCAATTCCGAATACATAAATAGCAACCCTCGTACCACAGAATCTTATTAATAACAGAGTGTGTTTAAATTCTAAGTGGTGACTAGATTTAACTTGTTTTCTAGGATATATTGGCACTTCAAGAATATGGTTAAATATATATTTGGAGATGACCATAATGAAAACTCCACTTTAGCGCTGGAAAAGGTGATAAGTTTCTTGAAATATAGGCTTAAGTTAGATAACCCTAACCTATGTATCCAATGTACTATGAACAATAACAATTGTTCGCCCCCTTAACTTTAATTCTTCAAGGCCTGATAAAAGGCTTACGAGGTATATAAATAAATGAATGGGACTGGTGGCGTAGCGCTCGATCTAGCAAAACTGTTGGTTTTCCTTTTGGAGGGGATATAGGCCAACATCTGATGCGTATTCAGTGCAAATGTCTAATCAACTACCTACAATCATCCACCTAGTCACTTGGTGGTCCATAGCAATTAATTTCGTGAAATTCTAGTGCATTTTACAGTAAAGTCGCATGTTTTTGATTTTTGATTTACTAATTTTAGCGTTTTTTAACCGCGGTGAGGTTGAAGCGTATCATTACTACCTCTGACGTTTCGTTTCTGGGTCGTATTAAATAATCTAATACTCGTCACCAATAATGACACATTCCAGAAAATTATGATAATACATACCACCACTGGACCATGGACCACAAAAAGTCAAGACATCTTCCCCTCCTGTTTCCCCTTTGTTCCTGTGCGAGATTTTTCAGAAACATTTTTGCGCAGATTTTCTTCATCCTCAATTCATTCGCCAAAATCTGATGAACGGTTGCTTGAGTCAAATTCAACTCTTTCCCGATCATTCTGACCGTCAACTGACAATCAGAATGCAAGATTCTGATTGTCTACGCACTACGGATATTTTCACCACATCTTTCAGTTGAAGACCATCCGGTGCGAGGTTCATCTTCAATCGTCCTTCTGAAGATGCATTAAATCCTCAGGCCTTACATTTTTTAATAAACTTTTTTTTTAGTGAATTTATGATTCAGAACTTTTTAGACTGCCCTCGTATTTCCTGTTAACATTGTATAATAACACCACGTTAATTAACACAATGGATATTTGTTCTAATTTGATTGATTGGCATTAGTGATACGGTTTGACAGAGAAAAACAGTTTTAATGTTACTATATTCATGACCGGATTAATTTTGTGTTGCTAATTAATTGTCAACAAATATCGTTGTAGGTTTTTTTAATAACTTGCGTCATATGCGATTTGTTAATAATGTTTTTAAACTCCAAAACTAAAATTTGACGATTTATAATAGCTATTTACACCTAAAAAATTATAAATAAATTTAGCTGTAACGAAAATTGTTGTCTTATTTCTTCGTAAGTAAACGAGCCTACAGTTATATCGATCAAGAGTTCAGAGTAAAAATAAGATAAGTGTATCGACTGAAATATTCTAAGTTGTAAGGAAATCGGAAGAAATGTAAACAGCTTATGTATTGAAGGTAAACATCAAAGAATTCCTCTAAATAACCCAGTTATACCGAATTATACAAGGTCGTTATTATACAGGGTGTTTGCTCAGCTACATAATGCTATCAGCTCAGCCTACATAATGCATTATTGGGCCCACAGGTTTAAAAAAAAGTTATTGGTTTATCCTCCAAATTATTTTTGTATTTTAATGTGTAATGTTGTAGGGTTCTATGGAAAGTTTTTGGAAGAAGTAAAAATAAATTTAAAGCTCAACTTTAAATTGCATATAAAAAACTAAAAGGTATCATATTCTTCGAATTCTTAAAAAAATCCCTGGTTTATCCTCTTTCTAACGGTATGCATTCATGGCATACCGTACTCTCTCTCTCTCTCTCTCTCTCTCTCTCGCATTAGGTAAATGGAAAACCAGCTCAAAAAACACACGCCGTAGTTTCAGTTTTTTTAAATCGAGATTTGACTGTCTTTGCTGATTAACGCATTTGTTGTTCCAACTCAACACCGCTAATCTTTATTTTTGTTGAGTTTTGTTAGTTTAGCAAGATTCGTAATTTATTAGGATTAGAAGTTCGTAAAACGTTTTATGGCATGAATACATACCGTTAGAAAGAGGATAAACTAAAAAAAATAAATTTTGCGAGTCTATAAAAAAATTGAAGTTGCTTGCGCCTAATATTGATTTTCATAGAACCCTACAACATTACACATTAAAATAAAAAAAATAATTTGGAGGCAATACAAATAACTTTTTTTAATTCAAGTTTCAATGCTGACTTTTGGAATTTTTGAAATAAAGAATTAAATAATTAAAATATTATTAACAACTGTTAATGTCAATTTGGGAATTTCTTTCAATTTTATGGAATTATTTAACTAAAAGAGAAAGAATTGAAATACCAACAATTGTTTGATACGGTGACAGAAAACGCACTTATGCTGGAGTTTGTCGAGTGTTTAATGAAGTACATTCGAATAAAAACATCACTAAGTCAACAGTTTCGGAAACGGTGAAAAGATTCAATGGATATTTGTTTCCATTAAAAGACGTCCAAAATTAGGAAGACATAAAACAAAAACTAATGACGAAAATTCGTTGAATGTTTTAATTGATGTATTAGACAATGGTAAAGTTTCCGTGTAACAATTAGCTTTAAATCATAACATGTGTAGATGCTTAGTCCGAAAAAATAATAAAATGAAATTTTAATTCTTACAGAATACAATTCCTATAAGAATTAAATGAAGATGATTTTGATCGAAGTTTGCGAAGTTATGATGGAAAAAATAAATACCAATCCAAATTTTGTCTGAAATATTATTTTCACGGATGAAGCAACATTCTGTATAAATGGCCATGTTAACAGACACAACTGTAGATACTGGGCTGATACTAATCTCCATTAGATGGGAGCAGGTTCATAAACAGTATCCTCAGAAGTTAAATGTCTGAATGAGATTTAGTGGCAATCATACTGTAGGATATTTTTTTATTGATGGCAACTTGACAGATAAATATCTAGATCTATTGGAAGAAAATATCATCTCTCAACTTTTCTATCCGTTTCCAAATTTAATTAACCATAAGCAGGAAATATAGCTACAGCAAGATAGCGCACCAGCACACTGTGACATTAATGTTAGAAATTTACTTAACACTACTTTCCCAAACTGATGGATCGGTCCACGAGGAGCTATCGAATGGCCGGCAAGATCACTAGGCTTGTCACCATCAGATTTTTTATGCAGCTGTTTAAAAAGTCGGGTTTGCGTTCATAGGCCAGAAAATTTCTGAAGACCTCAAATTATGAATTCGGCAAGAAATTGCCGATATACCTCTTATCCGGTGGGAAAACGCAATTCAAGGTTTTGTGCGACGTATCCATTACTGTCACGAAGTTAATTGTTGACACTTTGAACACCTTTTGTAAATACTTCTTTAATAAATTATAAATTATAAACTATAATTTTGATATTGCTTTTTCTTCATCTGATATTGACAAAAGAGACTGAAACACCTACAAACCATTTTATGAAAAAAATTGTTTGTATTCAAACCTGGTTGAATTCAGAAAATCTATTTCCAATAATGCCAAATTTAAATACTGTTATCAATTGAAAAATATCATGTTATTTAAAAAATATGCGACCTTCTATATTATATAACGATCAATAATATTTAGTAAATCAAAACATTTTTAAAATCAAAAAAATATCACAATTGTCATTGTTAAGGTTAAAGCTGGGATATGTAGTTTCTTCCATCTAAGCGCGTTACTTTTCATGTCTTTAGTAGTTGACCTTGTTCGTGGTTGTCATGGTATATTACCTAATCTAATTAATAGAAACAACATTTTCGTATGTTTGTTGGGTTGTGTTTAATTAAACCTTTAAATGATTGAATGCTCGTTAATTTTAAAGTTATTACATTAAAAAAATTGAACGGGAAATGCCTTCGTTATTAAAGATAACCGTTAGTGGAAGTTTTTACAGCGTATATACGAGGGTTAATCAATAAGTACACGTGTTTGAAATAAAGACGTATTTTTTTCACAAATTAATTTCTATTTATCAACGTAGTCTCGTTTTAGTAGAACAGAAAAAAGTCACTGGGTGCTAGGTCGGGCGAGTGGGTGCGGAAGCAATCCGTAGCGCAGTTCGTGCAATTTGCCGGGACAATCAAACATTAAAATAATATAATATAATATATAATATATATTATAAATATAAGAAAGATGTGTCGGTGCGTTATCGTGTTTGAAGAGCACTTTTCTTAGCCAAATGGGGGCGTGTCTCCTTCAATTTCTTATCGAATCTATCCAACAACTCGCTGTAGTACTGCCATGAGGATTATTTCTTTGAGATCCCAAAAAATCGTGGCCATAACCTTTCCGGCTGATGGAACCGTTTCGGCCTTCTTCGGAGCAGATTCACCCGGAAAAATCCATTGTTGTGACTGTCTCTTGGTCTCTGGCGTGTAATAATGTATCCAGGTTTCATCAACGGTGACGACTCGACGTAAAAAGTCCCGCAGATTTTGCTTAAAGAGGTCCAGACACTGCTTTGACATTGTTAGTCGTACCCGCTTGTTGTCCACCGTGAACAATCCCGTCACCCATTGGGCCGACACTTTCCTCACACCTATCTTTTCATTTAAAATCTTGATTGCCGTTCCGTACAAGACACCTACGGCCTCTGCTACTTCGCGCACTTTCGTTCGGCGATCAGCAAGAATAATGTCATGGACCTTTTCGACATTTTCCTCGGAACCACGCCTGACGGCCGTCCTGGCCGTTCTTCAGCGAAAACAGTTGTACGACCACGCTTAAACTCGTTAAACCAATATTTCATGGTTGTCATAGATGGTAAGGGTCCCCATAGCCAGCATCCAACTTCACTTTTATTTCTTCGCATGTTTTTCCATCCAAAAATAAAAAACGAACTACAGATCGATATGCTCTTTTTCCATTTTATCGAGAAATACAAAACACGAATGATATAGCTGGCTGTTAAAAAAAACTAGCCTATGACTTTATCTGAAATTCAGCATGAGGTCGTTTAACAGTCTGCAGAACACAATGGTAGTGCCAATTTCACTCGTCAACACCATCTGTTACCAAACACGGGTACTTATTGATCAACCCTTGTATGTATATATATATATATATATATATATATATATATATATATATATATATATATATATATATATATATATATATATATATATATAATCCCCAGAAAGTCAACAGTTTTTTGATGAGACTAAAAAACAGACCGCAAAGGTTATCAGGCAAACTAAGAGGAAGTACATGAAATAATAACTAGACTCTATAGAGGAGAATTTTTGCAATTATAACACGAGAGACTTTTATAGGAATTTAGCAAGAGAAATCCATGGAAACACACCACAAAAACTTTTGCTTCAGAAAGCGGAATGGGAGATTAGTGCTAACCAATCAGGAGAATTGCCAGGAGCTGGCATACTATTTATTTGATCTCAATTGTCGCAAACGCGATACAAGATTCCCCAAGGAAAATTGTATCTATACCTACTCAGAATCACCACCACTAACACTGTAAGAAATCCACAGGCACATACGTAAACTAAAAAATAACAGGACATCCGGTGAAGATGGTATCACAACTCTTGAAAAAGTTCGGACCAAATTCACTGAAGGAACTCATGCAAATTATCACGAACATCTGGCAAACATAAAAATTACCGGATGAATGGAAATGTGCTCTTATCCAATCGTTGCACAAGAATTGATACAGAACAGATGTGAACAACTACAGAGGAATCTCCTTAATACAAGTCACTTACAAACTCCTCTCAGCATGCCTTCTCCAGAGAACACAGGCACAACTAGAACACAAAATTGGCGAGTACCAGGCAGACTTTCGCCCTGGTCGCTCATGCACTGAACAAAGATTTAACCTAAAAACTCTACTGAAATACAAAGCTTTCCATTCCCCTCTGTGCTACCCGAAGTTTTTAAATTCATTGAGATGTGAGTATCCAGGTTTCACTTCCGTATGTATTACGGGCAGGACGCACTGATCGAAGACTTTTATTTTCAGGTAAAGTGGGAATTTGCTCCTAAACACTATGTTGAGCCTGCCGAATGCCTGCCAGCCACATTTAATACACCGCTCCACCTGTTGGTCGGTACCCTCTCCATTGAAATCACCTGCCCAAGATATATAAAGTGATTCATAACTTAAGCTCTTGTATGCGACTTTGAAGCTCCTCATGGTCTTATGAAAGAAGGACGACCTGCGAATCTAAGATGGCCTAAGTATGGACCATTGATCTTCATACCATCTTGTTCCCAATCCAGATTACGGAATACTTCTTCAAGGCAGGCTGAGAAAAAAATAGGCGACACACTCCGCTCTATATTAATTTCTACTTGAAGATCATCATGGTGAACTGTCGCTGCAGCTTCATCATATATATAGGCTTTATTTACACCTTGGTTAAGCAATGCATCCATTATGGCCTGCTTTAAGATTGAGTCAAATGCTTTTTCGTAGTCGATAAAAACCAGGCACATGACTTGGTGGCCATGATGTATTTATTGCGCCTTTCTATGGCCTGCTACAAAACCTAAATGTCCATTGTACTTAATCCACTCCTGAATCCTGCTTGTGCGTCATTTAATTTTCTTTATATTATCTTGGCGAAAAGTTAGTACATTATTGATACAAAGCTTATCGGACGGTAGTTCTTTAAATCTGCTTGTTCTCCTTTTTTATGTAAAAGAAATACTTCTGCATTTTCCATTAGTTAGGTTCTTTTTTTTTAGGCATTTTGAGTATAATTTTGCCAGTATGTAGAGTTTGACCACCAGCTTTTAGCATTTCAACATTCCTTTCCTGGAGTCTTGCCGTTTTTCATCGATTCTATAGCGTTTGTCATTTCGTCCACCAGGATATCTAGCATTTATTCTTCCATGAGTATTGTTGTGTTTGACTGGTTCTGATCTTCATATAACTCTGAATAAAATTTTCTAAAATCCTCTAACATTTCCATAAACGCCCTGTATGTTGTGCCCTCCTCACGCATTAAGACAAAAATCTGCGCCTTTTTCTTTTTCTGATCTTCTGTGTAGCCTTGTTAATTCCTCTGTTTTATTCTATCTGAATCCAAACCATTTCCGAATTGAGCCAACCAAATGGGAAGCAGTTATTGAACAAGAGGGTGAATATGCTCCAGAATAATCATTCAATTTGCTGATTTTTTTTTAAACTAAATCCGGAGTTCATAAACATTATTTAATTTGTTTCTATTTTATATTTATGATTCCTTTTTCATAATAAAATGTATCTAAAAAACCGCGGATAATTATTCATTTATACTACATATATTACAAGTACACAATTTTATTTGTATTTGTTTTGTTTATTTTAGTATTGACATTCAGAATCCCAAGATTTTTTTGATAACTGATATATTTCATTAAAAATATTCATTATGTTTCACTTATATTTATAATTATTCAACAAAGTGAGGTTTGTTAAGGATGCTGTTATGTTATTTTCTAATTAATTCAGTATCAATACACTGGCCCTTTTAGAAATCATTTACTTTCCAATTATGATTATTGTTTTATGCAGTTTTGCGTGTTCTGAAAAGCCAGTTAAGCTATTAAGCCAAGATACAAGAGGTAGACAAGCATATTTAATCGTGTTTCCTCAGTATTTTGCTAATAATCACTGAAAAGGGTTAAACATTTAAGTAAACGAAGCGATTTCATCAATAGCTCGACAACCATTAAAGTTTTTTTTTTCCAAAATGCACTTTAGTTTGCTTTGGAGACATTAAGTGAACGAAAGAATGTTTACTTAGTAATTAAGAAAGCAGTTAATGCTGGTTCAACGCGATTATTGGCTAGTTCCGCGTCACAATTTACTACTTAATTTTTTATTAGTTTATTTTCAAAACAAAACGCGACACTCGGATAATTTAAGTGATATGTGGCAAATTAAACGCAAACAAAAACCTTGACCAAATAAAATCATAAAAATTACTTCTTCGTTTAACAACATATGCTACAATATTTATAAATATATTATAAAATGTTCTATATATATATATATATATATATATATATATATATATATATATATATATATATATATATATATATATATATATATATATATATATATATATATATATATATATATATATATATATATATATATATATATATATATATATATATATATATATATATATATATATATATATATATATATATATATATATATATATATATATATATAATATATATATTTCATATATATATATATATATATATATATATATATATATATATATATATATATATATATTCCACTTTGAAGCCATTATCCAGAGAATCTAGTTGGTTTGCTATGGGGTCTCAATATGCCTACTCCCAAGGGCTCACATCTAGAAAAGAACGCGGTTGGCGCGACCTTTTCATTAATAGGTAAGGATGTAGGTGGAACGCTCGGTTGAGGAGTGGAGGTGAAAGAAGACATTTAATTGGAAGGATTTCTGGTGGGCAATTTGGAAATAAGGGGTTTCCATGTATTTGGAGGATTTCCTCTTGTTTAGGCCTTTGGATATAAAACTACAGGGAGGAGCATATGATCCTATAAGTGGGACCGGAATGGTAGCTGCATATGGCCGATTACTCTTTCCGGTTTGGCAATGGCGTAGAGTAGTATGAATAAAAACAAGGAACTGATACAAGTTTACAGTTATTTAAAACAATAAGTTATTGTTACTGTAAACATTTAAATTGATTAAAAAAGTCTATTTTTCAAAGAGTAAAGTTTTTTTATGGGGCCAATACGACAAAAAGTAATTAAGAAATTGGAATCTTCTGTCATAAAATCATATCATTTTCAAAAATTGGACAAAATATATATATATATATATATATATATATATATATATATATATATATATATATATATATATATATATATATATATATATATATATATATATATATATATATATATATCTAAGGCAAGGCAATACATATCTTCTGTACAAAAAGGGTGATGCTAAGCAACCCAATAACTACAGACCCATCACGTGTCTGTCAGTATTTTATAAATTGTTGACAGCCCTAATCAATGAAACAATTTACAAACATTGTGATGAAAACAATATTTTTGAAGAAGAGCAGAAAGGATGTATAAGAGCAAGTAGGGGATGCAAGGAACAACTAACGATCGATGCTGTAGTTCTCGAACAAGCGCGGAAAAGAAAACGCAACCTAAACATCTGCTATATAGACTACAGGAAAGCCTTCGATAGTGTTCCACACGATTGGTTACTAGAAGTCCTGAAGATTTATAAAATAAGCCCTCCCATCATTAACTCCTTAAGGTGCCTAATGGGGAAATGGAAAACAAATCTCTTTATCGACCAACAATGCATTACAACTGCGAATATCGAGAGAGGAATTTTTTAGGGAGATTCCTTTTCTCCAGTTTGGTTTTGTCTAGCCCTAAACCCTATGTCTACATTACCGAACAACAGTAATATAGGATATAAACTAAACATGAGGAATCCACGAAAGCTCTCGCACCTACTATATATGGATGACCTTAAACTCTATGGAGAAACTAGAGAAAAACTAAACTCCTTAATAAAAATGGTCGAAGAATTTAGTAGGGATATAAAGATGTCATTCGGACTTGATAAATGCTCTACCATTAACATTCAAAAAGGAATAGTCAACAATCAACATTCAACACACTGTAACATACAACAACTGGCAGCAGAAGAATCCTATAAATATTTAGGTATACCTCAAAACAAGAAATTTAACCATAGCCAGTTAAAGAAAGACTTTTCTACTATGTACGAAAAGAGGCTTACAAAACTTTTAAATACCAAACTGAACAGTGGAAACCTGATTAGAGCGATCAATGGATGGGCAGGGCAGTATATATATAGATATATATATATATATATATATATATATATATATATATATATATATATATATATATATATATATAAATGCTATATATATATATATATATATATATATATATATATATATATATATATATATATATATATATATATATATTATTATTATAATATATAATATAATATATAAAAATAATAATATAAAAGTAATATATAAAATATAACATATAATTATTATTATTATCACAAACATGATTCATCGATCATCTCAGCCTAGGCTGGTCGGGTTTACATTGCCAGAATGAGAAAGCAGTTCAGCTCCTCCCATTCAGCTTAGTACCTTACGAACAATGTGGCAAGTTTGTAAGAGAACTGCTCGTTGTCCTACTGTGGTAATCGATTTTGAAACATCAGGAATTTCCAGATTTTTGGAAAAGGTTTTGCTTACTAGGCCTTCGGCGGATTTAACAAAAGGTAACACCTCTACTTTCTGGAGTTTCCATTGATTTTTCAGATCAATTGCAAGATTTTCGTACTTCGTGACCGTTTTTCTGATGTTATGAGAGAGTGGTATCGCAATGTCAGTTATGAAAGCTCTCCTCTGCTTGTTGTTAATTAGAACGATATCCGGCCTATTATAGTCAACCGTCCGATCTGTTGTAATTGGTCTATCCCAGTAAAAAATTGTATCGGCTGACTCAAGTACGGGGGAAGGCGTGTACTTGTAATATGGTGTAGGCATCTTATCAAATAGCGAGTGCTTTAAAGCGATTATTTATTATTATTATTATTATTATTATCCTCGTACTGAACTCAGCATCTCAGCCTAAGCTGGTCTATATTACAATGCTAAAATGAGAAAGCAATTCAACTCCTCTCACTTAGCATAAAATTGTCATGTCTGCAAGAGTACTGCACGTTGTCCCACTATGGCAATCGATTTTGAGATACCAAGGTTCTTCAAATTTTTTGAAAAGTTCTTACTTATTAGGCCTTCGGCGGATATAACGAAAGGCACTATCTCTACCTTATGCAGTTTCCACTGGTTTTTCAAATCGTACGCAAGGTTTTCATACTTAGTGGTTTTCTCCACCTTGGTTTTCCTGATATTATGAGAGAGTGGCACTGCGATGTCAATTATAAAAGCCCTTTTCTCCTTTTTACTAATTAGAACAATGTCTGGTCTATTATAATCGACCGTTCGATCTGTTGTGATTGGTCTGTCCCAGTATAGGATTGAATCAGATGATTCCAATACGGGAGAAGGTGAGTACTTATAATATGGAGCAGGTGCGTTATCTAATAGCGAATACTTTAATGCAATTTGCTGATGTATAATTTTCGCCAGCTGATTATGTCTTCCTAAATAAGCATTAGGGGCTAGAACTGCACACCCACCGATAAGGTGTTCAATCGTTTCCCCCACTATACCGCACTTCCTACATCGGTCGACAACATCCATGTGTAGTATATGCTTTTCATAGTTCCGTGTTCTTACTACCTTATCTTGAATAGATGTCGCAAAACCTTCTGTTTCTGGGTACAACAGCCCATCGGTCAGCCATTTTAGAGACAATGGTCCATCAATGGTATCATCCTCGAGTGACTTTGGATACCGTCCATGCAGTGTCTGTTGTTTCCATTCACGGACACAATCCGTAAGTGTTGTTCTACCATCAACACGATTCAATTCATCTAGGTTCAACGGGGTGAAACCCCGGTCTTCCTTAGCAACCAACTTCATTAGCGTGCTGCTTGAATTAATGAAGCGTTCTCTCATCTTACTCTCCTGGTTCAGACAAAGGTTCTTAATGTTCACGAGGCCTCTGCCTCCCAACTTTCTAGGAATGTACAGTCGCTTCATAGATGAATTTGGATGCAGACATCGGAATTTTGTCAATGTTCGACGAGTTAATCTATCCAGTCCATCAAGGTCTGTTTCTGACCATTTAACAATACCAAAGGAATAGGTCAGAGTTGGCACTGCCCATCCATTGATCGCTCTAATCAGGTATCCACTGTTCAGTTTGCTATTTAAAAGTTTTGTAAGCCTCTTTTCGTACATAGTAGAAAAGTCTTTCTTTAACTGGCTATGGTTAAATTTCTCGTTTTGAGGTATACCTAAATATTTATAGGATTCTTCTGGTGTCAGTTGTTGTATGTTACAGTGTGTTGAATGTTGATTGTTGACTATTGCTTTTTGAATGCTAATGGTAGAGCATTTATCAAGTCCGAATGACATCTTGATATCCCTACTAAATTCTTCGACCATTTTTATTAAGGAGTTTAGTTTTTCTCTAGTTTCTCCATAGAGTTTAAGGTAATCCATATATAGTAGGTGCGAGAGCTTTCGTGGATTCCTCATGTTTAGTTTATATCCTATATTACTGTTGTTCAGTAATGTAGACATAGGGTTTAGGGCTAGACAAAACCAAACTGGAGAAAGGGAATCTCCCTGAAAAATTCCTCTCTCGATATTCGCAGTTGTAATGCATTGTTGATCAATAAAGAGATTTGTTTTCCATTTCCCCATCAGGCACCTTAAGGAGTTAATGATGGGAGGGCTTATTTTATAAATCTTCAGGACTTCTAGTAACCAATTGTGTGGAATACTATCGAAGGCTTTCCTGTAGTCTATATAGCAGATGTTTAGGTTGCGTTTTCTTTTCCGCGCTTGTTCGAGAACTACAGCATCGATCGTTAGCTGTTCCTTGCATCCCATACTTGCTCTTATACATCCTTTCTGCTCTTCTTCAAAAATATTGTTTTCATCACAATGTTTGTAAATTTTTTCGTTGATTAGGGCTGTCAACAATTTATAAAATACTGACAGACACGTGATGGGTCTGTAGTTACTGGGTTGCTTAGCATCACCCTTTTTGTACAGAAGATATGTATTGCCTTCCATTAAAAAATTCGGGAAAGTATCAGCATGTATCATTACCTCTTTAAATGCACTAGCAAGTGGGCGGTGGGCCGCCGTAAAGTTTTTAATCCAGAAGTTATGTAGTCCATCTGGTGCAGGAGCTTTCCAGTTATGAGTTTTCTTGACGGCGGTGCAAATGTCAGTCGCCGTGAAATCGTTAAACTCCATTTCTGGGAGAGCAGTTGTGTGCTGTTCAATTGTTTTAATCCAAGCTGCCTCTTTTTCATAGTCATCTGATCTTTTCCAAACCGATTGCCAATATTCTGCAAAGGAGGACATATCCACATTCTCAAGTTCTGACCTGCCACTGCCTTGTTCGAGCTCTCTATAAAATTTCTTTTGACTATTTATGAATTCTGAATTTTGGTGCTTTCGTTTTTTTAGCTCGTTAAATCTTGCTAGCCTAGCCCCTTTAAATTTAGCTTTCTGTCTAAACCGATCTTTAAGATCCAATAATTTTTCGGAGAAGTTTGGATCGTCGAAGCCAATGCCAGATTTATTGGCAATTGTTTTTATTTTTTTCATTACTTTACTTGATCGATTACCAGAAAGGTATTCTGAGATGACGTCGACTTTCCTTCGGAAATCATCGATATTGTTTTCAAGGCGTGTTTTCCAGGCAGGCGTATTTTTCTGGAAATTATGCCTGCTCGCACCGGGGGTGTATGTTTTTTGGCCTGAAATTTCGATCGCAGTCACTGCTGCACAGTACAACGCAAGATGTATATCACACAGATCTAGTATCCCAGCCAGATGTGATTTCAGAACTTTATTGATCTGCATTAGAGTAATACGAGCTTTTGTAATATTTCGCAGTATTGGAATTTTTGGTCTATTTAATGGATTTGACCCAATAAAATGGGCCAAATTACTGTAAAACTTCTCTCGTACATTAGACAAGTTCTGTTGTAAGGTCACTTCCTCATTGCTAGACGATGACGCCTCTGGTGGAAAATTAGGAGTTTGTTCTATAGGCTGGGCCTCTGTGGTTAAGGTGAGGACGCCTATATTATCTTCTTCATGTTGCTGATATGTAACGTTCTGGTGTAATTCATTACCAACTTTTCTCTTGACATTCATTAGTTCTGTTTCGGTGAGATACTTTTTATTTAAAATTATATTTTTACGGTCGGCTAAGTTTTGCTCAGACAGCCGAGTTCCAGGGAACCTCTTCTTATATTCTTGATAGAGTGCATTTCTCCATCCAGGAAGCGGCTTATCTCCGCACTGGTTCACGTAATAGTAGGTACGCATTACCTCAATATTCATTTCGCGTGTCCATCTGATACGTGGAGTGCGTTCAGTTCTAGTGGCAGCCCTCCTTATGGGGGGCGAGCCAACAAGAACCGGGACATTTCCGTCTTCCATTTCATTATTAATCTGCATTCTGCACTGATCTTGTGATCAAGTACTCGGTGGTGCGAGTCTTTGATTTTCAAATTGTTGCTCGGGTACATTTATCGTTGCCATTCTTGTGGTGCCATAGAGTTGAGAACTGCCACTCGCTCCAGATTCACCGACCTATATATTATTATTATTATTATTATTATTATTATTATTCTGCTCATCCTTACTGTAGAATCTCAGCTCATGCTGGCCGATATTCAAATGCCAAGATGAAAAAGCAATTCAGCTCCTCTCACCCTAGCATAATATCTTACGAACAATGTGACACGTCTGCAAGAGCACGGCACGCACGAGGCTCTCGAGGTTCTTTGAAAATCTCTTACTTATCAGGCCTTCGGCGGATATAACGAAGGGCACTACATCTACCTTACTCAGTTTCCACTGGTTCTTCAAGTCGTATGCCAGATTTTCATACTTTGTGGATTTTTCTATCTCAGTTTTTCTAATGTTGTGAGATAGTGGCACTGCGATGTCAATTATAAAAGCCCTCTTGTCCTTTTTGTTGATTAGAACAATATCCGGCCTGTTATAATCAACCGTTCGATCAGTAGTGATTGGTCTGTCCCAGTAAAGAATGGTATCGGATGATTCAAGTACAGGAGAAGGCGAGTACTTATAATATGAAGGAGGTGCACTTTCTAATAGCGAGTATTTTTTTGCAATTTGTTGATGTATAATTTTTGCCAGCTGATTATGCCGTCCTAAATAAGCATTGGGAGCAAGGGCCGGGCAACCGCCAATAAGGTGCTCAATTGTTTCCCCCAAAGTACCGCATTTCCTGCACTTATCGACTACGTCCAAATGCAGTATGTGCTTTTCATAGTTTTTTGTTCTTGTTACCCTATCTTGAATAGATATCGCGAAACCTTCTGGTTCTGGGTACAAGAGTCCATCGGTCAGCCACTTCAGAGACAATTGTTCGTCAATGGTGTCATCTTCGAGTGACTTAGGAAACCTTCCGTGCAATGTTTGTCCTTTCCATTCTCGAACACTGTCCGTGAGTGTTGTTCTGTTATTATTATTATTATTGTATTATTATTATTATTATTATTATTATTCACGTATAGGCCATGGTGGAGCACGCGAGTACTTAGTTAGAGGCGTTTTGTTGTTATTAGCTTACAGTTAGAGGCGTTTTGTTGTTATTAGCCTTTCTTTGCACCCATACTGATTTCATAATATATATAAGCCGTAATATAAACTAAATTTTGTATTATTGAAATACATATATACTTTCTGTACTTGTTCAGTGTGTAATGTCCCTTAAACAAATTTAACTTTGTATATGTTCTACAAATGTTTTCATCTACTACACCGTTTTTGCAAATATAATTAATTCTTGTAGTGTAAATAGTCACAAAATAAACTAAAGTGTTAAATATGAACTCGAAAATAAACTTATTTTTCACAACAACCAAAAAAAATAACTTCCAAGAGTAAATGCTATGAAAGATGTTTATCAAAATGATAAAATACAAAAATTACATGTTTTAAACAGTCCACTTTAATTGTTGGAACAGCAATTGGTAGTAATCTCACTTTTACCTTAGATGTTCGATCAAAACAGTCCTCGGCAAAATGATGAAAACAGAAAAACCTGCAGTTTGCAAAAAATTGCGGTTTGGTATAAAGTCAGGCTTTTTAATGAAATTAATTCACTGTGTTCTTCTATTTGAAATCTTTGGGAAATCTTGAACAAAGATGAACTGGTTTAATAATATGAAATCCAAATCACTGTGGAAGTAACATTTACATTTATTAGTTTAATAATTTCTGAAAAGGATTATAAAAAAAGGTAGCATTGTATGATTAGTTATATTTTATAGATTATATGAGTAAAGTAACATGTTATATATATATCAAACGAAAACTAAAAAATTATCTGAATTTTTAAGGCCCAGTATCTCAGAAAACTAAACATTTTAAAAAATACGTTCAAAAATTAAATTCTAAAAAAAATAATCACAATCTTGAATAACATTATAATTATATTATTTTACTTGAATCAATTTGACTACGCCTATGTATACCAGGCGATATGGTTCCTTCATAACCTTAAAATGTCATTGAAACAAAATACGTTTTTATTTCTATATAATTGACAAATATACAATTAAAAGCACTTACCTATGTAATGTTTCTCCCGAATTTTGATTTTTTCGTGTCAGGGAACAACCACAAGACGCACAACCAACCATATTTTATGGGTTTACCTTATTTTCGATATTATAGCTTTTATTGCCAATATAATAAGTATTAATATGTATTTACACTAGAACACACAAAAAGAGTATTCCAGTACACTTATTCGACACTTATTATAGATTAAAACACACTGAAATTGGACAAATCTACTAATAAAACTTCTAAATTGTTGACAACTACCAAAATTCCAAAACAATAAGTGAGGTGTTTCAATATTGGCATTTCCGTCTCCATTTATAACTGCATTAAGATAGGCAAGGCTCCTTCCTGTTAGCTTTATATTCAGAGGTTTAGGCAGTCTGGTCATTTTTCGATCTCAATCACTTCACGAATTATGCGGAGTTTGTAGGAATATATAAAATTCTGCCGAAGACGGGTAACAAAATAGATTCAAAGAAATTTACAATTCATTCAAAAAATCACAGTAGAAATCCACGTTAAAACTGATAATAAAATAAAAGATAATAAAATTAAAGGAATACATGATTCGCAAAAAAAAGATAAACATTAGTTGTGTCTCCTGTTCGTTTTAAATTTGCGGGCGTTCGATTAATTTTTTTAAAATTATTTTAAGGGTAGGGCTTGAATTTTTACAAATTCATTATATATATATATATATATATATATATATATATATATATATATATATATATATATATATATATATATATATATATATTTAAATCCGTTGGTCCAACTACAATCAAGGAAATAACCAAAATTCTACAAGAAGTTTGGCGAACCCAACGGATTCCGGAAGATTGTAAAGATGCTTCAATCAATTCACTACATAAGAAAGGAGATAGAACCGATGTAAACAACTGCAGAGGGATATCTCTTCTCCCAGTTTGTTACAAGATTCTATCTCAATGTCTACTAGACAGAGCACGGGGATAGTTAGAGCTTAATGTTGGTGAATATCAAGCAGGTATTCGACCGGGCAGATCCTGCCCGGAACAGATTCTGAATCTAAAGTTGATACTAAGACGTCAAAAATTGCACAATACAATTCTCATCTGTACATTTGTGAATTTCAAAAAACAATATGATTCAATTTCTTCGAATCTTTATTCCAAATCTTGACAGAACAAGGACTAGATCTGAAAGCGCTGGCAATTATTAAAGCAACACTAACCAACACAAGATAAAAAGTTCAATTCATGGGTGACATCTCAGAGCCCTTCGAAATTAAAACTGGAGTGAGACAAGGGGATGGACTCTCGCCACTCTTATTTAACTGCGTTCTAGAAAAACTAATACAGAAGTGGCGTGAAAAAAAGTCGGCTCTGAATACCCACCCATTAAACTGGGGAGAACCAACATCAAAATTGATTGTCTGGCGTCTGCTGATGATCTAGCAATTTTAGCTCAAGATGTATTAACGGCACAGAAACAGACTGAAATTCTAAAATAAACAGCAGAAAAGGTAGGACTCCAAATTTTCTCTGAAAAGATACAATACATGACCTACAACTTTCTAAAAACAAAATATGGTAACATCAGACGAGTCCCTCAGTTCAAATATTTGGGTGAAATTATCATGGAAAATGGGTTGAAAAAAGCGGCCAATAAGGGTAGATGTCAAAAAATGGAAACTGTATTGGGGCTTAAACAAAATATTTACAACAAAAAATGCAAAAATCTAAAAACACAAAACTGAGACATTACAACACAGTTATTAAGCCAGAATGTCTATATGGGACAGAAAGGCTCATTTTGAATAGAAAGAGAGACATTGAGGAGATTGAAAAGAAGGAAAGAAAAATCTTAGGCCCCAAACAAATAAATAGCATAACATACCGACTTCGAGAAAACCAAGAAATCAAACAATACACAGATATACATAGCGATATGAGAAAAGAAGACTTACGTTTTACGGACACATAAAACGGATGAATGAATGAAGGTGTAGAGCTAAGGTAGAAATAATTGAATTGATTGCTGCAATTAAAGAGGACCTAAGATTAGCAAATATTACACAAAGTGAAATTCAGGATAAAGACTGTTTCAGACACAAGGTTAACGTTTGGGAGGTTGGTCAGAGAGAAAAATGTAGGAAGACTGGAACAACTTGGTCTGACGAAAGGAAAAAAACTCATAGGGAAAGAATGAAATCAGTATGGGCGCAAAGGAAGACTAATATCAACAAAACGCCTCTAACTGTACTTCGCCTGCTCCACCAGGGCCCATACGTTAATAATAATAATAGTAACATATATATATTTATATAT
This sequence comes from Cosmopolites sordidus, assembly GCA_031761425.1. Classification (NCBI taxonomy): domain Eukaryota; kingdom Metazoa; phylum Arthropoda; class Insecta; order Coleoptera; family Curculionidae; genus Cosmopolites; species Cosmopolites sordidus. The sequence goes on along the minus strand of JARFXV010000817.1, from coordinate 305,681 downwards.
ATATATATATATATATATATATATATATATATATATATATATATATATATATATATATATATATATATATATATATATATATATATATGGAGTTTGGAGTGTTCTTTCTGATTCTCCACACCTCTCTTATCCTTTCTCCGTCGATACTCTTTCTCTCCTCCGTCCATTTTGTACCCGATCTCCGCGAAACTTCGCTCTCTGATGCAACGTTCTACATATGTATTTTGTTTCTGTACGTTCTTCTATCCTCAATCTCTGTCGGAACCATTTGTGCCTTTCCTAGATCAGCCCTGACTTGTGTGATCCATGGTACTGTTGACTTGACTCCTTGTATGTATGTCAGAATTCTGTTGGTGAGTCTTGTCGGTGGGAGTCTACTGATATGTCCATAGAATTTCAACCTTCTTTTTCTTATGTCCGCCGCTACGTTAGACTTCTCTCTGTGGTCTTTCGAGAGTGTAGTCTGTATCCTTCCACTGTCAGTTTTGGGCCGAGAATTTTTCTCATAATTTTGCTTTCTTCTTTTAGTATGTTTTCTATGCCGCTTTTTGTATGAAGTGTAAGTGTCTCGCTTGCGTATAGGACTTCTGGTTTGATTACTGTGTTATTTTTGCGTATGTGAATAGGCATTTCTTATTGTAGATATTGTGTGTCTTGCCGTATACCCTCTTCATCTTCTGTAATCGAGTCTTCTGTGCTATCTTCTCTCCTCCTGTGCGTTCGAGAATCTCGCCCAGGTATTTAAAGTGAGTGACCCTATTTATTTTGCCGTATTTGGTGTTCAAATTTTGGACATCTAATTTTGAGCACAAGAATTCGGTTTTTTGAAAGGATATTTGTAGGCCGACTTTCTCTGCACATTCCTTGAGGACTTCGATCTGTTTGGTTGCTCTTTTTTCATTGTCTGCGAGTATGGCTAGGTCGTCTGCGAAGGCCAGGCATGATATTTCTATGTTGTTTTTAGATCGTCCGGGTCGTATTGGTTTCCAGTGTCCTTGATTTTTCAGTTCTTTTTCCCATTCCTTTATGACTTTGTCCAGGACCAGGTTGAAGAGGAGTGGGGATAATCCATCTCCTTGGCGTAGTTTTAATCAGGTAGGGTTCGGAAATTTCTCCCATACATTTTACTTTAGAGGTTGTGTCAGTCAGTGTCTGCTTGATCAATCGTAGTGTTTTGGGGTCGAGTCCTTGTTCTTCAAGGATGTTGAACAAAAATTTTCGGTCGATGCAGTCGTATGCTTTCTTGAAGTCCACGAACGTGCAGATGATTGGGACGTTCCTTTTTACGTTAGTTTAGTAGTTGACGTTAGTTTTTAGGTTAAATATTTGTTCAGTGCATGAGCACGAAAGCCTGCCTGGTACTCGCCAATTTTGTGTTCTAGTTGTTCCTGTGTTCTCTGGAGAAGGCATGCTGAGAGTATTTTGTAAGTGACTTGTAGTAAGGAAATTCCTCTGTAGTTGTTCACATCTGTTCTGTCTTCCTTCTTGTACAGCGGGTGGATAAGAGCACATTTCCATTCATATGGTAGTTTTTCGGTTTGCCAAATGTTCTTAATAATTTGCGTACGTTCCTGCAGTGAATTTGGTCCGAGGCTTTTCAATAGTTCCGCGGTGATACCATCTTCACCGGATGACCTGTTATTCTTTAGTTTGCGTATGTGCCGGTGGATTTATTCCTGTCTTGGTGGTGGTGATGAGTTGGTATGGATACAATTTTCCTTGGGGAATCTTGTGTCGAGTTCGGGGCAATTGAGGAGATTAGAGAAATACTGATTGGTTAGCGCTAATTTCCCATTCCGCTTTCTGAAATAAAGATTTTGTGGTGTGTATCCACGGATTTCTCTTGCAAAATTCCTATAAAAGTCTCTCGTGTTATAATTGCGGAAATTCTCCTCTAAAGAGTCTAGTTGTTCCTTCATGTACTTCCTCTTAGTTTGCCTGATAACCTTTGCCGTCTGTTTTCTAGTTACGTCAAAAAGCTGTTAACTTTCTGGAGATTTTTTAGTGTTGTACTCTTGAAATACTCGTTTGCGTCGCTGCAATGCACTTTCACATTCTGAGTCCCACCAAGGATGTTCTGTGTTCTTTTTCAATGGGATCAGTTCCTGTGCTTTTTATGTAATCTTTTTGTTGAATTTCCTCCATGTATCTGCTTGTTCCTTTTCCCATTCCTCTGTTATGTTGGATTCCTTGATCTTTTTTGTGTCGAATTTCTGTAGATGTGCTTTCTTATGATGTTCGCTTCCCTACGGACTTGGACATCTTGGATCTCTCTTTGTTGTTGGTATGAGATCGCAAAGTGGTCTATCTGGAATTCTGCCATCTGTTGAATAGGCGATCTCCATGTCTTTTGTTTTCGTGGAGATTTTCTTAGGGATGTTGACATGATCTTAAGGTTATTCTGTTGGCATAGTTCGATTAGTCTTGTGCCGTTCTTATTGGTAAATTTGTGACCGGAAATTTGCCTACTCTTTTCTGAGGGATTTTTTTTCTACCGATTTGTGCGTTAAAGTCGCACAGTAAAATTTTGACATCATCCTTTGGGACCTTTGCCTTCTTTAGTGTTGCCCAGAATTTCTCTGTAGACTTGGGGTTTTTCTTGTTGTCTCGTTTGTGGGGGCATGTACATTGATCATGTTGTATGTTTTATTGGCGCACTTTATGCGCATTGTCATTAGTCTATTGTTTATGGGCGTCTATTGTTTATGGGCGTCTATTGTTTATAGAGTTAACTATCCCTTTATGTACCACAAAGGCCATACCCAGAAGCGGAGCTCCACTGGCGACTCGTTTGTCGGTCTTGCTTTTGAATATGCGATAGTTCCCATAGTCTACCGTGTCCTCATCCGTGATGCGTGCTTCTTGTAGGGCAAGCATAAGTATCTTTTGCCTGTCAAGTTCTGAGGTTAGGTTGTGAAGTTTTCCTGGTTGGATCAGCGTGTTGATGTTGAAGGTGCCAATATATGTAGGTGTTTTATGTGGAAATTTGCCGGAAAGCTCCGAGTTATTTTGAAATCGTGAAAGTCCAGGTTCCCCAGAATCCGAACACCCGGTTGCCGTCTGTCGACGGGTGGATTGGTTACCACCTGGGGTATTATTGTAATTAGTTGCATGAGTCATGGTTGCTTATAAGCTTATGGGTCTACTGTTTCCACTGGGTGTTTAGAACCAGGGATTGTTAGTTTCTGGAGCGTGTTGTACGGCCGCACCCTCTGGGTGAACAGACGCCGACCAGGTTGCCGGTGGTTGCCACTGCAGACGTGACCTGGGTTTTTTTCTGCCAGAGCCCTGTTAGCCGTTTGTTCCTGAAATAAACTTTCGAGTTCAGCCATTGTCCGCTTCCTGCGACGTGGACGAAGGGTTGGAGCTTTGGGAAGCTATATATATATATATATATATATATATATATATATATATATATATATATATATATATATATATATATACTTTTTTTTATTTTCAGTCAATTGTATTGATAAAATTTTCATTTTTTACTATTAACGTTTCGGTTTTTTTTATTAAACCATCCTCAGAACAATCACAATTCTGTTATATCTTAGAAATGTCTAAATGATTGTGAGTTTTAGATCGTTATAAAAAAACCCAAAAAAAATCTGCTATATATTGTTTTATAGTGAACTTAAAAAAAAAAATGCATAAAATATGATATTTTTTGATTAATTTTGAGTTGACATATTTTGACTTTTATTATTATTTATTTTTATTTTACGTCAATTCAAAATAAAACAAAAATATCATATTTTATGTAAAAAACTTTTAAAAAACTATTCAACAAGATATAGCAGAATTGTAATTGTTCTGTGGATGATTTAATACAAAAAAAATCGAAACGTTAATAGTAATTAAAATAAAATAATAAAATATTTTTATTAATACAATTGATTCAAAATTAAAAAAAAAATAAATAAATAAATACATATATATATATATATATATATATATATATATATATATATATATATATATATATATATATATATATATATATTTATGTGACCAATAAAATAAAAGTGGTAGAATAAAGCTTACAAAAACCAAGGTTTCTTTTCTAATTTACTTAATATTAGTATATTATATTAATAACTAATATAATATGCTAATATTAACGGACCTTTAAACATATTGTTTACAATATAACTAGTACATTTTATTGCTGCTTATCGCCTTAAAGAATGTATTTCCTCCTAATGGTTTGTTCTGCAATAGTGAAAATAATAAGATTGTACTTTTTATACACGTTATCGTGTACCAATTCTGATAAAATGTGTATTTATTTCATCGATTGGTACAGTAAAAATTAATGCGCTAGACACTCTACTGTTGAAGAACGGCGTTTAATTTTGTAAGTGAAAAGCCATAACAAATATTTTGCATTTATTGCAATAAAACGGTCCCATTGTGTAATTGCTAAAGTTTTAAAAGAATTGCATGTGACCCAAAAACAACCAGAAAAGAGAGGCCGTCCAATAAAAACGTGTAAAAATGGATAAACAGTTCAGTTATATTTAAATGACACGACTAAAATAACTTCTACCACAAAAAATCTCACTTGTTGATAAATTCCATCTATCATTGTTCTGTTTTTACCAATTCTAATAAAGCTTTCCTTATTTGTCTGCTACTGTTGTCAAACCGTGTGTAGTTAAAATATCAAAATAATATATCATAACCACAAATGCAGAAAACGGTGTTACTATTTTTACCTGCAAACTTGCATTATATTCCCCTGCAGTACGCCACCCAGAAGAAAGCCAGCGTTCGCTTACAGTAAACACATTAATTCATAGAAATGCATACAATAATTACAGAAATATGTTCAAGGTTAGAGGATATGGTGCTATTAATATTTTTACGGGGGTTGGTATGGGCGATGGTCATGAATGAAATACTGTACTTCTTTAGAATAAATGTATTAATTACAAGAAGACAATATGTTATAAAATACGGATTTTCATCACGGAGTTTTTTACATCTAATATAGTACATATTTAATAGCTATTTTTTTTTTTCGTCTTGACATTTAAGAACCGCAATAGTTCCGATATATTAAAATGTCGCCGTAAACTTTAATATAAAAATGGTTGATCTATGAAAAGTGTTTTCATCTTTAGTGCTAATTTTCACTTATGCATATAACATATGTATGAGGGTCGTTGCAAACTATCTCGGTATAACATAAGAATGTTTTTTTTAATTTTTATCTTTCAATTCAGTACATTTATACGAACAACGTTTCAATGTTTTAACATATTTAGTATAATACGATTTGTGCAACTCAAAATAAGCAGTTATGTCAGCTTTGGGAAGAGCAAATAATAGTAATAATAATATATCAATATAAAGCTTGCATGATTATTATTTAATGAAAAACTACGAATAAAGTAATGAACATTGTTAAAACAATTTTTTGAATATTGAGAATTAACCAAAAAAGAAAAGTGGCAACGTAGTAACGACAATTGAGATTATCTCCATGTGTAGCTTACAAAAATTATTTCAGGATGTGTATTTAAATTTAATTCAGGATGTACATTTAAAACCAAAATTGTATTCGGTACGCGGATATAACGATATATTTTTTATTTACGAAGAAGCGGCAACCAGATTAGTAATGTACCAAGACTTTTTCAACGTGCTCGGGAAATAGAAATAAGTTAGAAACGCGCTAAGTATAGACTCAAATGGTGAACACTTTGAACATTTACTTAATAAAACAATTAATCAACTATTTCTTAATGTGACGTGTATAGTTAAAACGTTTATGTGTTATGATGTAAAAAGTTGGTGCTAGTAATTTTACATTAAACGACATTAATGTGGAAGTTTTCTTTTTTTTATAACAAACAAACCAAATTTATGCCGAAATATATAGAATATATAGCTATAAAATATTACATTTTATTTTCAAATAATACCTTAAGAGAACAATGAAACAAAAATTGAATTTTCCTAATAATTGTTGATGTTGCCAATTTTAAAGAAAATAAAATAATGTTTTCCGCGGAAACGATTGCATTTTGGATACGTGGTTTAAGGAAACTTTTTGTTCAAAATAATGTAAAGAATCGTCAGTTAAATTTTAAATTTAGATAAAGTTTTTAGTAATTAATATTTAGATAAATTTAAAGCTAGTATATATATATATATATATATATATATATATATATATATATATATATATATATATATATATATATATATATAGTTAGATTTCTTTGGACAACGTCCAATGAGACAACAGTAGCTGAGTGTCACGTACACCCTACCGCTGGGTTCCACAATCTAATGTGGAACACACAGCAGCCTGCGTCTCCGTCTAAATGAACATTTTGTTAGGTGCCTAACTGTTGACTAGACCCCTTCAATTTCAGGGCACATGTTTCGACTCTTGATCGTCAGGGTACCGACATATGCTCTCCCGTCAAGAATAAGGAGACCTTATCCACAGTCAACAACATATACTCCCACCGACTTTCCGTGAGATGGCGTATATATGCAATGTTAGATTTCTTTGGACAGCGTCCAATGAGACAACAGTGGCTGAGTGACTCCGACTGTGGATCATACCTTGACCTGGTACAGAGGTTTGGGTAGGGCAATGAAGCTTTGAGCTATGTCGTCTGGAGCCCTATGCTCCTGGGAGGGTCACCCTTGGCGGACAGGTCAAGGCAAGAGGTCTTAGACTAAAATGATCCAAAATCTGCCAACCCGCATTGAACCAGCGTGACAGATTACAGTCCATGCCTTCACCATGGTATTTTATTATGACAGTACAACTTCAGCACGGCCCTCATTCCCTGGAGGCCAAGGGGCAACTACCTACGACAGCGGGAAGACCTGCCCCAAGGTAGAAAGTGCTAAAGATCACCGGGTTAGATCAGTTGGAAGTGCTAAAGATCACCGGGTTAAATCAATGAAAGCAGTTGCCCGACTGCAGGAAGTGTTAATGAAAGTTGATAACATACATTGGGATATTATTGGGCTATATGAAACACGAAGAAAATGCGAAGTACTAATCCAACTGGATTCAACTGGTCGCATACTCTACACACGGAGTACGAAGAATGGACGATGTGGTGGAATTGGATTCCTCATTAATCCAATCATCGGAATTGATTAAAAAGTCCATCTGGACTCACAAGTGAAATTGATTACATCATGACCAACGATAAAACAATATTTTGCAATTGCACTGTCCTTAACAATTTTAATGTTGAAAGTGACCACCGAATGGTACTAACAAAAGTTAGGATTAACTGTCGAAGAGAGCTCGAAAGAATGGTACGGTGATCAAATACAGGCAAAGTGGATTCTGGGAAATTGCTGGACACGGGCAGCAATTTTGAGATGGCTTTGTCCAACCGCTTTGTTGTATTACAAGACCCGGAGGTGATGAAAATAACTGTCCAATATGAAGAAATTACCAACAATGTGCTTGAAATGCACTTCAATAGCACCAGAAGAAAAATGTTTCAAACAGACAAACATCTCCAGTGAGACCATTGCTTTAATGAAAAATGCAGGGAGTCCTTTTGACAGGGTCGAGTATACCGAGCTCTGCAAAACTATAAGGAACCGTATTAGAAAGAAGAGCGCCGCGGCGATTTAACATGCAGCTAGTGCAAAAATATGGGAAGAAAACAGGGGAATTAACAAGCGCAAACGTATGACTTAATGCGTAAGGATGGCACAATATGTAGAGCGCGTAGGGAAATGTTAGAGGTTGTCCAAAAATATTTAGTTGTGGGTACACAATTAGAAAAGGAGTTGTAGACTTTTCTAGTTGTGAACTCTGGGGAGTAGGCAGATTGAGACCTCGGGGCAAATCAGTTAATGGATTCAAAGTGGAAGTCAAAACGTCGAGTTTTTACAAATCAAAAACGCGGTTTTACCTGATAATTCTAACCTAGTAATTCTAACATTACCGACCTCGGAAGCCTTTCCGAACATACGCAAGACATGAGGATGGTTCCAGACGAGTGTTTTGCTCACTTCTTCAGCCGCCATCAAAGCGTCAGCAAGTAATCACTTGGTATGTATTAAAAGTAAATCTGCTACGGACGTTCACCGCTGGTTAACATGATATGCATGTGATTACATCCGCCATATTGCCGATTTATATGGTCTTGGCTTTGATCACTTCTTCAGGCGTTCAGCTCGGAAATGAAAAACGGAATTTTGGAATTGATCTACATTAGTAAAGAGAGAAAGGACTGCCGCGGGTGTCTATTGACAGTCGCTGCATGTGGTGCACGTGCATTTTAAAAGTTTTTAAAAAATCACAACAATACTGCATAGCTCAGTAGCATATGAAAAATATCCCCCAACATGAATTTTTTAAATATATAACAGCTATGATATCATAATTTCAGGTGGTACCTTTTTATGTTTACCGAACCAGAATTAATACGTTTCCATATTTAAAAAACCTGCATGAACAAAACCAGTTAATGTATCGTTTCTTCTGACTATTTTTCTTAGATGCAAAACTGATATTCGTTGGCCACATTTTTAAATCTTTTTGGTAGTTTCTCTCGAGTAAATAGTTAAGCCTTTTAAAAATTAACATAAAATTATAAACCTCAAGATCAAGCTTATATTTAAAGTTACAATTCCAAGTGGCACAAAATATCCTTTAGAACGGATTTATACATTCAAAGCTTCATTTTCAACATTCTCTATTCAATGTTTGTTTTCCCAGCGTTAGATTGCGTTTTCCAACAGGGAAACATCATTTTCCACTTTATAGTAAATGTCGGGGAACCATACAGATGCATATTTCAAACCGGAAATGTTTTTTTTATTTTGCTATTTCAATAGCAGATCCAAAAGCAGTCTCTTGTTTTTGTTAGAGTTATACAGAAAGAGGAAAATATATCGTACGTGGTAGTCATACAATGTTAGAATAGATTTGATTTATCACTGAAAGCTGATGTGTTTGTTGAACAAACTACACTCAGAGTCAAAATATTGGACACACCATAGAAATGTCAAAAAAAATATAATTAGGTTTTTTATTTATTTTTACAAATTTAGATACACTTGTTGATATTTAAAATTTCTTAATCCTCCAAAGGTTTTATCACAATTTATCGGATTAGTTCAATTATTCATCAGTTAAATCTTGTGGATATCTATAGAATATAGTTAAAAATTTATTACGGGAAAAAATATGCGTTTTTCAAAAGAAGAAAAGCGTTTAACTTTTCGTTACATGGAGACGAGATGAGTTGTAGACATAGTACGCCTATTAAAACGAAGTTTTTCATCGGTTTCTAAGTTGGTTCTGTTCGGTTCGGCGAGACATACGGAACTCATCGTTCAACTAAGAGGCCACCTGCTCTATCAACAAAAGAAAAAAATACTCATTCTGAGAGTTGCATCGAATTCCTGGAAGACTTCAAGAGCATTTGCTCAGGAATGTCCAAAGGTTACTAAAAAGCCTGAAAATATCGTAACATATTGAAAAGGAAACCTTAAATACTCACCACAAATTAGCCCGAATGGCTTTCGCTGAAAAGGTCATGTCATGGAATGAACAATGGAAGATAGTCATTTGCTCGTCGAAAAAAATTTTCGGTCCGCAACAATTATTTTTGTGAACCGAATTTTTTTAGTGCATTCTGAAAATGAATGACAACAATTTCGAGCAACGGTGCACTACTAACTATCCAGGTTTTCATGTTTAAGGCATTCTCAGAAAGGCGACAATCGACTGAATACGACCCAGAAACGGAGCGCTAAAGCTAGGAATGGCAGACTCCAATCTCACCACGGCCAATAACAAATCCAGAATGAGCGAATTAAAGTTCAAAAACATACGGATGTGCTTTTTTAATAGCCAGGGGATCATCCATAAGGAATTTGTGGCTCAAGGACAAACGGTAAACCAGTATTTTTACCGAGAAGTTTCGAACGACTTCGAAATGTAAGTCAAACATCAAGAACACCTGGAACCTTCATTAAGACAATAATTTTTTAATTAACGTGTTTCTAGCAAGTAGGAATCACTATATCCTTTTGCCAAGGTTTCAAATTCCCCTCAAATGATACCATTTTGCGAAATTGGACTGAACTTGTGCTGAAAACGCATTAGATGTCGGCCTCTCCTCACAAAGGCGAAGCCAACAGTGAAGCCAAATTGAACACTGCGCCACCAGCCTCATTACTTTACACTCCTCCTACAACTCTGCGAGCAGTGAAACAGTGCGGACGTATTCTTTCGCTCCGTTATCGGTTTTACAGCGGCAAAAAGAGTGCGATAAAATTCTATGAATAAAAATTGAAACTAACGTTGAACGGGACAATATTTAAAATCACAAGTGCGGTACAAATTAACATTTTAATATTCCCTGCCCGTCGGGGCTGGCAAATGGAACAATGACATCTCAAAAACGTAACAGTGACCACTTATCTCCACCGATAAACGATGTACAAAAACGATACCAGTGGGATCCTAAAAATATGTTAACCCAAAATAGATATTATTTACCACCAGAGCTAGAACCATCAGATGATAGCAGCCAGCCAGGAACTTCTTATACTAAAGTAAAAATACCGAAAATCCCTCCAATTTTTCTACACGGTCAACACAATCACAAAGAAGTTGTAAGCGATATAAAAAAAATAACCAGCAGTGAATTTACCACAGTAACCACAAGTAAGTCGTTAAAGATCAATTTAACCTCTGACAATGATTATCGTGCTTTAGCTAAACATTATTTAGACAATAAAATTCAATTTCACACATATCAGGATCCAAAAACTAAACCACTAGCAGTAGCATTAAAAAATGTTCCTCTCTCTCTAACTACAGAGGATATTAAAGCACTTTTAAAACAATATGATCTGCCTATATTAAAAATTAATAGACTCTACTACAAAGACAGAACTCCAATGCCGGTAGTTATTGTCGAATTAACAGCAAATGAGAAAGCTGAAGAGATTTATAAAGTAAACAGACTGGAAAACTCTGTAATCACAGTTGAATCAAGAAGACTAGCCAAAAACATTCCTCAATGCCACCGGTGTCAACAGACAGGGCATACTAAAAATTACTGTAAGCGTGATCCAAAATGTGTTAAATGTGCAGGTGATCACTATTATACCGACTGTGCTAAAAAAATAGCAGACCCGCCAACTTGTGTAAACTGTAACGATGAACACCCCGCAAACTATAAGGGATGCAGCTGATGCAGCTATTACCTCGAAAGTACTGGATTCAGAAGAACCCCAAGAATAAATCAACACTATACATCAACCCACAATACTTACACCACTCAGACAGCAAGTTCAAGTCAAAAGAAAACCTATGCAGAAACCCTAACACGCCCTTCACAAGAAAATCTCTCTCCATCATTCCTCAACAATATTCTCTCGACTCTCCTTGACCTTCTGAGACCGTATATTACACAAATTAAAAATTTCCTTTTAACAAACCTTTTCCCAATACTGTTAAATGGCCCATAATCAAAAACTAATTAACAATTATCAACAAACCTTCAACGGTCCTAAAATACTCAATTGGAATGCCAATGGAATTCAGGCTCAACGATCCATCTTTATAGCCTTCTTAGCCCGTCACAACATTGACATAGCCTGCATCAGCGAAACCCATCTTGCTAATAAAGAGAAATTGAAAATACCAGGTTATAAAATCTATCGAACCGATAGAGAAGCTAGGGTAGCCTCGGGCGGAGTCGCCATTTTAATCAAAAACAAAATATCTCACACACCAGTCGATATGCCAAAAGTTACAAGCTTAGAAATTGTATCAATCAAAGTAAACTTTCTCAATAGCACCAGCATCCAGTTATACACTGTCTACAAACAACCCAACACAAAATTAATGGACAACGACTTACAGGCAACTTTTAATACCACAGAGGCAACATTGTTAATTGGAGATCTTAACTCCAAAAACACTGTGTGGGGCTGTCGCCAAACCAACCCAAATGGGGTAAAGCTAAATGAAATTGCAGCAAAGTACAACCTACAGGTACTCGCACAGGATAATTACACATATTACCCATATTACCCATATAGGAAAGATCACAAACCTGATATTTTGGACATAATCGTACAAAAAAATGTAAGAAAAGAACTACATCAAACAGTGCATATAGAGCTCGATTCAGATCATCTGCCAGTTATAATTACATTTCAAGCCGAACCTGTTAAAAATTCTCCTAAGGCAAAACTCATCAATGGCAAGGTAAACTGGGAACTCTTCAAGAACAGAATGGACTCCAAACTGGTACAAATACCTCTCACAACAAAAACAAATATCGATAAACAAGTTACACATATTACAACAACAATTCAAGAAAGCATACGCCTCTCAACAACGCCACCAAAAACAAGAAAAACATTTAAAAACAATACCCCTCCTACCTCTACAAATCAACTAATTAAGCAAAAGAATCGGGCCAGACGAGAATGGCAGAGAACAAGGGATCCTGCAACCAAAAATCTAGTTAATAACTTGTCGCATCGCATTAAGCGAGAACTAGATACTCTTAGAATAATTGAATACCAAAAACGTATAAGTGATCTAGAGCCGCAAGATCCAGGATTGTGGAGATCTACTAAGAAAATCCTACGAATATCGGAAGAAATCCCATCTCTTCTGGTTAATAATACATTACTACATAGCGATGAAGAGAAATGTACTGCTTTTGGTGACCACTTGGAAACACTGTTTGATCAACAGCATACACAACAGGCCTTTGCAAATTTGGTACAAAATGAAGTGAAAATCCACAGACCACTAGCTGGTGTAGACATCAAACCTACATCGCCACAGGAGATAATGTCAGTAATTAAAACCCTATCGATTAAAAAAGCACCGGGCCATGACCAAATACCAAATTTAATACTCAAAAATGCAAGCAAAAAGCTGATTGCCTACCTAAGTTCACTTTTTAACTCTTGTCTAAAATTGGGATATTTTCCACAAACATGGAAGCACTCATACATTTTGCTTTTCCCAAAGCCAGGAAAAGATCACAAACTTATTTCAAGTTATAGGCCAATAAGCCTCCTATCTACAATGGCTAAACTCTTTGAAAAAATTATATACGACAGATTAAACCAAGCGATTGTCAACGAGAACATAATTCCAGCCTTCCAATTTGGTTTCAAACAAGGGCATTCTACGTGTCATCAACTTCAACGCTTAACAGAAACTATAGAAGAGGGGTTTGAGAACAAGGAGTACACTCTAACCATATTCTTAGATTTGGCCCAAGCCTTTGATAGTGTATGGCATGACGGACTAAAACATAAAATAACATCAGCTAAGATTCCAGAATATTTAAAAGCCATCCTTTTTTCATATATAAACGACAGATCCTTCCAAATATCCATACACAACGCAACATCAACTATTAGAAAAATTAAAACCGGCGTGCCACAGGGGAGTATACTTGGCCCAATTCTTTTTAACCTATATACACACGACATACCAGAAACAGAAGCCTCTCTTCTAATGTTTGCAGATGACACAGCTATTCTAATCAAGGAACAGAATCTTGAACTTGGGGTAACCAAACTTCAAGAAGCTACAAATACCATTGTAAAATGGCTCAATAAATGGAATTTAAAAATCAATACAGAAAAGTGCGCAGCAAAAATTTTTACTTTAAGGAGAATCAATAACCCTCCGATTATTCACATAAATCAACACCCAGTCGCTTGGAAAACAAACGAAGAATATGTTAAATATCTGGGTGTACACCTGGATACCAGATTAACGTGGAGAATACACATAATTCGCAAACTCAACGAAGGGTATGCCAGACTCTCTCAACTACCCGCTTATCAATAGGAGATCCTCATTAAAAACAGAATGTACCTTATTGCTACACAAATCACTAATTCGGCCTTTAATCCTTTATGCATGCGTTATCTGGGGCAACGCATCGCCTACCAATGTACATAAAATGCAGGTTCTTCAAAACAAAATATTACGAATAGCTGTGAATGCCGAATGGTACGTAACTAATCGACAACTGCACCAAGAACTCGGTCTACTAACAGTGTCAGAGTATATTAAAAAGCGAACGATCATCTTTCATCAGAGGCTAGAGCAATCTCCCAGCACTGAACATTATCTACTAGGACGCAGAAACATACATACAAGACTGAAGAGGAAACTACCTCAAGATATGTATTTAGAATAGATTTGTGATGTTAATGTTAAAACTTTCATTACAACACTGTCTTGTAGAACAATTGTAATTGTTGAGCAGACATTTCCATAAATAAAAAAAAAACACTCCTCCTAAGACAACAAGACTATATTAACAACATAGTCTTATAGCCCCCATAGTTTGTGACCTGTCAAAACTCATGACCTATGGAATGGTCCTAAAGGAATAAAAACTCTACTACTACTATTATTTCATTTCATATTATTCATTATTCAGTTTCCTTCTTTTATTCTTTGTTTTTCTATTGTTTCTTTCGTTAAATATATGCTTGGTCTATTGAATATTCTTTTTAATTCTAACGTTTTTCCTAATCTTGTCCCTGGTTGTCGGTCCTCCTTAATATCTTGCTGTTAAATAAATGCATGTACTGTTTTGTCGTTTTTCTTAAATAACGTCCATCTGTCAACGAAGTACATTATAATTCGTTTAACTACTGCTTGAATATGTCTTTGTTCTTGATTTTCCCATGATTGATGGATGGATTGATTCAGTTTAGAATATTCTGCAGTCCGAAATCGACCTCTTGAACTAAATTAAAAGGATTTATTGATATAATCAGCCACTACATCAACTAATACCTCTGATTACGAAATTGGAAAGGCGGGTCATGTTCGATTTTTTTTTTTCTATTAAGCGAGAAAAAAAAACTAATTTTTAAAAAGGCACTAGAAAAACAACGACAAATCAAGCTGACTAATTCTGATTTCAGAAATGTCTCATTGCGAATTTTGATCCAGCTTTTAATTCTTAACATATTTGTTGATGACGTTTTTATTTAGTTAATTGAATGAAGGATTTTTTTTCTGTATTTTATTCTGTAGAGACAGCTTAAACACATTTTTTTCTGCTCTCTATGTCAAAATTTATTCCATCTCTGAAGTGATTTTCTTCAGAATACTCATCTGGAGCTCATCAACTTCTTCATTTGATGAAAAACGCTTGCCACGTGGAAATGTTTGAGGTTTGGGAACAAATGGGAACAGAAAGTCAGAGGGGGCCAGATCTGGTGAATATGGCGGATGCTCCAAGAATTCATAGTGTAACTCCTTTAATTTGGCCATTGCAAGAACACCTCTATGAGCGGGTGCATTGTCTTGATGAAAAATGATTTATTTCCTCGCTAAAACAAGCCTTTTCAACGATTTTTTGCATCTTATTGGTCCACAAAAGTTTGGTAATTAATTAACAAAATGCCTTTTGCAACACAAAAAATTGAAAAAATGTCATGACTTTTTTGGTCGATTTTGACCACTTTAACTGTTTCGGAGCTGAACAGCCACGCTCAGTCCATTCTGGGCCGTATTGTCGCAGTTTAGGATCATAGTGGTAAACCCAAGCCTCATCTATAGTTACAAAACGAAGTTTAAAATCCATTTTAATGCTTCTAAAAAGATCCAAATGTTGGTTAGAAAGTTTTACTCGAAGTCGTTTTTAATCAGAATTTAACAAATGCGCAAAGCTTTCTCAAGCCCAATGCCTTTTTCAAAATATGAAATACCCGTTCAGTTGACATGACCATGTCTTTAGCAATTTCACTCAAAGTCAATTGTGTGTCATCCATAACCATATCATGTCTAGAATTATTTGTTCGGTAGTTGCACTTATTGGATGTCCAGAACGAGGATCATCATCCAGGCTTGTACGACCACGTTGAAGCTCAACTGCCCACTTACAAACCCTTGTTTTGAAGTAGCAGACTCCCCTAATACATTTACCATTTCACTATGAATTTCCATTGCCATTAAATCTTTTTTACAAAAAATTTAATGACTACACGATTTTTAATATTTTCCATTTTAAAAAATAACACTAAGACGTTTACTTTAAGCTCCTGTATTTGTACGAATAAATTGACACATCGACTTGAAACTTCACATATCTTCATATGAAAGATGAAACTTCAAAGTGTAGTAGATTATAGAGTTCTTTTACTGCTCTATAGGTGTCGCTCTGCGAACTTTTCAATTAGCCTAGTATATATTGCATAATTTTTGGCAAGGTTACAAAGAAATAGCTGAGAGATGGGCGGTTTGTTATAATGTTTAATGCAAATCATAAACATTACCAGAGTTATTACGTGACTCTTTTCTTATATACAGTGAGATCTAGTGGTAAACTAATAAAAACAACGTATTATTTATTTATGATTTTTTTTTATTTAACATTTTATTTTGTTTAACATTGTTGGAAACAAGAATTAACTTTGACAGGTGTACATGTTAAATCTTACTAGAAAATACTGTTATTTTAAAATTGTGATTAAAAAAGGCAAACCATGTCACGTGAAGAATGGAATTCCAGAAAATCTGGAAAAAAGCTCCTTAAAATAGTCTTGTCTGATAAAAAATATCAATCAATGTTGCTAAATTTAATCGTGTAAGAAAATATGTTACGAAGGAGAAGATATCCAGCCCAGTTCTGTGACAGGTGCAAGGAAACATTTATGATGTTTATACCTTTTGACTAAACTTCGAAACAGAATTATGAAAATACAAAGAGGAAAACATTTCAATGGTGTCTGTCTAGAAATCTCGCAATGCCCTGTCAAAATACTAGATTGTAATAAAAGTATTTGGATTTTTTGAGGTCATTATTTCGAAGGAGACAAAATAAAGTTTTATGAATAAATAATTACTTCGTATTTTATTTAAAAAGTCACCTTACTTTTTAGGCACAGTACTAGGGTGTTACGAAAATATTTGCAGTTAACTGTAGTGTGTGATACTGTTCATTCCCCTAAAGTTTTCCAGTGCTTATTCTATGATCTGCAACCACAGCTATTCTTAAAACGTCGGCATCGAGAGACCTTGAATGACCTGATCTTCCCTTAATATCAAGACTCATATCTCCCTCCCTAAACTTTTTAAACCAAAGCTGAGCGATGCGAACTTCAAAAATCTCACGATCAGCGTCAATCGCTTTGAAGCCTTTTTAAAAATAATGTCTTAAAATTGTCCTAATTTCGCGATTTATTTAACTCATTTTAATCTTTTGGTTAAAAACCATTCAGATATTTCTCAGGGGAATTATTTTAAGAAGTGTTTATTTGGTGGAACAAAAATTTGAAATCTAGCTAATAAGAGTGAAGTATAACGCAGATCGACAAATTTAAACTTTTTTGAGGTAACATTCATGAACATAGGTGTAAGGTACGGGAACCTTATAAGGCCCACTTTATGCAAAACCCTAATAAATCAAGCAATTTCCATTTATTTGAATATACTCTTGTTGTTTTGATACATTAATATATTTTAGTTTTCAATATTTACAACAAAATTTAATTATTTTATATAATTTAATGCGAAAAAATAGTTTTTAAAAAGGTCTGCGTCGGGCCATGTTAGATGCCCGGTTTCTTAAGAAAGCCCAGTTTTCACTGTGTATAATTACATTAAATTTAATCTTTTATATTTATGCTATATTATATTCTTATATAAAATGACTAAAGATAATTTATTGGCTACTAAATTTAATCATTAATTAAAAAAAAATGGCGTCTGGGCTATCTTAGGTGTATCATAGCTAGAGCCTGCAATAAAATGAAAACTACGTTTAAAAATAAAGTTATTTTTATTTTTAACAATTAGGCACATAACTTTCTAATATGAACATAAGAAAAAATAACTTTTTCAGACTTTGAATTTCATGCCTAAATTCTGTTGGGCCATTTTAGATCTATGAGAAAAAAATTAAATTGTTCTTCTCCAGTATTATCTAATAAAAGACGGTAATAATTATCATACATCAATTTTACATTCTTGATATATGTAATAGGACTAGTAAATAATCTCGTAAGTAATTAAATAAACAAAAAGCGTATATCTTCTGTGCCGTAAATCACAGTCAAGTTTAAAAATGAAGATAATATTGTAAATGAAAACAATTTAAACAAATCTAAAATGGGCTCTTCCGCCTCATAAAAGGTACAACAGCTTTAGAGATCTCAAAACAAACAAGTATAATTTTGAAGTTACTATAAAAATGTTCAATATAAATAATAAAAGTTAACAAACGAAGTAAACTAAACAAACTAAAGAAAAGAGAGCTAAAGATCAACTAAATATCAAACTTAAATTTTTTTTATCATTTATGTTTAACAAGAAACAAGTCTTCGTCTATGAAAAACTATCCTTATTAATCTAAATTATTATCACCTCTGTTTTTTATAAGTTTAGTTGCAACCTGGGCACATAAATTGCTCTTCGTCTTCTTTAGTTAAGCCCGTATATTCATTGTCGCATATCAGCAACAAGTTCTGTCTTGCAAGCGCGGCAATACCAGAATTCATCGCTAGCTGTTTTAGTATTCTCCTTTACTATTTTTTGTATTTGCTTTTTGTACTTTGTTTTTGTGTCTTGCTAGATTTTCTTCTTTCTTCCCCAAGTGTCTTATCAGTCTTTTTATTAGTATTACGTTACAGTCTTTCTGTACTTCGTTTTGGCTTTTCTTTTACTTTACTCAACCGTATAATTTTCTCGTTACATTAGTTTTTAGTTATTTTTTTATTATCTTTGGTATCTTTGTCAATTGTAATATTATCTGCATGTTCCTGAGTTATAAAATGAACTCCTTTCGAGTCCTTTGGAACTAGAACTTTCTGCTGATGGTGCAATGTAAGTCGACAGCCTTTCTCGTCACTGTTGTACAAACGCTCTGGATGATTGGAGATATCCTGTTCATCAAAAACTTTTTTGAGTAACTGAAAATGTTTCTGATCGATGACCTTATTTAATTTCTGTGCCCTCATGGGATTCATAAATTGAGCCTTTCGAATAATAATAAACCATCTTTTCCCCGCAGTGCTTCTTGTATCATTGACCCTGTTTTCTATTCCATTTTCCATACAAAATTCATACACTTGCTTTCGAACGAGTCGTATAGGGATGCCAATTTTGGCGAGCTTATGTATACTTTTCACTAATTGTTTTTCTTCTGATTCGGTTAAAGCAAACCAGTAACCTTTTTATCGCTTCCAGATTTTAAATGATTTTTTAAAGTTCTTCGTGGAATACTGTACCTTGCTGCAGCTGCTGTCTGTGACAATTGACGTCTGTTAACAGCATCGAGAGCTAGTCGATGCTGATTCTCTGCCCATGTACCCCATTTTTTCTTGACAGGTGACAAGGTGACACAAAAATACACAATTGTACGTATATTTACCTTATGTAACAATTCTGTTGTACTAAATTGTAAATTACAATTTTTTATTTCAGCATGAAAAAAGAAATGTTAGTTTTAATAGTCCTAGTAAGGCCCGAGCCATCTTAAGTAACCACACTAAGGGCCATCATAGCGTATTTTGCATAGTCACATAAGAAATATAGATTTTGGAAAATAATACAATATTTAATGGTACTTACCTCTAAATTGGAGACATATATAGTTGTTAAAGTGAACCACTGCTCAAAAAAAACCGAAACTATCCGTTTTTTGAGAGGAAAAAAATCCGGACGATAGAGCTTATAAAACGCTGTATAGCCGGCACGTTAATGACATACTGGTCGAAATTTTTAAAATGGCGACGCGTTGACCTTGGCGTAGGGTTGCATTTTTGTCTATGGGTATAAACATGTCTTCATGTGATATTTAAATTAATCAAGGAT
Organism: Cosmopolites sordidus; assembly: GCA_031761425.1. Taxonomy (NCBI): domain Eukaryota; kingdom Metazoa; phylum Arthropoda; class Insecta; order Coleoptera; family Curculionidae; genus Cosmopolites; species Cosmopolites sordidus. Next base: position 285,844 of record JARFXV010000817.1, on the reverse strand, counting down.
ATTCGAAGTAGTTTTTTTAATGTGGGCCATGTTAGACACTGGGGCATCTTAGGGGCATGTACGTTATATGAAGTATTTTGTAGTTCTAAATCCGAAAATGATAACCTAATTACTGTAACAGGTAAAGTTTTTTTGTTACAGTGGGTCGGTGATGGGGAGAAAAAGGAGACAACATATGTATGCAATATAATATTTATTTAATATAAATATGTACAACTTGTTAAATCTATGCAAATACATTACTAAGGATTATATAAATAAAAAATATATTACATGAGATATCATGCAGCGACAAAAACTTTCACTTTTTCCTCTTGTATTCTGTAGCATAATCTCTTTTTACAAACCAGCAGTAGTCGCCCAGCATAGATGGGTTCCAGCATCCCTGCTATTTTGTTTCTATCGTCCTGATGTCTTGGTGAATCTTCTCTCCTTGTTCGTCGCTTATTGCACCCAAATGTTCCGGGAAAAATCCAAATTTTTTAAGAACATGCTACATACTAGTATTTCATAGGCTTTCAGTATTTCATTATGATGTTTTTATAGTTTTCATCTTTGTTGTTGCCCAGAAATTCTTCCATTACTCTTACAAAACACTTCCAAGCTGCCAGTTCGTTTTCATTATTTTTTTTCTTGAAACCAGAAATCACCTAGAAGCTTCCTTATTTGAGGTCCAATAAATAAGCATTATTTTAGTTTTGCAGCACTTAATTGAGGAAATATTTATTTTATGTACTTGAAACCATTATCTTGTTTGTCAATGGCTTTGATAAGTATTGGAGAGGCGTATGAAGCACCTTTTTTGGTTAACAAGGGGGGCATATTTTATGTTTGAAGTACCAAGTTCAAAAGAAGTTTAATGAGACTACTCTTTCTTACTGTGATGTTCTTTTGTTGCCCAACTGTCCCATATATACAAAAAACAGCAATACTTTGTAAAACCCCTTTTAAGTTAACATATCCAACACTTTTAAATCCAAGGTCAGGTACAAATAATTTCAATTATCTCATGATATAAAGGAGAAGCAGATACTTGAAAATGGGACGTGCTCGGTCATTTCTCTTCTTAAATGAAACGCAAAAAGAGCATTCTCGTCAATATTAACAAAAGTCAAGGACAAACAAAGGAAAAAACGCAAATACTTTAGGGTGTAACACCTAATATAAATAAAGTTGGCTTTGAAATCTTTAAATTTTTATTAATACCCTCCCCATTTTCCCACTTTAGCCCCATTTGATTATTATACTTTTCTGGCACTTAAAAAAGGACGAAGATTCACGATAAACAGTATGATAATTGATGGTATAGAGTTATGGTCTGCAGGATACATTTTTTTGAAGGTAAAGAGTTGGAAAGTGCTTATTTTAAATAAAATTGTATTGGTTCGAAAATATCTAGTTGTTCCTGTGCTATGCCAACCATTTACTAAGCCACCTCATTGAACATTTATTTAATTTAATATTCACATAAATCTTATAGTTTTTACTTATATAAAGTGCATTTAATGAAATGTTTCTCTCGCACGCCAGTTTTCGGTACTTTAAATGTACTTATTGTTTTTGTTGTGTAAACAGATTATACATACAATAAACATTAAAAATATTGATCCTTTAATGCATTTATTATTGGATTTAAAGGAGAATGAATATACAAATGTTAAATAAAAGCATCAAAAACATAATGATTTAGTTTGGGTCAACTTATAAATTAATGTGTGTACAGTTCTAGTTTTAACTGGATTAATGGCAAAATATGTGACCAACATGTGTGATTAATTTCCTTTCTCATAAAATAATTTTGTTGTATCACTTTTGTTTTGAATGACCACTTTTTTTAAACAATAATAATTAATTGATGCTTGAAGGAGTCCCCCAAACGTTAAATTGTATAAAAAAAATCTAAAAGTGCGAATTTATGAAATAATTGTCCCACATTTTAGGGCGAGCTGAAACAAAAGTATGGGAAAGAAATATTCTTAGAAATTGATTTAGAACAAGTAATGTTGAAATAGATGGCTAAAGAGAATAAATGATACAGAGAACAAACATTATTAAGTACTTTTCAAAAAAAAAAAATACTAAAATATGTGACAAAGTAGATCGAGGAAAAATTTCTTTTTAAGAATATATCACAAATCGGAATTTTGTGGTGGCCAAGGTATTGGATTGATGCAAATATTTGTCACCTTTTTGGGGTCAGATGGTATTGAATCCCAAAACCGAAGTGTTATCGACTTCTCAGGTTCCCAGTTTTGATGTTGTTTGGCAGAAGGAATATTGATTCCTTCAGAGAATACTTGGGGAAAAACTATATTATTTGGCTATTTTTCAAATTTTGATTCGCAGTCTCTTCGCAACTTCTTCTTGCACAAGATATACCATGTGCAAGAAGAGGTTGCTATTGACGATTTCACGTACCGTAAGTGGTGTAGCCGCACAAAACGGTCGCAAACTCCTAAAAACCCCCACGAACAAAGTCAGACTGCAGAATCATGGGGTAGATTGTATGGTAAAAGACAAATAACTTCCGCTCTGTTCCAGCACCATCTAATGTGATCATGATTAGCGAAAACGTGATCATGATTAACGAAACGTGCGTCGAGCAGTTGAAAAAAAGTGATTTGGTGTTTAATGGTAAATCTCTTCGAGTTTTCAATCAGTCAATACTAAATTCCAAACTGTCAAATATCTAGCGTAATCCAATAACATCGCGAGAGCCTCACCATGGAAATTCCAAATTTGAAACTCAGTACAATATTTGTATTAAAAAATATAGATCGCATAGGATCATTTGATATCATGAAACATTTACTTATAATGTGTGAGTGAGATCTTACTGAATAAAGAAGCAGTAAAAGAACAAGGCCAATTTAATCGCAGAATAATTTAGACTTTAAAACGCTTCACTATAAACCTCTAAAATGAATACATTAAGATGTCAAGGTTGAAATATACCAGCGTGTAACAAAAATATTTGCGTTTTTTTCTTTGTTTATAAATAAAGGATTATACTTCACTCTTCAAAGATTTAATTCGATTACGACGTTTTGAAATCCGACAAATAAACATCCCTTCACAATTCTAAGGCATTATTTTTAAAAAGCGTTAAAGCTCGTGAGATTTGCTGACTAGAGGGGGAAGGCGCCATATCAATGCGCACCGCTCAGCTCCGGTTTATCAAGTTCCGAGAAGGAGACTTGAGTCTTTGAGATAGGGAAAGATCAGATCGTTCACGGTCTCTCTATGCCGACGTTTTAACAGCAGCTGTGGCTGCAGATTCTAGAGAAAACACTAGGAAACTTTCAGTGGGATTAGGATTCTATATTACCGTTAATCGGCATTTCAAAGATATAGGAATGGTGCCAAAGTTTAAACAATGAATAACTAAGTACGTCAAAAAAACAAATTGTTACATCATAGTATATTGATAAGTTTTTTTTTAATCTATCTCCTATGAGTACAGGAATCTGCCCGAAAGCAATAAGCATTTGTTATGTTAATGATGCTTGACACTCAGAGAATCTTCACTGGTGGGCACGTAAGGCTAATGTTACATGCGTGGACTTGGAATCACTGACTTTCATGCGCCATTTTTTCATCCAGTTTTGGATATTTTCAAGGTTTATTTGTTTTTAGAGGCCTACGATGGGTTAATATACGATGCTAGCACCGCTGTGTCGTCGACAAATGTTGCAACATCAGTTGATCTGGTTGTTGGTAGACCTACGATATAAAGTAGATATAAGGTGGGTTCTAAGACATTTCCCTGTAGTACGCCGGATTGTATAGGTTTTACCTCGGTATATTCGCTATCTTGTTTGACGAAGAAGTTCCTTTTTGTCAAATAGGATCTCAGTAATTGGAAGTATTGGTATGAGAGGAGCGATTTTAATTCGACCAGCAGACCAGTATGCCGTACCTTGTCAAAAGCCAGGGACACGTCAAGGAAAGCAGCCGAACAATATCTCTTGGTGTTTAGATCTCTATTGATTTCGTTAACCAGTCTGTGTACCTGTTCTGTTGTAGCGTGCTTATTGTGAAAAACGAATTGGTGGTCCGGAATTAGTTTTTCTTCTATTAGCGACTTCAATATTTTGCTGTGCATTTTTTCGAAAACCTTGGAGAGCATCGTTAACAAACCTATTGGTATATATGAAGCCGTTTCTTCCGGTTTTTTTCCAGGCTTTCAGATCACAATAATTTGTACACTTTCCAGCTACTTGGACAGTGATTTATGCGTAGTATTGCATTAAATATGTATGTTAATAATTTTATACATTTTTGTGGCAGTTTTTGTAGAATCTTTTCGGTTATTAGATCGAATCCGGGTGGCTTCTTAATGTTAATGTTAATAATCATAATGACTCCTTTTACTTCTTTTGCTTTGATTTTCGAATGGAATAAGAATAGTGCCAAAGTTTAAATAATGTACAACTATGTACATTGTACATAATACATTGATAGGTAGAAAAATAAACACAATAATTCAAGAAGTTAGTTATCAAAATTACAAACTAAAGCTGGGGGAAGATTAAGGTCTTGAGCTAAGAGGAAGGAGAACCCTGAAAGATGGCATTTAATCGCATTAAACATTAATTTGCATGTACTGACACATACCGAAAATCATTTTTTATTTTAAGATATTCATAGTTAAATCTAAATTAAATTCTAAGCAAAGTCAGTTAAATAGAAATATTTACTTATAATGAGAGACTAAATTTCCGTTAGGCCTTAAGCCTGTTCGATAGTCCCAATTTCCAAGTACATTATCCAGTTTTTTCTGTTTGTTTATAATTTGATCACGACATTTTAACAACCGGCGTACGTTTGCCGGCGTTATAAAACCAATTCTAAAAATAGCGGATTTTTAATGGTTCTCCCAGTTTCGATTTATCAACAAAACGATATTTTTAGATAGAAGTCGAATTCCGGACGGCAGAGATCGCTTGTTCTTTCAGACTTATTGCTTTTCACACGATAAATCAAAAAGGTATATTTTGCGAATTTGACTTGAAACGCGATTTTCGATATATACCAATGCGAGTTTTCGCTGAAAATATAGCCAATAATATTTAATAGAAATTCTTTTAAAAAGAGAACAGTGGAAACAATATATTGTGTAAGCTTTTTATAAAAAAGTTTTACTACTCCTTTACTTCAAGTAATGTAGGTGTTTTTTTTAAATTAAATGTTCTGAAGGAAATATTACATCATGTAAAAAATATCATATTTTATAATATTAAGAATTTTTTTATTTTATGGTTTGTAACCTTTTACAATGAGAAAAAAAAATTAAAAAGTATTTAAACAAACGATTTTCCTCAGCTTTCTTTATTATCCCTTCTTTATTTTTTTGCTTTATATTAATACAAACTAAAATTACTAGTCAACAAAATTATAGTTAATTAATATATAGTTAATAAATTAACAATAGTTAACGAAAAAACACACACAAAAAAGTTTCTAAAAATGTATCTAATATTCATTATCTATCACAGCCTGCAACCATCTGGACATTGATTCTAGTAGCTTTGTTGTTAAGTCAAGCTGAGAGTAATACAGTTTTTAATGAATTAATATTTGTACACTTGGTTTTTCTCACTTCTTGATCAACTAAATGCCATACGTTTTTAATAGGATTAATATGAAGTTATTGAATATATAATCAACCTCCTTCTGACATTGTAGAGCAGCCACTCTTTCATAACCCTCGCCGTGTGCTTCAGATAGTTGTATTTCTGGAATTTGCAGTCATCCCTGGTACCTAATTTCGAAACACTTTCCAACAAATTTTCACGTAGTATACAGCATGTTGAACAAATAACGGAACGTTTTAAATTTAAAAAAACTACTAACGCCCTCTATTGAACAAATATATAATCGAAAACTGGATATCTCTATAAAACGAGACCTCCATCATTAGAATCGATCAACGGATTGTCAAGTTATAGCGCTTAAAGTGACAGTACCATCATTGAAAATGGTTTTATTGTTTTTCAAATTATTCTCTGCGATGATCGATGCACTGTTTGCATACATTTGAACCAATTTTCATAGCTCTTTTTTACATTATGATTGAGCTATCTCCAAAATATGCATTTTGAACACATCAACCGCTTCTTCTGGCATCGAAAATTATTGACCAAGTAGTTTATTCTTCACGGACGGGAATAAAAAGAAATCATTGGGTACCAAATCAGGACTGTACGACGGATGACCTATAAATTCGATGTTTTGACCGGTTAAATATTGAGTTGTTCGGTCCGATGTGAGACAGCTCGCGTTGTCATGGTGAAGAATGATCCTGCGTCGCTGACTGTTTTCTTATTTCTTCAAAGACTTCTGACAAACAAATGATAGTGTACCATTCAGAATTGACCGTTCTACGATTCTCTAGGGGCACTGTGGCCACATGTCCATTTATCCAAAAAAACAAGCGACTACTTGCTTCGAAGTGGTTCTTGCGCGAGCAACTTTTATTGTCATCATTGTCGACTGCTATTTACTTTCGAGCTCATACGCATAAATCCAAGATTCGTCACCTGGTAGATATTATACACGGCTTTTGATGTATCACGTATTTTTGAGTATTTCTTTGCACCAATCAACACGAGCCTTTTTTAAGCGGTGTTCAAAAGCTTTTGTTGAGCTTATGCGGAATCCAACGCGCACAAATCTTTCTTATGGGCAAATTTTCATGAAAAATCTTGTGTATGCTTGTCATACCAATGCCCAGGGATGCCTTAATCTCACGATATGTCACATGACAGTCTTATCAATTCGCACACAGTATCGATGTTTTCTGACACAACAACCGATTTTGGACGACCTTCTTTAAATTCGTCGGTGAGCGAACGACGGCTACAATTGACTTCAGTAAACCAATAATATACAGTGGTTTTCTAAGTCCAAGTGAGTTGTTCGACGCATTTTTGTTGAAATAATCCACGTCGAAAATGGTAACAAACTATTGCACAAAAATTCTCACGAATTAATTCCATTTTTTGACCAAGATGAAATTTTCAAACTTAACAACACAAATACCGCCTATATCACAAAACCTTCTAAGTACATATACAATCAACAATATCAAACTTTACAATGTATATGTCAGAGGGGGTCTAGCAAAACTATTATTACCAATTCCGGATAAATAAATAGCAACCCTCGTATTAAATTTTGTTTCAAGCTCGGCAAAACTTTTACAGAAACATTTGAATTGATGAAAAAAGCTTATGGTGATGATTGCTTATCACATACATATGTGTTCAAATGGTATAAGCGATTCCAGGATGGTCGTGATGTTTTGGAAGACGATGCAAAATCAGGCTGGCCGAAAAATAAAAATCGCGATGGTTTGGTAGAAAAAGTGCGTGAAATGATCGCCTACGATGCGAATTCGACTGTGGGATGGATAGCACGAAATTTTGACAAATGATTTAAACAACCATCTATGCTCGATTTGTTTCTTATGCTTTAAATGAAGACCAAGAAATTGCTCGCGTTGAACACTGTAAGTACCTTATTAACACAGGTGATGATATTTGGCGCTCAAACAAAGCTTCAAAGTGCTACGTGGAAGTTCCCAGACTTCGAAATCGAGAAAAAAATTGCGTTTTCAGAAGTCACGAGAGAAGATTGTTTTAGAGTTGATTTATTTTAACGGCTCCAAAGGTATTACACTTCGGCAGTTGTGGAAGAGAATCGTTCGAGTGAGGACCGAATATCTAGCGCCAGGGAATACCACGATAATGTACCATCTCACAGGACCGTCGCTGTTTGTGAATGTTTGCCGAAAAAATAACTCTGTGTGTGTCAACATCCTCCGTATTCACCTGATTTATCTCTGTGTGACTATTTCTGTTTCCAAAACTCCAACTGGTCATGAAAAGAACGATTTGTGACAGTGTTAAACAAATCCAAGGAGCCGTGATGAGGATCACTGTGTTAGCATTGATGCGTGCCGAGCGATGTATTGATGCTATAGGGGTGTATTTTGATTAGAAATAAATAATTAATAACTATTTGTAAATTAACAACTTTTTTTAAGAGAAGCAAAGTTCTGTCTACTTGTTCATACTAATTAAAAGGAGACGACATATTTTTACAATCTAATATGTATTTAATATAAACATGTAAATCGTGTTAAATCTCTGCAAAGACATTACTAAGGATTATGTGAATAAAAAATATATTACATGAGATGTCATAAAGCGACAAAAACTTTAATTTTTTCCTCTGATGTTCTGTAGCATCATCTTCTTTTAAAAACCAGCAGTAGTCCCCTAACATAGATGGGTTTCAGCGTCCCTGGTATCTTGCTTCCATCGTCCTGATGTCCTGGTGAAACCTCTCTCCTTGTTTGTCGCTTACTGCATTCAAATTTTCCGGAAAAAAATCCAAATGGGAGTGAAAAAAATACATTATTAAGGACATGCGACACTCTTGTATTTCAGAGGCTTTCAAGAGTTCATCAATGTGGTTTTTATAGTTTTTATTTTTCGTGTTGTCCAGAAATCCTTTCACTACACTTACAAAACACTTCCAAGCAAGTCTTTTCACTTTATATTTTGAAATCACGGAAATCACTTAGAAGCTTCCTTACTTGAGGTCCAATAAATACCCCTCTTTTAGTTTTGCATCACTTAATTGAGGAACTATTTCTATTAGGTACTTGAAATATTACTTTCTTTGTCCATGACTTTGACAAAGTTTTTCATAGTCCAAGTTTAATGTAGAAGGCGGAAGAAGCACCTTTTTTGGATTAACAAAGGGGGCATATTTTATGCTTGAAGTACCAGGTTCAAGAGAGGTTCTATGAGGCCAATCTTTCTTACTGTCATGTTCTTTTGTTGTCCTACTGTTCCATAGGCACAAAAACAGCAATACTTTGTAAAACACCCTTGAAGTACTAGGAATATACCTATTACTTTTAAATCCTCACAAATATCCCCACTGATACTGTTCATATTTAACGCGATTTAGTATGGTTTGATTGTCACTGAATGAGCTAAAGGAATAGATGGGTTTTTGTTTCCATTATGAAGCAAGACTGCTTTTAAGCTGTATTTCCACAAATCTATGAAAATACGCCACTCGGAAGGTACATGTTCCATATTAAGCGCATTCATTAAACCATCAATATCACAACATACACTTAGCGATCCTTCCATTTTATAAAAACGTTTTCGGTAAAGTGAAACACTTTCATTTTTATCTAACACGTTCCACTGTTGAAATCTGGAATCAAAAAGTTCCGATTTTTGTTTTGACAATCCCAGATCACGTACCAAATAATTTGATTAATTTTGATTTATTAAATGAGGTTTACTGGTAGTTGTTAAAAATGTTGCGTCACAACTGGTATTCTCAGGAAGTTGTGGATCAGATCTTGATGAAGAATTAGAATCACCGGGAAACATGTTGTCCAGGTTTAAAAACGCAATCTGTACCGGTTGTTCCTGGTTATGAGGAACTGGCTGACCTAAGTGCAGAAGGCATATTTGGATACTGAATGAACCTTCTTTTTTGATGCTATAAAAGTAGCAATCACTCAAATGGTCAGTAGGTTCTCTCCACATAGAAACAGCAAACATCATACAATTTTTCTTGCGATGCATTCACTGCACTAAATTTACGTGACAACTACAACAGCAAACATGAGGAGCCCAACGTTTATTCTGATCTCCAATTTGGCGTTTAAAATATAAAAGATAGGCTTTTTTGACTTCCTCCCATATAGATCTAGTTTGTGACTTTAAAATATCGTCCGCATATGTAACAAAACTTATCTGCTGGGTTTTTGCAAAATTGACGAAAGTTCGGAACGAGACAGAAACAAACTAAACTATAGAAAACAATAAAACTGCCTTTAAAGGTTCGTATAATACTGTGGAAATGCCCCCTCTGCGGTCTTGTCGTAATTCCTATATTGTCTAGTTCAACGTCAAGTACAAATAATGTCAATCAGCCCATGATATAAAGGAGAAGCAGGTACTTGAAAATAAGACGTACTAGGCCATTTATGCGACAAACTGAATGAAACCAAACCTAAATGAAACGCAAAAAAGCGCTTAATGTCACAAAATTATATCGACTTGTATAATTAAATTAATTGGAAGGGCCAATAAAACTTTTACATCGTTAATTTTTTATGTTGATATCTTTACCAAAAATAAATAAAATTTAACAACTAATTCATGTTGTTTACACATTTTGATGTCAGTCAGCATATTTCTTATTTAATGTTGTTTCAGCTGATTTGGAACTAATAAACCGTATCCATTTACCAATTTATCGAGATTTATATTTCACGGAAGCGACCGGGTCTCCAAATTAACTTTTAAATATTTTCAACGTGGGTTTTTTATTTCTAGTAAATCAGGAATCGATACCAAACTCAAAGGTGTTAGTTAAATTAATCGGCCGAGTAACTCTGTCCACTGTTTCAATTTATTACTGGCATATGTTGGAAATAAAAAAAAACATTATGTCTGGTGCGGCTTTCATAAATCGAAATAGTTATTTTCGTACGGGAAAATCTTTTTTTATTTCTGTTCCGTGATAAACATCATCAACTAAAATTATTTTTCTTTTTCTTTCCAGGTGTGTAGCTGTGGTATAGTAGCAGAATAGTCCATTCTAGTTAGTAGCAAAATTGTTTATGTAAGTAACTTAAGTATGTAAAGTAATCATTTAAATTATACATATTACTATGGTTAAAAAAGTAAGATGATTTTTTATATAAAACCAAAAGTATTTATTTTTTCATCCAAATTGATTTTGTCTCATATTTTCTATTGGAACCTTCAGTGTGAAACACTAAACTCAAAGAGATTTACCACTAAACACCGAATCACTTGTTTTAAAGTTATTGACGCACGTTTCGCTAACCATGTTAGCATCATCAGGAGATGATTTAATCTAATTCTAACACTAAACTACGTTCTATTTTTATGAGAACCCTAATTGCTAACCTACTACCTAGGAAGTATGCTACCTACCTAATGAAGCGTGTAAAAAAAAGGATAAAAGAAAAAAGGGGGAAAAAAAGAACGAAAGAAAGAAAAAATGAACCGTGAAGTTTACTGACCCTTACATTAATAATTGAAAAAGTTGACTGAAGGGAATACGTCCTTTATCCCGGTTCATGGTTTTCATTTCATTTTTCTATTTGAATGCTTTCATATACATCCAAAGCCCTATTGTTATTTACACTTTTAACCAATCTTAAATTACTAATGCCTATATTGTGGCCATGTTCGATTGCATGCTGAACAACATAAGATTTTTCATTTCTCCCATATCTAATGTGGGCAATGTGTTCTTTATATCTCATTAATATCGATTTTTTTGTTTGCCCTATATACCTTCGATCATAATCTTGACAGCTACTTTCGTCAATACCGAGACTGTTGATCTACTTTATCCTTTGGATTACCCAGGAGTTCTCTTAATTTATTACATGGTTTGTACACAATCTTAATGTCAACTTTTTTCAATATTTTGTCTAGGCCTCATGTTAATTAGGCATCAAACGGTATTACCGTGATTTATTTTTGTTCTGATCCTTTTGAAAAGTCGAAGATTCTTTCAATAATCTTCTAAACGTATGTTTTCTAATTAATTTATCTACAATGTTCTTATTATAACCGTGTTTAGCGGTAACTCTCTTTGAGTTTAGTGATTTTGCCTCCTTGACAGTAATCCCCTCTCCCTGCAATACCCTGATTGTAACGTTTTTTCCAGGCTTCGAACCGTTTTTATTCTCTACGTCTGATATTTTTTTTGAATTGATCAACGAACTCTCTTAAATCGCATCCATGTACTCAAAACAGCCTCTACGAAGTAGAAACGTCTACGTCTACGAACAGGAAAAAGTTACGGGGTTTATTATTTATAAATATAGTGCTTGTGGATAGGATATTTTTCTCGAACAATCGTTTGATAATTTGATTATCATGATGTAAAAACCATTAATTGTGTCTCCGCAAATCTAATAATTACTCATTACAAGTTTCTTAATTTTGGTTGTTTTCTTCATTTGTTGAGGTGAAAGATTTCCATCATTAAAGTTTATATATAGTACTTGTAAATATTTTTTTGACATAGCTTCACTTCCGCAACGCTGTATTAACATGGTTGATGCATCCGCACAAGAAACTTTGTTTCTTAGACAAAATTTAATGCAAATTTTTTGCTATATGTTTCAACAATTACAAGACACGCTATAATTTTGAACTTAACATGCGAAATGATATGAGACTTCTTTAAAACGTCAAGGACACTCGTACCACCTTAAAAAACAAATGGTTGAATTTTGAAAACAATAGTCACCTTAGCTTTTCGTCATAGTAGTATGATCTTATACAGCCCAGACTTCTTTTTCTCAATTTCGGTTAATACTTTTTTCTTTCTATACATACATTGTTTAATTTTATAATTTCATTTAATACTAGCGGACCCGACAAACGTTGTCCTATCGAAATTTCAATAAATTTGTTTGTGCTCGTTTCTTTTTCCTGAAAACTTTTCCAAGGCCGTAACGAATAATACAAAAAAGAATTACGCATATCCATTGTTCGAATCGTGAGTTGTGGTCTTGAGTACATTCAAAAATTCTATAGAAAAAGGCACTTGAAGGCAACTTTTCTAATTTTTCTTTCCCTAAAAATCGTATTCGGACTATACGAACATTTTTTTTTAATTAGCCAAATCGGTCCAGCCGTTCTTAAGTGATGCACTTACCAACGAACAACTTTTAATTTTTATTTATATAGATGTGTTTCGCTTAATAGTGTCTATTTTGCTAAGAAATGGCGTTACTAATGTATTTGTTGGTATAGACTAATGACGTCTATAGTGTTTTCGAGGGTAAACATACGCCATCAAAAGCCAGTTCGTTATTTATTATCATTGTTCAAAAAACATAGTTTTTCTTAGATTTGAATATGTCGAATTATGTACCAGACAAAGAGTGCGAGAAAGTTTAATAACATTTCGTTTAAAGAAAACGGCTGATTAAAGTTATCAATTGTTGGTTGAAGCTTATGGTGAACATGCTCTAACCCAAAAAACGTGCGAACAATGGTTTGAAGGCTTTAAAAGTAGTGATTTTAATATCAAAGACAAAGAGCGTCCAGGACAGCCGTAAACGTTTGAAGATGCCGATTTGCAAGCATTATTGGATGAAGACTCAACTCATACGTTGAATCAATTGGCAGGAACATTGAATGTTGCCCAATCCACCATTTACGAACATCCTACATGCATTGGGAAATATTTCATCCTGGATCTGGGTTCCATATGAATTGAAGGAAAGAGACATTGAAAGGCGAAAAACCACTTGTGAAAATGTATTTGCCAGACAGAAAAGAAAAGGTTTTTTACATCGAGTTGTGACATGTGATGATAAGTGGATCTATTTTGACAATTCAAGACGCAAAAAATTATGGGCAGACCCAGGCCAACCTTCAACATCCAGTGCCCAATATACATGGAAAAAAGGCTTTGCTGTGTATTTGGTAGGATAGTAGGGGAGCTGTGTCTTACGAAGTGATGGAGCGATTACTAGCGATTGATACCGATAACAATTGATCAAATTGCACCGAGCATTGAAGGAAAAACGACCAGAATACGCCCAAAGACACGATAAAGTAATTTTTCAACGTCCTACTCCACCCGCCGTATTCACCGGACTTAGCTCTTTCGGACCATTTATTTCGATCGATGCAGCGCGAACGTTCAGAACAACACTTATATTCTTCCGAACAAGTGGAAATTTGGCTTGATGAATGGTTGGCCTCAAAATACCAAAAGTTTTGGCGCGGAATTCATTTTTTGACAGAAAGATGGGGCAAAAGTAATAGCTAACGAGGGCTAATACTTTGATTATTAAATAAACGCTTAAATGTTACGAAAAAATCGACATTATTAACCAAAACACCTATTAGTTTACATCATATTTTAGAGAGTGAAGCCCATAAAATAAAAAAAATATATACTATCGGTACAAATGATAAATCAGTTATATATCTTAAAAAGTAAAGATTCTTAAAATAAAATTTGAAATTCTGTAGTATGTTATCTGACAAAATGTACGAGTAAAGTAAATTAGATCGATTAACAATTCAGAATCAAATATATTAAGTTTTGCATCGTCTGAAATCTCTTCTAAGGTTGTAAGAGATTCGACGATATATAAAAAAAGGAAACAGCCAGTCAATTTTAGAGCTTCTGATGGTTGATTCATTAGATTTCAATTGTAGGAGAAACCACATCAACAATTAGTGCAGCTGCTGCTGCTGAACGACTTAGTGAAAATAAATCTTTTTTTTTTATAAAGTAATATATGAAGCAGTTGCAAGCCATATCATAATATGGCTTGCAACTGCTAATATTTAAGTCACGTTAATAATAAGTTAATTGACTTTAAATAAAAGACAAAGTATTTATTTATTCAACCAAATTTATTTGGTGTCGCTGCAATATACTTATTTCAATATTGTTTCCAGACTTCATAACATTTTTAATACTTGCTGTGTTTACGCCTGTGTAATTGTGCAGTATCATAATGCAAAAACCGTGAATTGTTTTGCCACAAATCTGGACGTTTTTATCTACAATCGACTCAGTATAAGGTCCTTGATATTGTTGATATTTTCTTCATTATTTGACATAGAAGCTTTTCCTGTACGAGGTTCACCTCCAACTTTTTTCTACCATCATTAAAGTCTATATGCTACTTGTAAATATTTTTTTGACATAGCTTAATCGCCGTAGCACTGCACATTTAAAAAAATATATTAATGCAAATTCTTTGCTCGATAAGTTTATCCCTTTAAAAAAATCACCAAAAATATTTAACGATTACTAAAGAAGCTATAACTTCTAATTTAACAAACGAAATGATTTTTAACTTATGTCAGATGACAAGGACAAACATATTAACATATAACACCTCACATACTAGGCTAATTGAAAAGTTCGCGGAACGACACCTATAGAATAGTAAAAGAACTATATAATCTACTAAATTTTGAAGTGTCATCCTTCATGTGAAAATATGTGAAGTTTCACGTCGATCTGTCAATTCATTCGTAAAAAAACGGCAGCTTAAAGTTATTTTTAAAATAGAAAATTTTTAAAATCGTGCAGTGGATAAATTCTTTCTAAAAAAAATTTAGAGGCAATGGAAATTCATAGTGAAATGGTAAATGTATTGGGAGTACTGCTCAACCAAAAACAACGGTTTGTAAATGGGCAGGTGAGTTTCAGCGTGGCTGGTGGTTCAAGCCTGGATGATGATCCTCGTTCTGGACGCCCAAAAAGTGCAACTAATGAACAAATAATGAATTATATACATAATATGGTTGTGCATGACAAACAATTGACTTTGAATGAAATTGCGAAGGCCATGGACATCTCAACTGAACGAGTGTTTCATATTTTGAAAAAGGAAATAGACTGGACAGAAAGATATGTGCAAGATGGGTGCCGCATTTGTTAAATTCTGATCAAAAACGGCTTCAAGTAAAACTTTCTAACCAACATTTGGATCTTTTTTGAAAAAATAAAATAGATTTTAAACATCGTTTTGTAACTATGGATGAGTCTTGGATTTACCACTATTATTCTGAACTGCGACAACAAATCGCAGAGTGGACTGAGCCCGGTTATTCAGGTCCGAAGCACCCAAAGTGGTCAAAATCGACCAAAAAGGTTATGGCATCAATTTTTTGGAACGAAAGGCATTTTGTTAATTGGTTACCTTCTTACCGGTAAAACAATATCAGGAAAGTATTACTGAAACCTTTTGGATCAATTAGATGCAAAAATTCATGAGAAAAGACATGGTTTAGCGAAGAAAAAATCATATTTTATCAAAACAATGCACGAGCTCACAGAGGTGTTCTTACAATGGCCAAATTAAAGGAGTTACATTACGAATTGTTGGAACATCCACCATATTAACCAAATCTGGCCTCCTCTGACTTTCATCTGTTCCCAAACCTCAAGCGTTTTTTATCAAATGAAGAAGTTATAGCAGCCATAGATAAATATTTTGAGGGACTTCCAGAAAATCACTTCAGAAATGGATTAAATAAATTGGAGAACCACTGGAAAAAATTGAGCTTGAGCTTAATGGAGAATGTTGAGTATTGAGCTTAATGGAGAATATACGGAAGAATAAAGTCATTTTTTCAATTATAAACGTGTTTTATCATTTCCGCTCCGCAAACTTTTCAATTAGCCTAATATAACATATTAAAACCTAAGTTTTTCCACGCTACCGCATGGAAAAGTAATCACTATTGTAAAACAATTTAATGATTGCCATAATTACACATTAACGTACCGTACTTAAAATAATATTCACACGAAATGACCGTTTTATAAAACTGTAGTGCATTATCCTTCATTTATTTATTTACATGTATAAAATCATTCTTAAGAACAGTCTTACTTCATGGGTAGTTACTTTTGAATGGTATGGGGAATTTATTCATTAAAATTGTAAACAATACTAAAAAACAGACTACAGAAACTGTGAAATGAATATTAATCTTATTAACTTGTCATTGCGAACGACTGCTTTTCCGTCCATGGCGAACGTCCACTTTTCGAATCGTTTTCAATAGATTCCCCACCTTTTTTTAATCTGCCATCAGAGTCGTTAACTGTTGTTTCCGATAATCACTTAATAAATTTATTTGCCAACTTCAACGTTTCCATAACGATTTTACGTATCAAGCCGTGAAGGAATGCAAAGACTTTAGGAATATATTGATATTAATGACAGAATTTTCTCGAACAATGAATACATACCCCGTATGTCGGAAGAATAACAGAACTTTTTAAATAAAAAAAAACAATTAATTATTTTGTCAAAATTCTTTCTTTTTATTCAAAATATGTAAATATGAAACCGGGATTTTTGTATAGAAAATACAGGTTTATTGTATGAAAATTATAAAATATATTTTATTCGAAGTATGGATAGCTATATATTTTCCCACATGTCTGACAATTTGTGGATGCCACGCCAAAAAAAACTGTTGCTTTTTTAAAGCAAACCCATCATCCAGCCATTTTCGTACATTTTCGTAAGAAGTGACGCGCTGCTCAGCAAATGCGTGTCCCATCGATGCAAATAAGTAGTATTCGGACGGAGCCTGGTCTGGTGAGTAAGCTGCATGCGAAAGTACTTCTCTCAATCGTTTTCTTGACCAGTTTTGCTGAATGTGATGGTGCATTATCATGAAGCAAACTCAGTTTGTGTTGCCTTTTTTGACATTCTGGTCGTTTTTCACGCAAAGCTTGATTCAAATCGATCATTTGTTGTCGGTAGCGTTCAGTATTAACAATTTCGCCCGGTTTTAGCAGTTCATAAAAGGCCACACTCTTCTGATCCCACCAAACACAGAGCATTGTCTTACGTCCATAGTGATTTGGCCTTGCCGTTGATGTCGATGGTTCGCCTCGAGTTACCTTTTACGCTTAGGATTCTCAAAATATATTCACTTTTCATCGCCAGTCACAATTCGACTGACGAGCAGCATTTCGCAAGTGGTTTTTCGGTCTTTTTGCTGTCTTTCATTCAGTTCACGTGGAACCCATTTTCACATGTTCGAGATCTTTCCCATTCTTGTGTCAAATTTAATTGATTTGCCAGTTCTGTTGCGTTTGAGCGCCATCCTCATTCAACAATGCTTGCGATTCGCTGTTTTCAAACTTTCTCGGTGGTCTTCCACATTCTTCGTTTATCACGTCAAAATCGCCACTTTTGAAGTTTTTAAACCACTCAAAGCACTGTGATTTGCCAAGAGCATGCTCACCGTAAGCTTCGACAAGCATTCGATGCGATTATGCAGCAGTTTTCTTCAAATGGTAACAGAAAATCAATACTGTCCGCAAATCGCAGTTTCCAGGCACAAAATTCGGCATGTTTAACGTTATTACAAACTGTGCTGTTGTATGAAACTTGTATTGTTATGAGTTGACAATCTTTGTCAGATGTCAACATGGAAATGGCGCCAATGACGCGGTTTGACTGCTAGAGCCATCTATAGGCAAATTCCGGTTTCATATTTACAGACCTGGTACATCCCTTCCGCATCAATACACCATCATTTTTTTTTGTAATCGCCTTAATGATCATCGTCCCAGGTTTTTGGATTTGGACTTACCCTGTTATAAAACGTTTATTTCATGGCCAATTTGAGTTTCGGGAACAGAAAATACGGACACACGGAGATAAATCAGGCCAGTACGAATGGTGTTGAAACACACAGACTTGCCAACAAATCACGAACAGTGATATGATAAGGTCCATTAAATAATAAGGACACCTATGATGAGGTGCATTAAATCTTTTGTCAAAATTTCGTAAATCATGTCTTTGGTCGTATTTAATTCCTCCGCTATCCATCTTATAGTCGAATTCGCATCGAAGGCGATCATTTCACGCACTTTTCTACCAACTCATCGCGGTTTTTGTTTTTTTGTCGGCCTGACTTTGGGTCGTCTTCCACAGCATCACGATCATCCTATAATTGCTTGTTTATATCACTCGAATACACGTGTATGGGATAAGCAATCATCACCATAAACTTTTGTTCATCAATTTAAAGATTTCTGTATAAGTTTTACCGAGCTTGAAAAAAATTATTATTAGCCCTTTGTTCAATTCATTTTTTTGGTGACGAAATGACAAAAGGTAGTGTCACTTTAAGTTTTTGTCACTAACACTATAATTTGATAATCCGTTGATCGATTCTAATGATGATGGTCTCGTTTTATGGAGGAGATATACAGCTTTCAGGTTTTATATTGTTTTAATACATGGCGGTAGTAGTTTTCTTTAAATTTATACATGCTGTGTACATATTTTATTATAGAGCTATTTTTTATTCAGCAGAAATCAAAGGCAATTAATTTGTATTATTATTAATAGAATTACTAATAATAATACTCATTTTAATGGCTATGGGAGAAGAACATGTTATATCAATTGTTCTTTTGGAACCTTTGCTGTGTAACACTAAACGCAAAGAAATAATGATGATGATGCTACCATGATTAGCGAAACGTACGTCACGAAGTTAAAAAAAGTGATTTTTGTGTTTAGGGTTAAATTTTTGCGAGTTTAACATGTTTAACTGAATGTTAATATGTTAAGGGGTTCCCAGAAGAGTATTTTAACTTTAAAATGAGACACAATGATAACTACAAGTGATAATCCGGAATTTTTTATTTTTCTTGAAGAAGAAATAATAGCGTTATGTTAAAAATGATGTTCAAATGTCCACCTCGACTTCGTCTGCCAAATGCATTCTGAAGACCCAATTTTTGATTACTCTTTCACACATATATGGTATATTTTCAATGGTGGTCTAAATGTTTCATTTAAGGTCAAAAATTGTTTTAGCCTATCGGCTACGGAGTATATCTTTCCCTGGTGAATTGACAACATGTAATGAACGCAGTTTATAAGTGGCATTTATATTTCAAATAGTGTTGCCGCTAATACATTTCAAATTTCTGATACTCTTATTGGAAAAATCTTTATAAAATCTTAGTATAATATCATAAAGGATATTAAAAAGAAAACGAAAAAACTAAATTTACGAAGAATATTTAACGAATGTCTTCAAAGACATTATACCCAATTTTCCAAAATATTAACTAGGTCATATAATGTTTCGTCAGGTGCAGCAAATAATTCTTAAAAATGATTTTAAGAACATTCTTGCATGAACGAAAAATACGTGATATAAAGGAAAAACTCTTATGAAAATATTATATTTTCTGGTGAAAAATAATGCGCATTTTGTTAAATAAATGCCTAGAATTATTCATTTAAATTGCAGCATGAATTTGGGTGTGGGTTCATAATAGGGAGAAAATTTGAGTCAAGTGTATTAGATGTTAAGGCAGTGAGTGAGAGTGTTCTGATAGATCATATTCGAGTATGCCTGACATGAAAAGATATAGAGGTCTGGTAGTAACAAAAATACAGCAATGGATTTGTGTCACCAACAAAGAAATATAAACCAAGACAAAAAAAATCGAAATTGTAAAGTTAACAACACATGAAGGCGTTAGGAAAAAATACTAACGTAGAAGGAAGCTGTAGTTGGAGAAACCAAAGACTTTAAGAGCGGTAGCAGAGTCGGTAGATAACACAGGCCAACAGTTGTTTTGGTGCCGGGGTATTTAGAGCTGATTTCATACGAATTTGATGCCCTGAATTTAAATATGGCATCAATTTTTGCGTAGGAGCTCAAACTTCTAATATATAACATTTTAGTGAAATATACATTATACTATTTTAAATTAAATCCATGGGTCAAATAAAAAAACTAAAAACGGAATTTTTATTATTATATTATACAAATATTATTATATACAAAAATAAAGGAAACAGCCATCCTTGAAACAATACTCGTTTTCACAGATCTCTGGTAACTGGCCAAACGTTGGTATCGGCATTTCCTCTGTTTGAGGGATCGGGCATCTCGAAGAAACTAATTCAAGATCAAGTCCCCTTGCTACCGTTGTTTCGATTGATTCCAGTAATATTTACTAAGCAGAAATAGCAGTTATCGAAGTGGTTTTTGGGTTCTCTCCAAACCATTAGTACGCAGAATTTTAGCATTTTTTTTTCGCGGTAGTCCACTGTTGTAAATGTTCTATACAAGTTTTACAGATCAGATGCGGTGCCCAGGTATTATCCTGGTCACCAAACCTAACACCAGAGTATCCAAGATAAGCTCTCTTTACAAACTTACTAAACGGTTTTTCTGTTTTCTTTTAACGTATATTCTCCATATATGTAGCAAACACATCAGGATTTATACAACTTCTTCTGCTTGAACTAATTTTATTTCTATTCAACAACACAAATACAACAATCTACAACAGTACGTTTAGGTACATTTTAGGTTAACTTTATAACAACTATTTCCTAAACACAAATATCACGCGAAGCCAACTTCGATCTAACTTGATCGATAAGAACTCACAAACTAACCTCAATTCTAGTTCAAGCGTTGAGGGCCACTTCAATTACCGGAAAGGCAATGATTATGCTATTTAGGATTTTTTCCCGGAACTAAATCAACGGCAAACTGACAATAGGGAAAAAATACACGAACCAATCGTTTTATAATAATTTTAGAATACCCACACTTGAATGTATTGAATTGATAATAAGGATTTATCTAAAATAGTAGAGCAGATAAAGAAGATAAATAGAGAAGATAAAAATTTAGTTTTAGCTATACCCCAACTCTAGGTAAAATAAGTTTTAAAAAACTTTTTTGTAGGCCTGTGTAATGGATGGGCAAAAATATAATCTGTAATAGAAAAATTTACGGAGGAGACAATTGGGGCCCGAAAGGATTTAGATATATGGAAAATACAGAATAAAAAAAGAGTACGTGGAAGATACCATTTTTGCAATAATATTTGAGGCAATTTCTGCCGAAAACATAAAAGTGATAAAACCCTCTGCAATACACTTTTGTCCAGGTTGGCCAGATATATTTTTTTTCAACAAATTGGTACTGTGATGAAAAGTTGATTATATACAGCAATCGACATAAGAAAAAAATGGTTAACATCAAGACAGACACCTTTACCAATAGCAATACTAGGTCTTCACCCTAAAAAATATTAATGCCTGTATGGTGGAATTTTACAGTAGTTATTCACTATGAGGTTCTTAATCCTAATGAAATCATAGGCTATATAATTGTGCTCAGCTTGATATAGTAAACATAACTAATTAAAAAACGTCCAAACGTAATCGAAAAGTTGTTATTCTGCAGAATGACAATGCAAGATCTCATAGTGCCAGAATCACCTAAGAAAAAGTCAAGGAGTTTGGCCTGGAAGTAGTCCCACGTACCATATTCTCCTGATACTGCATCATCAAATTACCATATTTTCAGAGTTAGGGGAAATTTTCTTCTTGGAAAAAGATGCCTTAGCTATCCAAACTGCACTTGAAATATCTTTTACTTCAAAATCATTCTCATTTTACAAAAATGGAATAGAAAATAAGTCAGAGAGATGAGCGAAATTGTTAATAACGATGAAGATTACAAGGTGCATCTAACAGAAAACATAACTTAAAAAAACAAATATTTATTTTTTCGGTAAAAATCATTATTTTTATTCAAAATAGTCTCATTGCGCGTCAATGTAGCGTTTTACACGGTCAATTACAGCTAAATCAACATAGCTTGGCTTCTAAGATGCGCAAACGAAAGAGTGAGAGAGTGTCTAACAGAGACAATGAACGGAGAGTTCCGCGAGTATACAGTACTTAACCGATGTTAACACCACGAATGCACTGATTTGAATGAGCTCTAGAGCGTTAGGCTACTGCGTTTCCAAACCTCAGATGCCAAGCTATGTTAGTTGAGCTGTAGGTTGACGAATCAATATTCGAGCTCGGCCAAAGATATGTCCTTCAGGACATGTCGGCATATATGGCGGTCGACGTCATTTGAATTCCTTCAATGTCGGCATAACGCTGTCATTTCATCCGTAAATAAAGTTTTTCGAAGAGGTAGAAATCGCAGGGAGCCAACACAGGAGAGTATGGTGAATGATTGATGGTTAAAATGACATTTTTGGTCAAAAAATCAGTGATGAGCGCGAGCGATGGGTCGAGCCAGCTATCATGTTGACGGTATTGTGGACGCACACGACGAATACACGACAACATACGCTTCATGACACCAATATAAAATACAGCATCGAACGTTTGACCAGGTGGAACGAACTCCTTGTACACAATTCCTTCTGAATGGTAGAAACAATGGTACTAATTAGTAATGTGCTTAACTGTATTTAATATGATTCTCTCTATTAAACCTAGTATTCTTTATCCGCCATAATGTTAAAATATTTGCTGATTTAAAAACTTCAAATTTACTCTCGTTGGAAAAAATAATTTGCTTCCAAAAATCTAGAGGTTTGTCTTTATATTTTTATGCGGACTTTAGTATTTTTCGTCTATTAATTTGAGGATGGGCCTCATAGATTCCTTATTGTCTGTGATATGACCTTCTTTTCGAAGCATATCTCTAAGTCAATAGAAATTTGTTGGGTGCTCTAGTTAGGGTTTTAAGGCGTTTTTGACAATTTTCCGTCGCTCCCTTACAGTGAGGAGTCGAGGACTTGAGAACGACTTAATCGAGGTGTGTTTTCAATTATTCCTGTAATTTCTTTTTTACAATATACCGCACTGTAAAATATAATAAATTAAGTTGTCTTCCAATTTCTCTATAACTTATTCCGGCATGGTACAATGCCACTATTTTCCCCCCCTCACTCCCTCAGGAATCTCTTTTCGCTTCGAGTCATTTATAACACACAAATTAAAATCACCTGTCGGACTGAAATCTGACTAAACTGAAAGTATTGACTTTGACATTAATCCTTACAATGCCTGTGTTAACATTGAAGCAGTCTCCATGCCAAGTGTGCCTCCATGCCAATCGAAAATTACATTATTTGACATATTACGAAGATAGTCCCAGAAGTACCCGGCCTGACGTATAGATGGTGGTTGTTGTTTGAAAAGAATGACTATGGTAGAAAGTACCAACCTTATAAAGCTTAAGTTTAAAAACCGATATCAAAACGGAGCTATATTCTACTATGGAAAAATTTGCTCCTTCATTTATAACAGTAAAATATTGGGCAGCAGAGTTTAAATAAGGCCGTATGAGCTGCCAAGACGAACATCGTAGTGGTCGACCAAATGAATTGACCTCCCCAGAAATGGGGAGAAGAAAATTGACAAAATGGTATTGGATGACGGTCTACCGAAAGTGCGCAAGCTAGCAGACATGGTAGGCATTTCAAAAAAGTGCTGTACATCGGATATTGACTGAAAATTTGGACATGAAAACGCTGTGCGCAAATGGGTGCCGCGATTACTCACAATGGAACAAAAACAGTGTCGTGAGGATATTTCAAACGTGTTTGGCGAAGTTTCACGGAAATAAAGCTGAGTTTTTGCGTTGATTGATAGCCATGGATTAAACATCGGTCTATTACTTCACACCTGAGTTAAAGGAACAGTCAAAACAATGGACTGAAAGCGGAAAATCACCTCCAAAGAAGGCGAAGACAGTTCCATCTGCGGGCAAGGTCATGGCGTCAGTTTTTTGGGATTCGCGTGGGGTAATTTTCATTGATTATCTTCAGAAAGGAAAAACAATTAACGGCAAGTATTATGCGAACTTATTGCAGCTTTTGAGCGATGAAATCAAGAAAAAACGGCTACATTTGGCAAAAAAGAAAGTTTTGTTTCATCAAGACAATGCACCAATGCACACAATGATTTAATGTTTGAATTGCTTCCTCACGCATTCTATTCGCCAGATTTAGCCCTCACGGATTATTTTCTGTTTCCAAACTTGAAAAAATGGTTCGGTGGTAAAAGATTTGCCAACAATGCCTATTTTGCCTATTAATTAATGCCTATTTTGATGCTCTCGACTGTTCTCACTATAAACGAATCTAGTAAACATCGCTGGGAGAAGTACATCGAGCTATAAGAAGACTATGTAAGGAAATAAAGATATTTTTTCCCAAATTTATTGTTTTCTTTGTTAGGTTAGGTTACTTCTGGGATTACCGTCGTATTTGTGAGATCGGTATTGATTGAAACAACTTTGTATTCATGTCATGTACCTTCCTGTTATATTTACAAATTAAAAAAAATAGGATATTTCGCCATTATTTGTTACAAATCCCTAAAATCAGCGTGTGCAAATACTTTTTTGCCTACTCTTGTCTTTTCGACCTATTATCAACTCAAGTTACATAATTTTTCATTATTTTTTAATTCTCAGCGAAATTTATCGTTGTTATCATTCAAATGGGAAACGAAAGGAACGCTTTGATTAAAATTTTCTGCTGAACTGAGTTTTCCGTCGTCAAAGGACGTAACGGCCGTTGAACTCGAAACTTTTCATATTGTACAGACATTTAAAAGAACTCTCAAACAAATAGTGCACTAATCATTTTTCCATTTTGAATTCCTTATATACGAACATTCTATTTACATCTGTAACGAACATCTGAATTTAGAAGTTTGACATGAACATGAAATCAGTCAGAATTATTTTAGGTACTAAAACTTTTTATTTGTTCAGATGGTATTGAAAATTGAGAAAAAATGAAAAGTTATTCATTCAAATCATACATTATAAATCAATTTTTTTCCATTTTTATAATAGCCTGACACGAAAGAGATACTCGAAAATTAAAGGAAGGAAATAACACACAATCTTATTCTTAAATTGGAAGAGATTCACCACTAAACACCAAATAACTTTTTTAAACTTCTCGACGCACATTTCGCCAACCATGTGAACATTGTCAAGAGATCTACTATTATTAGATTGGATCATATCGTGATGATGTTAACGTGGTTAGCGAGACCTGCGTCGAGAAGTTAAAAAAACTATTTGGTGTTTAGTGGTAAATCCCTTCGAGCTTAGTGTTTCCCACCGAATGTCTCAAAGAAGAATTAATGTTATTCTTGCTTAACTACAAAGTATCTATATTGATTAAATATAATAATATCAGAGCAAAACCGAATTTCGTCAACGTGGGCACTAATTTTTTAAGAAATTATTTTCTTAATAATCTTTAACACATTCTAGGAATGATTTTAATCAGTCTGTTTTGTAAGTAATGCCACTATTGTAGAACTGAACTTGATGAAGTGTACGTGTGTACTCTTCTGTCTAATTCGTTACAAACTAATTTGATAGGATAAAGCCTTTGGTACAGCTATTGCTACATATTGCTACAGCTATATATACATAATTTCTAATGTTTCATTTTCACTTTTTATTTAAAAAAAAGATTGGCGGTCAGATTGGAGTGTGTCTATATTCAAAAATCGGGTCATATTCACCATTTTCGAAACATTTTCGCGCATATTTTCGTCATCCCCAATCCGTTGGCCAAAATCTAATAAACCGGTTATGTGAATAAGCCATGCTTCCCTAATTATACAAAGAAAAAATTAAAAAGATTGATATTAAAAAATATACTTCTGTAAAATAATTACTAAAAATTATTTACTGTTCTTTTCTTTTTCTTCAAAAATCACCATAAAAAATAATCCTGAGCCATCAAATCAACTTTGCATAAAAATTGTCAATTTGATGGAAGTAGTTTATAATGACCTTAGAAGACAGAACCTTAGTTAATCTGATTCTATTATAAGAATATAGTAAACATGTTTTTATACCTATTTGCAAGACATTTTTACTAAATTGCACATCTCGTATATTACAATTATACATTTTGTCTATTGTAGTAATCAAATTGTCACATTTCCTTGGCTACGTTTCTATTCTTTCTATTCTATTATTACTGTTTATGGAAATTCGATATTTAATGGATTTTGTTATTGTTCAAACTTCGACCCATTTCAGAATGTGTTATGCAAATTGAGTTATATCCTGCGGTGAATCTTCCAACACGACAGTTTATTACTTGACACGATCGTCAGCTTGCTTAGTTACAATTTATTAACATTTGACAGTTCCTGTTAGTGTCTGTTTTTGAAACATCTGATTGGAATGCAAAACTAATACTTATCCCTAATACTTATTAATTTGATAATAAATAAATTTTTACTTTTGTTTTCTTATATATTTATTTTCAGTTTTAAGTGCGATTTTATCCATGCTGTGCCAGTGATTTTTTGTAGACGACATTTGTTTCTTTTTATTATTATATAATTTTTTTGCTTTCAAGCTTTTATTGTTTTAGTTCATTTATTTATAGTATAGCATATACGAGGTGTATCGCAAAATGGTTGTCACCCCTTTGAGGTGAATATTAAAGCTTGGGAAATGGAAAAGGTCACAAGAACTCAAGTCTGATGACAAAAACTCGTTAATTGAAATGATTGTGTGGCAAAGCGCAATGTTTGATGCACTACCAAAGTTCTTGATGTTCCGTTTCGTATAAATGACCCTTTTTCGAGGTCTTTCAAGAATTTTTCGGCAAAAATGCTGGTTTATCTTGGTCTTGATGCAGAAATTTCCAATAGACGATACCCTAACTTTGATCTTTGATTTGCTCATTCTGGCTTTTTTGATCGTCATATTCTTCATTTTCCAACCATTTTGGCGTAGGTTTTCGTCATTCCCAATCCGTTGATCAAAATCTCATAAACCGGTTATATGAACCAAATCCAACTCTTCCCCCATCATTTTGACTGTCAAATTCTATAGACATTTTCATTATTTATAACGTTAAGTGCCTTCCACTGCAAGGTTCATCTTCAGTCAAGTCTCGGCCTGCTGAATATGTCTTAAACCACCTGAAAACCTGAACCCTTGATAAAACACTGTTTCCATAGCCCCGTTGAAATTTTCCAAAGAGTTTCCGTCGGTCTGTGCTCAAGTATGAAACAAAACTTAATAGAGCACCGTTGCTCGAAAATAATTGCCACAGATCCCAAGTGAGCTCTAGGAAATTCAAACTCATAGTGAAGACACATCAGATGAAGACCTGCCCCCTCTCCAAAGGGGAAACCAACCAACAGTCGTGTTTGATCGAAAGCTACGTCACCAGTCTCATTACTTTATTTTCACACATCGTATCTAAGACATACTCCCGTAAATAAATATTTGATTACCGGAGCAAATATGTTCTTAGTGTTCATATTTAAATTTAGTAAAGAGCGCTATTTATTCAGTTATATAGGGCACGGTTCGAAAGAATGTTTTTACTTAGATATACCAAAATCATGTAAAGCTTTTTAGTGAAGTAAGGAAATTGGTCATCTGATACTTTTCGTAACGTCGATACTCCGTATTTATTTCGATATCTCGTGATATCACACCATTTCTCAATGCTTTGCGTCATTTCAAAACATAATTCGTTACTTCATATTGACAATGTCTTTTATACATGAACGAAATTTACCATTCATCGAAGATATGCACGGAATTGTTACATAATAAGAAATATTGTTTTTACTTTATGATACGTATTACAATATTGGCCCCAAACGGACAATCCCAGAATGTTGTATCAGCTCATATTGCGTGCGAACTTTGTTAAGCGAAGTCTAAGCAAGTTTTTCCCGTATCGATGAGTTTACCTTTTATTCTCGGGATATTTTTAATCCAATGTTTACTGAGTCACTCTATTTGTATTACAGTGTTTTGTAACTTTAGAATTCCTCATTCGTATTATAATTGTATATTATTTATTTTAAACAATTGTAAAAACAAAAACTATTTCATCCACCGATTTGTAACTTGCGTTTCATTCTTCCGTTTTCTATTAACATATTTGTAAGCTAACTTTAAGGCTCCTACTTAAATCACCAATCGAAAAGCTACCATAAGAATGGCCTACCAAAAAAAATTTTTTTTTTTGGGTGTCGTATTTTAGAACTGATTTTAGCTATATATTTTCTCTACCTGCTCTACTCTTTTAAATACATCCACTTATCTATCAATATATTTTTTCAATTCAGTATATTCAAGTATGGGTGTTCTAAAATTATTATACAAGGATTGGTTCCTGTATATTTCTCCTTTCTCCCTGTGTTGTAAATTGTTGTATTTGTGTTGTTGAAAAAATCATCCTGGTGTGTTTTGCTACATATGTGGAGAATGCGCGTTAAAAAACAGGAAAACTGTTAGTACCTTTGTAGTTTATCTTGGATACTTTGGTGTTGGGCTTGGTGGTGAGGATGAAACCTGCAAGCAATGGTATAAATGCAAGGTATGCAAGGTATAAATATTACCTTACGAACAGGACACATCCTGTTGGTTTAATGGTCATAGTTCTAAGATCTTCATTGCAACTAGTGGTGTACCTCAAGGCAGCATCATTGCCCCTTTGATTTTTTACAACTGCGTTAACGATACTGCTTCAACGCTAACGTGCAGTACTCTTTTATTTGAGGACGACCTTAAACTCTTTATGCCAGTTCTATCGTGACTGCTCTGTATATTTTAATCACGTATCTATATATTTAATTCACGTATGGGCCCTGGTGGACCATGCGAAGTACAGTTAGAGGTGTTTGTTGTTGTTAGCCTTCCTTTACCCCCCATACTAATTTCATCCTTTCGCTATGAGCTTTTTTCCTTTCGTCAGACCAAATTGTTCCAGTCTTCCTACATTTTTCTCTCTGGCCAACCTTCCAAACGTTAACCTTGTATTTGAAACAGCCTCTATCTTGAATTTCACTTTGTGTAATATTTGCTGATCTTAGGTCCTCTTTAATTGCAGCAATCCATTTAATTATTTCTACTTTAGCTCTACTTCTATTTTCATAAAATTCGACTATTTGTCTAGTTAGCCTACTCGGATTCATTCGTTTTATGTGTCCGTAAAACTTAAGTCTTCTTTTTCTCATATCGCTATGTATATCTGTGTATTGTTCAATTTCTTAGTTTTCTCGAAGTCGGTATGTTGTGATATTTATTTGTTTGGGGCCTAAGATTTTTCTTATGATTTTTCTTTCCTTCTTTTCAGTGTCCTCTATATCTCTCATTCTATTCAAAATGAGCGTTTCTGCCCCATATAGACATTCTGGCTTAATAACTGTGTTGTAATGTCTCAGTTTTTTGTTTTTAGATATGCATTTTTGTTGTAAAGATTTTCAAACTCTCAATGCTGTTTCAATGCAAATATTTGACATTTCACATTTTTCACATTTCATTCAAATATTTGAATTGAGAGACTCATCTGATGTTACCATATTTTGTTTTTAGAAATGGTGTTCTTAGTTTGTTGCAAGTAATGTATTGTGTCTTTTCAAAGGAAATTTGAAGTCCTACCTTTTCTACTGTTTCTCTTAGGATGTCAATCTGTTTTTGTGCCGTTTATATATCTTGACCCAAAATTGCTAGATCATCAGCAAACGCCAGACAATCAATTTTGATGTTGGTTCTCCCCAGTTTATTGGGCTGGTCAATATTCAGGGCCAATATTCAGCCCTAGTATATATATAAATATATATATATATATATATATATATATATATATATATATATATATATATATATATATATATATATATATTAAGATTGTCATTCAACTATCACATTGATCAAATCATACAGTCAGCAACTGCAATTTGACCTCCTAATTAGATTAACAAAAGCTTTTGATAATATCAGCTATTTTCTAACTCTAAATATAATGCCTTACTACGATCTAGACTTATGTATGCTTTCTGCTTATGTTTGGTCGTCAATATATACTACATAGATTTCTCGTCTTGAGCAGGTTCAGAGGCATTTTCTAGTATCTATCTTTTAAGCTGGATGATGGCTGCCCTTGCAGAGGTTATAGCCACACTCTGTTATTGGACAATTCCTCCTGTCAGTCCCTGGAGGATAGTAGAGTGTACGCTGCTCAGTTTTTCCTGCTAAAGCTCTGCCATGGCTTGATTGATTGTAATCAATCAACTCCTCAGTGAGATCCTGTTGTATGTCCCTCGAGTTAACAGCTGAGTTCGAGATACATTCTCCATACCTACCCCAAGCACCGGCTTGGCCTCTAACGCACCGCTCTTTCGTGCATACCGAGACCATAACAGATATGTCACTAGCAGGAATGCTTCTGTGTCCTTGATGGATATTTTTCAGATCCCGCTTACTCAGTATAAATCAGTTTTTGAGAGGGTGCTGAAAGCTCGGGTGCTTTGGAAATAATTTTCGTAATGATCTTAGAATTAATTTTTATATAAGGTTAAGTTCAAAATACTTTTGTTAATTGTATTTATGTTTTGAATTGTCTTTTAATTGGGAAGTAGCCTGTTAGACAATAAAGCATCATTCATTCATAAGGAATCATTCATTCAAAAATGAAACATGGGTCTTGAAAATAGAGAAAGATCTGGTCGTCCACGATCTTTCGATTCTAAAAATAAATAAAATTTAAACAGTGAATAAATAAGTACCTCAAAAACGAAATACTTTTCTTACACCCTCGTATACATTAAAACAATTTGTATTACTGTAAAAGATATGCGTTCATTTTAACTGTCAATCATAAAGCATTTTGAATTAGCTTGATAGAGGTTAACTATTACGTACATCTGTATGTTTGTTAAAATTGTATTAAACAAAATTGTTTATATCTCCAACACCATAACTTGCTTAATCATATGATAATTAAAACATATTTTTAATTTATTCAATTATTATCGTTTTGGTGTTGTAACTGATCGTAAAAGTATTTAAGTACAGCATAATAATTACGATTTGTTAATAATCTTATGGACATTTTGAGATAATAATTATTTTTCGAGAAAAATACGTTTGTATGTATCATAATTGTAATAAAGGCTGTTTATTTTAATAGATTTAATAACATTTTTAATAGATGTTTCCAAATATTTCGATTGAGATTGAGTTTTACAGTTTGATAATTATCTGATTTGGTATGATAGTTATTGTGAAGTATATGAAATCAGTAATTTGTCGGCGTAATGACAATATTTTATAGTGTATACCATGAACCTCGATACATTGTACCATGTGTGGCGGTTAATAATTCTAATTTTTGTTAAGAGATGGCGCTGAAGACAACGGTCGGTTTATAGTCTAATCTCTTGTGTCATTTTGTTGCTACGATAATACACTTTCAAAATACCATTGATGTTTAAAGGGTGTTTGAAAGTTAGCGTCATAATTTTTTCCTGTTATAAACATGTCGAGTTTCGAGCGAGCTAAATAATGATATTTATGGTACGCACTGCTTTTCATGTTCAATCTAAAGAAAAACCCGAGTAAAAACCGTTGTATACTTGTCGAAACTTATGGTAACAATGTCCTAACGCGTCTTGCGTTGGGGCATTGTGGGCGTTGGTTTGGACAATTAAAAAATGATGTTTTCGATTTGAAAGATAAATAACGCTCATATCAACCGAAAAAAATTAAAAATACCAAATTGCAAGCATTGTTGGAAGAAGACGATATGCAAACCCAACAACAAATGGCAGAAACGTTACATGTTAGTCGCCGAACCATTTATGATCGTCTACATACCATAGGAAAGGCCCAGAAGGCAGGAAAATTGGTAACCGCATCAGCTGAACGACAGACAGATGGAAAAAGGTGTGTTTTGTTTAAAAGTTTTGCTTTCTCGGCACGAAAGATAGACTTTTTTGCATCGGATCGTGACTGGAAATTAAAAAGGGATATATTCCGAGAACCCAAAACGCAGAAAATCATGAAATGCTGTGTATTTGGTGGGATCATGTACCACTTGCTTATGAAACCAAGTGAAACAGTTAAGATCATTCGCTATCGTCAACAAATGATCAATTTGAACCATGCATTCATCGGGAAGCGACCAGAATGGACTACAAGACACGGAAAAGTCACACATCACATACAGCGAAAGCAGTCAGAGACACCATTTCTGCATTTGGAAAGAAATGTACACCTATTACTTTCCTAACCTTTTATGCTTCGAAGTTGCTCAAAAATTATTGCTCAATTATTTGGTAGTATGTCACTGCCAATGAAAAATATTATTGTCATTGTATCATTGACATATAAAAAAAAATATATTTACTTCCTATCTTTACACTATTATATCGATATTTATATAAATTATTTTTTAGATTCGTTTTGAAACGGGAGGAGAAGACCTCCCTAAACGTTAACGTCCTAAAGTTTGTATTTATTTAAAAAAAAAAATGTTTTTAAATGTTTGTTCGTTAGGCAAATTTATTACAGAAAGAGAATCACCGAGAAGTTTGTCTCCGTTTTGTTTTTGTTTTTACCCAGTGATTCTTTGTTTACATAAATGTTTTTTTGAGTTTTAGATCGTGGTGAAAAACCCAAGTCCTGTTCTATGTTCTATTTCTATTAACTCTAAGCTCTCCCATTGCTTTTAATGGTTCCTTTCTGTCAATGGAGTTAAGGCCAGTTGGAAATCTATAAAGAGCATGTTCATGTTTACGCTTTGTCAGTAGTGTATTTCCTGCAGTTTCTTTAGTAACATTATCTGGTCTACTGTTGATCTGTAACTTCTAAAACCACATTGGTACTCTGCCACTAGATCCTCCGAGGTATCCCTTATCCTGTTCTTGATTGCTGTCGCTAATATTTCGTACACCAGTTCCAGCAACGCTATACCCCTGTAGTTTTCACATGATGTTCTATCCCCCTTCTTGTAAATTATACACAATACCGCTCATTCCCATTTCCTTGGCATTGTTTCCTTCCTCCAGCACTGGCCTATTATCTCCGTAATTTCCTGTAATAGCTCTGGGCCGCCATATTGGATCAGCTCTGTACTAATCTGACTTTCCCTTGGGCTTCTATTATTTTTCATGTGTCTTATGATTTCTTTAATTTTTTCAATGCTGGGTTCCATTGTGTTCTGCCTTTCCGCTCCTTCCTCCAGTCCTTCTCGATATATCTATCCGTTCTAACCTCTTCCTCTCCATCAGTGGTTCCTAGCTTATTTAATAGTCGTTTAAAATAACCCAACTTTCTATATTTTTCTTTTCGTTTATAGATCTAAACTTATTCAAAGGAATATCTATGTTAGGATCTATAAAAGACTCATTCGGTCAGTAGGCACTTGTGGCTGCGAAACATGGATCCTCATAAAGAAAACAGAAGAGATGCTTGCAGTATTTGAAGGAAGAGTACTCAGAAGCATTTTTGGTGCTGCGAATGATAATGGAATTTGGAAGATCAGGTATAATTTGGAACTCGAGAAATAACACAAATCTGGATATTATAGATATGTGAGGGTTCAGCGATTGAGATGGGCGGCGGCGAGAATTCTGGAAAATGAAATACCAAGGAAAATTCATGAACAGGCGAATAGGGGGCAATAGAAAAGGACCTAAACCAAAGGCACGATGGCAAGACTATATAAGAAGAGATGCTGATGAACTAAGGCACATTAAAAACTGGCAAGAGGCTGCTGGAGATCGATCCGGATGCAGACGAAGGTTGAAGGAGGTCAAGGCTCACTGACGGGCTGTGACACCATAGGACGAAGAACAACAGCAAATAGATATTTTTTATTTCAGTTTTAAACTGTCAGATGTCTGGATAATAATGTAAACACGAGTGGATCCATTTTGAACCAAATACACAATTTTAAATCAGTCCATTATTTATTCCTCCAGATTACTACTTGGTTACATTAAGATCGCTCTGTATAATTCCCTTTTGCCTACGCACTGTTAATTGTCGTCCAGACCTCAGATATTATCCTTAAACTAATGGTTCTCCATTAGTTTAACAACTGATCGATTAACTGACCCTTAATACCATTTCGCCTGCAGTGAACCACTGTTAAAATTAATCGATGTCCATGCCAGATTCCGTTCTCGATTTATGAACTTCGAGTATCGATTTTATCATCGGAAACCAAGTTTAAAGCTATTGTTTAGTTAATATTGTTTGTTACGCCAGCGCGAAAGCCATATAAAAAATTACAGAAAATGGACTGGACTTCGTGGATATGTATTATTTCGTTTTTGTTGATAACAAAGCGATAACACGACTAACGAGTGGTTCTAACGAGATAATACATTTATAAAACTGCCATTTTTTATAACATTTTACTTTGAAGTTGCATATATTAAGTTATTACGTTTCATCGACTACAGAAATTATTGGAATTATATTTTCCCCATCGTTACTGTAATGTCCCATTTTTCAGCTTTAAAACGAGGTATGATATAGGAGGCTACTTTGATTACTGTATGCCCTGAAAAATCATTTGTAGAAGCGATGTTCGTAAAGCAACATTAGTGGCCCTACAATCTTTTTGCTTTTCAACTGAAAAAAAATGCTGCGGAAGCGCATGACATGATTTGTGCCTTGGAAGATAATGCTGTTTCATACAGTACTTATAAGAAGTGGTTGCAGTCATTCCAAACTGGAAATGTTGACTTAAATGATGTAGAATATACGAGATAGCCAACAAAATTTAAGGATGAAGAATTAGAAGCATTGCTGGAACAAAATCGTAGGTCGTAAAAACATATCGTAGGTTGCTGGAGCTTAGAGTAACAGCGTCGTTTCTAAATGTTTACGAGCTAGACGCCACAGGATGTGTTGACATTCTTATCATTGCTCACCAGATTCAAGAGAAAGAACTTCTTATATAAGATTATGATCAGTGGTAAAAAGTGGCCTCTTTATGATAATTCAAATAGATGAAAATCGTGGGTAAATTCTGGTGAGGCATCAACCAGTACGGCCAAACCAAATGTCCACGCCAAAAAGATATTACTGTCTATATGATGGGATCAACTAGCTGTCGCACTTCCAGCAAAGTGCAGTTCAATAGGAAATTAAATTTAATGACGGACCTGGGCCTAGTGTGAAAGTATTTTCGCAGTTGGAAACTCAAACCAAACGTCACCAAAACAGAAGTAACATTCTTCCACCTCAACAGCAGGTTTGTTACCTGCCGGAAGAGAACTCAATATACTGTTTGAAAACATCACACTTCCCCGCAATAAAGCACCAAAATACCCAGAAGTAATCTTTGATAGAACACTATCATTTAGAAAATACCTAACAAAAATTGCCGAAAAGTAAAACCAAGAAGCAGCATTATTCAAAAGCTGTGTGGTACAACCTGGAGAGCATCGGCATTACCTCTGCATTTCTCCGCTCTGAGCCTTGTTTGCTCGACTGCTGAGTCTGACTAAACAGTCCACAATGTACAACAAATAGGCACCCAGCTGAATGGCACCATAAGGAAGATTGCTGGTGTTGTCAAACCAAACCCCACTAGATGGCTACCGGTTCTAAGCCATATCTTACCTCCTCAGGTGCGATGAACAAATGCTCTTATCGTGGACAATGTATAGATAGTGGACAATGTATACCTACCAGTCCACCAATATATGGAAGAAGCCAACCATAATCGACTCTTTCCTAAATGACCACCGACAAAAACGGTAGGGACGATGAAGATGAGTATAACCTCATTAACGTATGGACTCAAGAATGGCCTGCACAACAAAACAATAACATACCATGCATCACCCAGAAACCACCAGGCTTCGACTTACCACGTAAAACATTGTCCACGCTTAACAGAATCAAAACTCAACATGGTAGATATAAATATTCTCTACACTGCTCGGAAAAGCAGCCGTCTCCACTTTGTTACTGTGGAAAATCCTTAATAATCATTCTCCAATGCCAAAGCCAGATAATTTGGAAGAGAATCATGAAGACGATGGATAGAGAATCACCGAATTTCTTAAAGAAATTTGTCTTCCTGAATTGCTCATGTCAAATCATCATTATTTTGAAACGGACATTTTCAATTATGTTAAAGTTTAAAGCCTTCGCAGGTCTATGTAAAATACTAATGTTTTCCATCAATAAAATTCTTGTACCAATTTTGCTATGTGGACTAGCAAATACATTTTTCTTCTGGTAATGTTTCGACATACTTTTTCAACTTGGCATCGAATAATTGTAAATAATCTTAATAATAACTAGACTAGACGATTGTTTTGAACATGTTAAAGTGTATATCTATATATAATTATATTTTAACAATTTGTCTACAGCCAGAAGATAAACAAATAATAGAAGGGAAAAGCCTTGTACTGACAAGGAAAGAAGGTATGTCACTCTGTCCTAGCACAACGTACAGCTACGTACAACAAAAAGGACCCTGGAAACGATCAGCGTGTTGGACTTGAAGATTTTATCGCACCCCGCGTTTTCTTGCACTTGGCACCTTTTTTCATCTCTTCCGATCTCTACAACATCATCCGGTTGATATCTCCTTCACATATCTTGAGAGAGTCAAAACATAGTTTCCATGATGAAACCACCACAAGTTTTTTTCGGTCTGGAACTCGATGGTCGGTTGAAAGGTGTACGAACATGTATACAAAGAGGGAAAACTTCAAAGATTAAGTTTATATTACTTTTTAATAATAAATAAATATCAAATGTAGGCAAAAAAGGCCGAAAATTAAGTTATGGGCCTAATATAAAAAAGTTCCGACAATTTTAGATTTGAGTGGAACAATAATTGGTAACCAAATCATTAATAAATTAAATGAGTTATTCTGAAAGGTATGATTAACCGTAATTTTAAAAACTTCACTTTTTATTTGGTCTGTGATTGTAATTAGCGATTAATATGCGATACCATACAAACTCCACGTTGTATAATATAATTCGTGTTATGAGTCATTTTGTGTAAAATATAGCGAGAACGAGTGAAGTCAATTTTCGTTGTTTTTTTTTATAAGTCAGCTTGCTTGAATTCTGGATTATTACGTTGTTAAGTTATTATTGAGTTGAAATGTCTTAAATCTACTAAAAATGTTCAATTTTTTGTTTCAATTTTATTGATGGTACTGTTGGCTTGCTATGTTGTAATACACAGGTCATTCGAAAAGTTCTCTGCCAGATACTGAGAAGGCATAAGTATTAAAAATAGGTATAATTCGTTAGATGGCGTGTTGCAAAGTTTCAGATGCGTGTGTTCAGTTGCTTGTTTGTAGCGATCGTGTAAAGCAAACACTTTTTGAAATTTTCTGAAGTTCAAGCTGTTACTTAGTACTTTATTTTGAGTGGTTCAACCTCAAAGAGCGTACAAAAAAAAATTGAAAACGCACTTCAAAAAATTGTCCCTTTACTCTTTATTTTATTTCTCTTTATCCCACTCTTTATTTTAGACAATAAAAAGTGGGTTGCTGAATTTAAACATGTTTGAACATTCATTGAAAGTGATATATAGTAGGCTTGGGACGCCCAAAAACTGCTACGACCCACAAAATCTTTACAAAAATCTGTAATGTCACATTGTATAATCGTCGACTGGAGGGACATGCTTGATGATCTTGACAATGTTCCCTACATTGTACATGAAGTTTTGGGCGGGAGAAAGCTTTCCCGCTCGATCGGTGCCGCATTTGTTGGGTGCCGACTGAGCAACAGTCAACTTAAGACTCACTGGAACAAAATTCTTTAAATCATTAGTTTTTATGGTTTGTACTAGGTCTCAATGGCAGATAATATTTATGGAATAATTCTAAACAAGCCTTCTAAAACTTCACAATCTTGTGTTACATTGTGATCGGTCCATCCATCATTCCAATTATCATATCATAAAATTTTATCGTAAGATAAATAGTTATACAATATCGATTGTGCCAACCTTCAAACGTTATTTGTCAAAATTTCATAATATTATGTCGACTAGTTTCTGAGTTGTTGCACTTACTACACACACTAAGTGACGCTACTTTTGTTGTTTTTAAAACAATTGAAAAAAAGAATTTCGTGTGTTGATTAGGCATTGCTTTCTGATGAAGAAAAATACCGTTGAGGCAAAACAATAGCTTGATAAACATTACCCGGACTCTGCCCCAGGAAAATCAACCATGATTAATTGGCATACTGAATTCACAGGTGGCCGTATAAGTACCGACGATGCTGAACGCTCTAGACGTACAAATGAGGTGGTTACACCAGACAAATTTATAAAATTATTACGCAGAAACGTAAAGTAAAGCTGCAGAAGATAGCTGATATCATGAAGATATCGAAAGGAAGTGTTCACACTATTTTGCACGAACATTTGGCAATGCGTAAATTGCTATCGACATGGGTACCGCGTTTGCTCCCAGAGGACCAAGTACCAATCAATAGCGAATATTACATCGTTATTGGTGTGTTTAAAAGACGAGATCGCCAAAAAAAGATTCCAAATGAACAAAAAAAGTGCTGTTTCACCAAAACAATGCACCGTGTCACAAATCGTTAGCAACGATGGCTAAATTGCATGAATAGCACTTCGAATTGCTTCCTCATCCACCATATTCTCCAGATCTGGGCCTCCCAGTGACTATTTCCTATTCTCAGATCTCAAATAAAAAACGCTCGCTGGAAAGAAATTTCGCTCCGATGAAGAGGTAATTGCCGACACTGAAGGATATTTTGAAAGCAAAGAGAAATCGTTCTATAAAAAAAGGTGTTGAAATGGTAGAAAAGCGTTGGAATTATTGGATTGCTTTTCAGACAGAATATATTGATGAATAAAGTCAAAATTGCGCAAAAAAAAGTGTTTTTTATTTGTCAGGCCGGGGAGTTATTGACCGATGTGTTATTTTGCAAAGTTGAGCTAATTACATTGTACTAAGGATTTTAAAAAGTTGTAACGTTGTTGGTCTAATTGTATTGTAAATTTTTTGAAAATGTTTTTAAAAAACTCTCAAAAATCATGTGTTTTCTGTGTCAGACCGAGAACTTTACAAATGAACCTCATCAACTAACGATTTCGAATAAATCACGATCATTACTCACACGGAAGAACATTCTTGCACAATTTACATGTGCGCCAAATCCTTCACATATTTCCAAAAGGAAAAAAAATAAATTGAATAAAACGATAGCTTTCAATAGGTTCATTAATTAAAAGGCATAATTATGTAAATGAAATTGTTGTATTCCTTTCGTCGTTAGAAGTGTTGAATAAACAAAGCCTAGGCTATTTATTGCCACATTGAGAAATAAAATTAGGTAACCTTTGACTTAGGCGACACAGTATTGAATGGTGTTTTCGTAACCATCATCGAATTAGAATATTAAATAGCTACTTTTGCTATTGTGATTCTATGACGCCTTACTGGCGACATTGACGACTAACTGGATTAATAATTAAATATTTAAAATTTTGGTATATAATATTGTTAATACAAAGTGGGTCAAAAATGTTTGCATTTTTTATAGCCGTCTTTCGCTCAAACGAAGCAAAATTTCCAAAATATTTTTATGAGCTTAGAAATAAACTCTAAAATACAAAAAAAAACAAACAAATATAAATATAAAAAATATATAAATATAAATATATTACTATTTAAAAAGTTATAGTTTTCGTAAGTATAACCTTTCACAACAATACTGTCAAACTGTCAGCCATTTAAATAGAACAACTTTTGTGAATTCACAACAATCAAAAAAATTGAATATCGATCAGTGATAAAATACTTGTTTTTGAAAAAGAAAAATGATAAGAACGAAACGGAG
Organism: Cosmopolites sordidus; assembly: GCA_031761425.1. Taxonomy (NCBI): domain Eukaryota; kingdom Metazoa; phylum Arthropoda; class Insecta; order Coleoptera; family Curculionidae; genus Cosmopolites; species Cosmopolites sordidus. Next base: position 245,771 of record JARFXV010000817.1, on the reverse strand, counting down.
CTCAGTGAAGTTTATGGGGACCCTGCATCTTCGTTATCAACTATAAAATATTGTACAGTTAAATTCAAATGTGTCCGTACAAGCATTTTTGATGAAGATAGTCTAAATGAGGTTACCACTTCAGAAGTGATTGAAAAAATCCGCGATATAGTGATAAACGATCGGATAATTAAAGTGCGTGTGATTGCTGAGATTGTAGGCATCTCAATTGAACGGGTGCTGAATATTTTAACAACTTATTTGAATATGAAAAAGCTTTTCACAAAATGTGTGCTGCAATTGCTCACAATTGACAATAAACACACACGTGTGTTAACTTCAAAAGTATGTTTAGCGATGTTAAGACTCAATCGGAATCATTTCTGGCATCGGTTCATAACTAACCAAACCAAAGACAAAAGAACAGTCCAAACACTGGGTTTTCCAAGGCGAATCTGCGCCAAAGAGGATTTATTTTTTAGAGAGGATACCAGAGACAGAAAAAAGTTGTATCGAATTGAAAGGTGATTACGTTGAAAAATAAAATAAATTTTACACATAAAAATGCTTTTTTTTTGTTAAGGCCAAGTACTTATCATTCAACCCTCGTAGTATTCATACGTTACTGTTCAACGTCTTCGCGTAGAGTGTGGTTTGCACGATATTAATTAGTGTCTCGGATAATCACAATAGAGGGATCTGGTTTCACCCTAAACAAGAAAGCAACGGAAAGGTAACGGAGCGCGAGGAATTCTAACCGTATTGCGGACAAGTCTGAATATATTTTAATGTCGGACTTTAACAAGCTCTAATTAGAGCAGGATATAAATTATTTTAAAAACCTAACTAACTTGTTTGAAACCTTAAAACTACTCTAGAAGATTGACCACTAATTTTTCCCTACTTTGTGTTAAAAGTAAATACATTATTTTGATTGTCCACTAATTGAGGATCCATTAACGTGGAGGTGTAACATGGCTTCTAGTTTGCCGGCAATAATTTTAATTTCTTTTTTAACAATTGGAATTCTTAGGTGCCTCGAATTATAGTTGGAATCGATCGTGTTTTAGATAACATTGTTTTAGAAAGTTTGAATTGTTTTGATATTGCTATTACTAGCACATTCCGATAGCTGGATGCTATACAGCCGGTAATGATTTTAAGTTCTGATTGTAAATGGAGTGTCTTGCTTGGAGTTTCTTCCAGTAAGACAATACATTGTCTAAATTTAAGGTCAGGGTCAGTTTTCACCTTTTTTCAGTCAATCGTAATTTGACCTCAAAAGTCATGCCGAGATATTTAATATTCAGTTGGTATGGAATCACTGTATTATTGATGCCTAGAGATAGTGGTTTTTGTTGGTGAAGTTCATATGGATAAATTTAAGCTTTATCAGCTGAATTTTCCATTTTTTAGTCCTTGCTGTTTTACACAGTGCGTCTATTAAGTTTCAGTACTTAAGATATAGCAATCTCACTCAGCACCCAGTCAAGCCATTTATTGACCACATCGGCATCGACGGCATCGTTTCAAAGTTTGAACATTCCTTGATGAGTTTGATGCAGCAAGTGTACGGCGATGATTGTTTAAGCAGAACAAATGTTTTTCTGTGGCATAAACGTTTTTTGTCAAGCATAATGGGAGACCAATTTCAGCTCGCACTCCCGAAATGATCGAAAAAGTTCGTGATTTTGTAGCAAATGGCCGCAATGTTTCACTAAAGATGATGGAAGAGGCTTTGAATATCGACAAAAAAACGATTTGACTCATTCTTGGGTGGGTAAAACAAGGGAGTGTGCAAAGTTTATTCCACACACGTTGACGGAGGAGCAGAAATCATTTCGTGTCAACCATTCCAGAGAAGTCGTCGCCAGACATGATCCAAACTTCCTGAAATCAATTGCTACGGGGGATGAAACATGGTGCTTTCAGTACAATCCAGAAACTAAGCGCCAAAATGCAAAATGGAAGTCGGAAGTCGATAGGAAAGGCATCATCCACAAAGAGTTCATTCCAATTGGCTAAACAGTCACTGGGCAGTACTGCTTAAAAGTCCTGAAACGATTGATGCACAGAATTCGTCGCATTCGGGCAGAATATCGCGATCCAGACCGCTGAAGTTTGTTGCACGATAATGGGACACATAAGCCACACATCGTTAATTGTGCGTCAATTTCTGGCCTGAAACTGTGTGATCAACCATACACCGTATTCACCAGATTTAGTCCCTTGTGACTTCTCCTTGTTCCCAAAGTTGAAAAGGTATTCAGACAAATAAACATTCTTTCCTCATACTAGGATTTTAAATGATACACTTGTAGCTTTTTAATGTTTCAAACGTTTATTATAGATTTTGCTCTATATATAGACCAGACGTTAAAAAATAAATTTACCTGTATACTTGGGAACACTGTGTTTGACCATTAGTATTGATTCAAGCCGCTCTTAAGAAAGCCCTATGAAGAAGAAACATATGTAGAGGAAAATCAATAATAAACGTTTAAAACATTAAGAAGCTACAAGTGTATCAACTGCGGAATCCATAAACATTATTCGTTCTTCAGTTTTAAAATGACTCCACGGCGGTTTTTAACAAAAACATTAAAATGAGTGAAACAATTTGAAAACTTTATTTTAAAAAAGGTTCAAAAGTGACTGATGCCGCTCGTGAGATTTGCGAAGTAAAGGGAGAAGCTGCTGTATCGATCCGCACTGCTCTGCTCTGGTTCAAAACAGAGGAAGATCAGGTGATAATAATTCACTTTGTGTTGGTTCCTGATGGATACACGCTGTTATGGGCGAACTTATCACATACTTCACATCCGACCACATCAAAAATTAACGAATTGGTACTTCTTCCTCACTTAACATACAGCCCCGACCTAGCTTCTTCTTCTGTGGCTTACTTGTCGTGAGGAAAAAATCAGGTCTGAAGAAGAGGTAAAAACTGGCTGCGGCGAGTTTTTCGCCTCCAAAGACTGATCATGGTACCAAACGTGAATAGAGTTACTAACTAGCCCAAACATGGATTTATGTTATCGAAAACAAGGGCCTAAAATTCGAAGAATAATATCCAGGTATAAATTTTTAATCACTGAATAACCGCAAAATCGCAAATACTTGTTTATTTACTACACTCCTGCAAGATGTTACTTTACTTAACCGTGATAATCTTCAACCCAATAATAAGTAGGGGATCGGAAAAATTGCCTGGGATAATCGAAGCAAAAGTGTTGAAATCACTATCAAAGATTTCCTATAAATATTTCACCTGGTGCCTATAAATCCTTAGGCACCTTAAGTCCTAAGAATCCTATAATATAATCCCTGAAATATAATTAATCACTATAACACTATTTTGCACTCTTGCCTGTTGAACTGCAGTATGAAAGCCCGGTCTCTCCTCGAAGACTCATCCATTCAAGTACTAACCGCCAAGAACGAAGCCTCACTTGCCGAAATACACGAGATGTCAGTCTCCCTCTCTAAAAGTCATGTTAACTCATGTTAACTGCATGGAGTAGAAACATTCGAAGTCAGGAAAAGTAAAGCGTAAAAAAGACTTAAAAGCTACTTACATTGTTATGTAATTGCGAATTGAAGATTTTCATTTGGAAATTATTTTTATAAAGGAAGAAACCATAGGCATATTTTTAAAAAGCAAATAATTTCAATTCTAAATATAAGTCAGATTGCAATGCCAAGATCATAGCATTTTGGACTGCGACGACAGATGTATAAATCCAATATTTTACCAGAATATATTATCTTAAAGTTCACATAGCTTACGTTCTCAACTTTCGCGAACGCTGAGTTCCTAATCTCCACCACCACCGTCAGAAGAATTCTCGCAGGCATTAAATTGTTTCGTTTTTATTTCATATATTAAAAAGCATAGCGAAACAGCTCAAGATAATTAACGGATAAGAAAACGGAACCAAAATTTGGTTTTATTTATTGTTGGTACTTGATATTTTCTACGGTAAAGTTTCAGGTTTAAAAAGCTACCGAAAGTAAGTTTTCAATAAAAATGGACTTAAATTTATCTGTATATATTTTCTGTTCTTCCCTTTCATATCCCTTCACTTTTTTTCGCACAAAGAGATACTCCTCGACAGAATTGGCTCTTTGTCTAAATTCAATCACAATATTGCTTAAAATGAAACTGGACAATGAAAATCTTAAGAACAGTTGACACATCTGCTTACTTAAGTTTATTAACAAATTGATAGAACTTAGAGAGCAAGCGACGTTTGGATCGATGGAGACATGATCTCCACTTCCCTTGGAGAGCAACCTCAAATTTTTAGATATTGCTCTCAAATGAAACAACTTAGTCGAAGTCATTAATATGCTCAAAGATTTAAGTGAAGCTACACAAAAGGTCGGCCTACAAATAAATTATAAAAAAGCCACGATGATCACTAACGTAGTTCTGATTGACTTCTAGTAATTGGAACAGAACCATATATAATTTATTGAACAGCATAGATGAGAGTAAATAGATGATTCAATCTGAACGTGCCTTAGGAAATTAAAAACAACAAACAATTATGCCTGTGATGATGGTAGTTCCTCATTTATATGTATGAATATCTGTCCCAACACTTTACACAAGGTTATGTTGAATACGGATGTTAACAGATAATGAATGGTGTGAATAATTAATTTTCTGTAAATTTATATACCCTATATGATAATAGCAAAGATTAGACAAACTCATAACATCAAATATGTACGAAAACTTTAAAGCTAGAACAGCTAATGGCTGAAACTACGTTTCTCCAAAGTTTACTTTTAGAGCTTTCGCCAACGTCGAGTTCTAAATCTCGGCTTTCACCATCCGCCTAATCATCCTTTCATAAATTAAGAAGAGAAGTGAGACTTCTCAAAGGAATTAGAAATTGTGTGTATTAATTAAAAGATTCAGCCAAGTTTTCGTTCTGTTTATTGTTGGTACTTGGCTCTAATTGTGCCCTGGTAATTCAGAGCTCGAATTTGACATTGTGTAACTTTAGAACACTATTGGTGATAAATAATCTAATTAATATTATCTGGGGTAGAGTTTCGGGGACAATGAGCCTCCAAGAATAAACGTTCCACGAAAATGTACCGACATTTATCTGTGTTAGTGTTATCCTTATTAAAATCTATTTGATTCTACTTCGTGTAAGCGGTACATTAGCAAATGAATGTTATTTATCCGCGTTAAATTTCTTGTTCTGCTGATCTCCAGACTTCGTCTCTAACATGTTTTGTTTCTTTCTCTGCTTTTATATTATCCAACGATAGCATGCATATAAAGTTTCCCAAAAAAATTATATTCGCTTTTTGAACTGATTTCATAAAAACACACAATTAAAAAGTATTTGGTAAAGTTGATTTCACCTCCTTCCTATCATAATAATTAATTTTTATTGTATATATTGATTAACAACAGTATCAGTAAAGACACAATTTCAGTCGAAAATATCACATGGTATTAAGTCAGTTGAAAAAATGGTAAACGAGGGTGTTAGCAATAGTATTATCGCGATTCATCCGAAGCTCATGCACTTTCTCATCGCAAAATCAGTTCAACATCATCATACACTACCTTGTTTCATCCACTTCAGAATTCATTATTTGGGTCTCTGCCATATCTTTACTATCTTGACCGAGGCGAGTATCTACTCGCCTCGGAGGCCATTCCATATTGTTTTAGTCTATTTTTCACTGGGCACCATTACAATATATCCATCCCAATGAATTTGAGCTCTATTGTACATGTAACTACAGTTCTTTACTTTATTATTTATTTCTCCTTAACTATTCACTGTTACTATATAAATTGGATTAGAAATCTTTTTCAATTTCCGGTATTTCCCATGTGTAGTGATTTGTCCATTCTATGCCTCTTAGATCTTTCTATAGCTTTTGATATATCTTCATTCAATTTTTCAATTTAATCTCAAATTCTTGGACATTTTTGTAGCCGTGCTCCGCTGACAGTTTTTCTTCTTTGTTTTTTTCACATAATGTTTTCGCTTCGTTCAAAACTTCTCGTGTTGTATTTAACTCAGGTAGCCGATACTTGATGGAAATTGAATTTAAATAAACATACTAATGTGTATAGCTAAATTTCCACTATCTTCATAATATAGAGAATAAATGGAAATTTGGATATACCAGATATGGCGGTTAATATTTCTTATTTTTTTCGTAAAAAGCAGGTTTAATTTTGCAGAAAGGTAAAAACAGGTTTATTCAAAGTATGCACATCACCAGCTGCACATTCCTTCCCAGAAAAACCGTGCATCTTTTGAGGTGGTCTAGTTATAAAGCTATTTTTCATCATTTTCATAATTGTCGAAGTGCTTCATGGAAAGTGCGTAAGGCATCGATGAAAACAAGTGGTAGTCGAAAGCGGCCAAGTCTGGTGAATTCAGCGGGTGAGGCAAGAGTTCCCAGTCAATTGCAGAAATGGTGTCTCTGACCGCTTTCGCTGTCGTGCTGTAAAATCACTATTCCGTGTAATGTAGTCCCTTCTGGTCGCTTTTCGACCAGAATCGAAAACGGTACGGAAATCGAAAACGGAAATCGAGACGGTAGCGAACGGTATTAATTATTTCACCTATTCTCAGAAACTCGTTGTACATGATACACTTCTGATCCCACCAAATGTACAGTATTATCTTCTTTCCAAAGCGATTCGATCTTGCAGTAGATGTTGATGGTTGGCCTTGGTCAACCCATGATTTTCAGCCTTTTGGATTCTCGCAATGAATCAATTTTTCGTTTCCAGTCACGATCCGATGCAAAAAAGTCTTTCTTTCATGCCGAGAAAGCAAAACTTGCCTGCCATTCAGCTGATGTTGTACATGCCTACTTTTCCTGTCTCCTGGATCTTTCCCATAGCATGCAGACGATCACAAATGGTTCGACGACCAACATTTAACTTCTCAGCCATTTTTATTGAGTTTACATATCGTCTTCTTCCAACAGTGCTTGCAATTCGGCAACTTAATTTTTTTTTTGTTTGACTTGGGCTTTATTGTCTTTGTCTTTCCTGACCTTCTTGAAAGCCGAAATCAGCACTTTTGAATCGACTAAATCAACCCCCATAAGTGTCTTGCGTTGGGACATTTTTATTGTAAGTTTCCACAAGTATACGACGATTTGCACTCGCGTTTTTCTTTTGATTGGACCAGACAAACAGTACATGCCACAAGTGCTCTTTATTTAGCTAGAAACTTGACAAATTTACCACACGAAAAAATATGACACTGACTTGTTGGTACTGGTTGTTGACACTGGTACTGTTGTAGCAACAAAATGACATTAATCGCCACACCTGGTAAGGCCGAAACTAGAAAATTAAGACCAAAATTCAAAAGTAGCTGATAACTTTTCAGACTACTTCTGTATAATAACGGTCGATATGAAAACGTAATTTTCCGATAATATTTTATCCGACAGTTCATAATACCTTTAAAGCTAGAAAAGGTAATGGCTGTAACTAACTTCACAGTTTATGTTTAGAGTTTCCGCCAGCGTCATATCCTAAATCTCGGACTCCACCGTCAACAGAATCCACAGATATTAAATTGTCCTTTCATAAATTAAGAAAAGCGTAGAAACATTTCAAGGGAATTATTGTATTAATGTTTTTATTAATTAAAAGACACAGCCAAGTTTTCGTTTTGCTTGTTGCTGGTACTTAGCAAATTGGTCCTAATTCTGCTCCCGCAATTCTGAACTTGAATTTGACATTGTGTAACTTTAGAATATTATTCGTGATAAATAATCTAATTAATATTCTCTAGGGTAAAGTTTTGGGGATAATAAGCCTTCGAGAATAACCCAACCCAAATTTGCTTAAATTTATCTGCATTAGTTTTATCGTTAATATAATTTATTTTATTAACAGATGAATGTCATATATTATGACATTCTCTCAAATTTCTTGTTCAGGCGACCTCCTCGCTTCCCCCTTTTAATATTTTTGTTGCCATCTGGTTTTGTAAAGCCATCCAACGAGGTCATGTATTTAGAGTTCACTAAAATATGTTATGCTAAATGGAAGTTACGAAGTTAATTCTATAAAATTGAAATAGAGTTTTCCAATAAAAGTGTCACAACTTTGAAAAATAATAGCGACAACACTGTCTGATAGGAAAATGTCACTCATAGGCTGCTAGATTCAGTACATTATGTCAATTCGTCCTGGAAAGGTACGCGATTCATCAGCGCATGGAAATTGGAAATTGTAAAGCGACCACTCACTTTGGAGAAAAAATATTTTTTCCGCTAAAACGCACTTCTGGCTTAATGATGGGTTTGCGAATAAATATAACTCTAGGATTTGAATCGATGATAATCCTCAAGTGATTCACAAGTTACATCTTCTTCGTCAGAAATTCACTGATTGGTGCGGTTTTTTATATAAGTGAGGGATAGAACCTTATTTTTTGGAAGGCAATGATGGAAATTGTGTTACTATTATGCTGGGGGAATATCTTTAGCCTGAACTGATAAATGTGGATATAAACAATGTTTTTCTTTCAACAAAAAGTTCCGACTTATCACACATCTCGTCAGTCAATCGATTTATTGCAAAAACAATTTTCTGGACGCTTTATTTCGCAAAATGATAATGTCAACTGACCATCAAGATCGTGCGAGCTCGCACTTTTGGCTTACTTTTTGTGGAGTTTTTGAAGTTTTGAAGTTTGAGTTGAAGTTTTTTCATTATTTTGGTCAAATTTTTGACCAAAATAATGAAAAAATTAAAAATGCGAATTTTTTCATGAAACTTGGTATGTGTAGTTAAAATAATATTCTGAACAACATTTTCTAATAACCGATATATCGAACGCGAAGCAAAATATTCAGGATTGACCCTGTTTGTGAATTCGTAGTAAGCTGAGTTTAAAGTTCAGATTTCAGTTGAGTATCTTAAAAAATGTGACCCATCAACCTGTATGACTGCAAAAATTCAAATCTCTATTTCTTCAAATATCGAAAATATGGGGGTGTCTTCATCTTAAATGCGGCATACTGTATATATATATATATATATATATATATATATATATATATATATATATATATATATATATATATATATATATATATATATATATATATATATATATATACTGTGAAAGTTAGTGCTCGTAATATTAATATTAAGAGGTTAAATAATATAGGATTTTTTTTTAACTTTGGAATTTTATAGCTCTTCAGCGGAACATTACTGTGGATAGGCTATTACATACCTTTGTAGGAAATTGAACGTTCTTCAAAAAATGTCTCTTATACATTTTCGATAAATTTACTTGTTCAAAAGTTTTTCGACGAAACCATCAATTTTATCCAAAAATGTTATTCGACCTTTTTTGTAGATTCCATTTCCTATAAATTTTCATTAATAAATTTTTCGAAACTCCGTAAGGATCGTGAGTTATTTTGCTAAATAATTGGATTTTTATTGATTATAATTGATTATAAAATTAAAATTATTCAATTTTTCAACTGAAAATTACTTACATATTATATCTAATTAATTGTTAAAAAAAAAACGTGTACTTATTTATGTTAAAAAATACTGATTTAATTTTATTTATTTTTACGAAATGATTTCAAGATCACGACGGGCGAAACACAAAAACCAAAAAAAAATGTATTATGTAATTTATATGACACTACTATCCGTACTGATTAAATATCCCTTCAAGGACGTCCCCTTCTACTGCGATTTGATACGCTGCACCGTTGTTCTTATTCCAAGAATCACAAACTTACCGAGCTTTTTTGATTCGAGTAATATTAATGTATTGTTAAGTATTCATTATTATGAATGAGGTGTCCCAGTCTTTTGCAAATATATTCGGAAATTTGAAAGATTATTTTATAATTCCCGGAGAATATATATTTACTATATTTTGAAAACATCTCGATTCCGAACAATCCGATGATGAATCCTGAAAACAATCCGATTATTTAGAAAAATTGATATTTCAATTTAAATAACTCATAATCCTTACGAAGTTTCGAAAACTGTATTGATAAAAATTTCTAGGAAAGGAAATGACCTACAAAAAAGGTCGAATAGCATTTTTCGATAAAATTAATAGTTTCGTCGAAATATTGAAAAAATGTAAAAATTTATTATGCATTCAACTTTAGCTTCAAATAACTTTTGAAAAAGCAAATTTATCGAAAATTTAAAAGAGACCTTTTTTGAAGAAGGTTCAATTTCCTAGAAAGATATGTAATAGTCTTTCCTCAGTAACGTTCCGCTGAAGAACTATAAAATTCCAAAGTTTAAAAATAGTCCCATTTTTTGTTATTTCTAACAATATTTTCGATACCTTTTTCGAAAAAAAAAATAGTCGATTTTTTTGAAACAGTTATATATTAAAAATCTACTAATTAAAAATCTAACTTTAATTTTAATTAAAAAAAACTTAAAATCCTAAAGAGCAAAATATATATGACGACACTGTATCCTAAAGGTATATTGTTTATAATGGATATAATAAAAATACAACGAAATTCTAAAGAATCTAGATATAATGAAAACAGAGATGAAACCAACCTTTCTCGAGAAAACATAATATCAAAGTCCATAGTAACTTTAAATCTAGAGAAGGTAATAACTGGAACTAACTCTCAGAGTTTGCGTTTAAAGCTTTCACCAGCGTCGACTCCTAAATCTCAATCTCCACCATCTACAAAATTCTTTGATATAAAATTGCCGTTTCATAAATTAAGAACAGGAAAACATCTCAAGGGAATTAATACTTGTTTGTAATAATTAACAGACGCAGCCAAGCAATTGTTTTTGTTTATTGTTGGTGGATCTTAGCGAATTCGACTTAACTGTATTCCGGCACATCCGAGCTCGTGTTTGACATTGTCTGATTTTAGAGGATTCACCTTAAGTATGATAATAATATAATATAATTCTTCACTAACTTAACTAACTTCTTCAACAATAGAATGTTTTCGAAGTACGATTAACCAGTACGTGCATGCGCCATCAGTAGATGAGAGTTTGACATAACCAAGTTATCGTAAAAAAATATTCCGAACTATTTTTCTGATTATATTAAGACCTCTGGCCAACTCGGAGACCTCTGGCCAACGTCTGAAACCGAAAATAAAAACTTTCTTTGGAATGGTAAATATCAATTCTCTCCTGCGTCCAGGAAAACTATACGAATTGAGGCGAACATTAAATCAGCAAAAAATCCAAATTTTAGCTTTGCAAGAAACCAGATTGATAGATCTGGAATTCGGCAACTACAGACTTTTTAAAAGTAAAACGGACAAAAGAATACTCAAAAATACACCACATCTCGGTGTTGCTTTCGCTGTCTCAAGAAACATTCTTGGTTCTATAACAAATGTCCAGCCAGTAAATAATCGACTTATGACACTATCCCTCAAGTGTGCTAACAAAAACTATACATTAATCAATGCACACCTCCCAGTTAACGAAGAAAATAAATCTAATCCTGAAAAAGCAAATAAGTCTTGGGAAATTCTGGAAAAGACTATCTCTAAAATTCCCTCTAACCATGTAAAAATCCTATTGGGTGATTTCAACGCCGAGAAAAAAAGTACAGGAAAACAGTCGGCAGTTTTCCCGCTCATAAATGGACTAACCATAATGGTAGAAGATTGGTTGAACTATGTTCGCAGTTTAATCTAAAAATAATGTCAACCCATTTTAAGAAGAAAATAACAAAACAAAAGACCTGGAGGTGCCCAAACACGTACATGGGTGAATTTCAAATTGACCATGTTGCCATTTCGTACCCCAATTATAAAGAGATTTTGAATGTTCAAGTCAGGAAAGGAGCAAATATAGACACGGATCACTACTTGACTAGAATCAAACTTAGCTTAAAACCTCGAAAACTTATTCAAAAGGGGCTGCTAATACCAAAGTTTGATCCAACGAAAATAAAACCAGCCCTAACAGAATAGCTTGATAAACAACCTGCACAGAACTGGCAAGAATTATAACAAAACATTATTAAAACAGATTTAAAGTTGGTCCCTTTACAAAAACGTAGAAAACATCCGTGGTGGGATGAAGTTTGCGAGCAAGCAGTATTAAGCCGAAGTAAAGCATTCAAAGATTGGAACAGTCAAAAAACAGCAATAAACTATAACATCTTTTTGGAAGTAAGAAAAGAAACATCGAAGCTAATTAGACAAACTAAAAGAAAATATGAAAACAATCAACTTAATGAAATAGAAAAATATTTCCAAAAAAATAACACCCGAAACTTTTACAAAACATTAAAACTAAATTAACAGGCTATCAACCGCAGAGCCTATGCTTTCAAAAGAAAAACGGACAACTAGCTCTAAATAACCAAGACAATTGCAAAGAACTCGCGAAATATTTTGAACAAATACTAAACTGTCCTGAGCCCTTAAACAAATTACCAACACTAAACTCTAAACAAACAAACCCAGATTCATTACCACCGAATGAAGAGGAAATACTTAGGCAAATCAAGCGGCTTAAAAACAACAAAGCTTCTGGTGAAGATGGAATCACTGCTGAACTTTTGAAATCCGCTGGTCCAGGTACAATCAAGGAAATAACCAAAATTCTACAAGAAGTTTGGCGAACCGAACGGATTCCGGAAGACTAGAAAGATGCTCTAATCCATCCACTACATAAGAAAGGAGATAGAACGGATGTAAACAACTATAGAGGAATATCTCTTCTCCCAGTTTGTTACAAGATTCTATCTCAATGTCTACTAGACAGAGCACAGGGACACTTAGAACCGAACATTGGTGAATATCAAGCAGGTTTTCGACCGGGCAGATCCTGCCCTGAACAGATCCTGAATTTAAAGTTGATTCTAAGACATCAAAAACTGTACAATAAAAATCTCGTCTGTACATTTGTGGATTTCAAAAAAGCATATGATTCTATTGACCGCGAATCTTTATTCCGAATCTTGAAAGAACAAGGACTAGATCTGAAAACGCTGGCAATTATTAAAGCAACGTTAACTAACACGAGGTCAAAAGTTAAATTCATGGGTGACATCTCAGAACCCTTCGAAATTAAAACTGGTGTGAGACAAGGGGATGGACTCTCGCCACTCTTATTTAACTGTGTTCTAGAAAAAGTAATACAGGAGTGGCGTGAAAAAAAGTCGGCACTGAATATTGACCAGCCCATTAAACTGGGGAGAACCAACATCAAAATTGATTGTCTGGCATTTGCTGATGATCTAGCAATTTTAGCTTAAGATGTATTAACGGCACAGAAACAGATTGAAATCCTAAAAGAAACAGCAGAAAATGTAGGACTCCAAATTTCCTTTGAAAAGACACAATACATGACCTGCAACAGACTAAGAACGCCATTTCTAAAAACAAAATATGGTAACATCAAACGAGTCTCTCAATTCAAATATTTGGGTGAAATAATCATGGAAAATGGGTTGGAAAAAGCGGCCACTAAGGGTAGATGTCAAAAAATGGAAACGGCATTGAGACTTACACAAAATATTTACAACAAAAAATGCCTATCTAAAAACATAAAACTGAGACATTACAACACGGTTATTAAGCCAGAATGTATATATGCTGCAGAAACGCTCATTTTGAATAGAAAGAGGGACATCGAGGACATTGAAAAGAAGGAAAGAAAAATCAAAAGAAAATTCCTAGGCCCCAAACAAATAAATAGCACAACATACCGACTACGAGAAAACCAAGAAATCAAACAATACACAGATATACATAACGATATGAGAAAAAGAAGACTTAAGTTTTACGGACACATCAAACGGATGAATCCGAGTAGGCTAACTAGACAAATAGTCGAATTTTAGGAAAATAGGAGTAGAGCTAAAGTAGAAATAATTAAATGGATTGCGGCAATTAAAGAGGACCTAAGATCAGCAAATATTACATAACGTGAAATTCAGGATAGAGGTTGTTTCAAACACAAGGTTAACGTTTGGAAGGTTGGCCAGAGAGAAAAATGTAGGAAGACTGGAACAGCTTGGTCTGACGAAAGGAGAAAAGCTCATAGCGAAAGAATGAAATTAGTATGGACTCAAAGGAAGGCTAACAACAACAAACGCCTCTAATTGTACTTCGCGTGGTCTACCAGGGCCCATACGTGAATAATAATAATAATAATAATAATAATAATAATAATAATAAAGTAAGTAAGTATAATAATATAAAGTAAGGCAGGGGGCGGTTAGTCCGCTTGGTGAGTGGCGCCACCACCTTCCCGAGCTGAGAGGAGTAAACCTCTAAAAAAAAAAATCCCCAAGCTTAAGGTGGAAATCCATCGTGCCGAGGAGCTGAATGGCACAGGGTTAAAGTGTCTCTAACGATGTCTCCGGATACCAAGCGCCCTCCGGTAGTAAATAGCTTTCCCATGGTAAATCGGGGCTCTGCCTTGGGTGACCGTTTTTCCCTTGAACCCAAATATATTTATGGCGAATAAAATACATAATATTATACAAGGCGGTAGGGTTTTGCGGACAAGAACCCTTCGGAACCGTCGGGAGGATTTGTCCGGGGTTGGTGAATCTGGAGCGAGTGGCGGTTCCCAACTCTATGGCACCACAAGAATGGCAATGAAAGAGGCACTCGAACAACAATTAGATCATCTAAGTCTAGCAACACCAAAGACTTTACTACAAAATCAACAGAGAGCGGAAATTAATAATGGAGTAGAAGATCAAAATACCCCGGTACTTGCTGGCTCGCCCCTAATAAGGAAGGCTGTCACTAGGACCGAACGCACTCCACGTATCAGATGGACACGCGAAATGAATATTGATGTAATGCGTGCCTATTACTACGTAAACCAGTGCGGAGATAATCCGCTCCCTGGGTGGAGGCATGCACTCCACCAAGAATATAAAAAGAGGTTCCCTGAAACTCAGCTGTCGGAACAAAACTTAGCCGATCGTAAAAATGTAATTCTAAGGAAAAACTATCTAACCGAATCGGAATTAATGAACATCAAGAGAGAAATCGGTAATGAACTACATCAAAACATTACATATCAACAACATAAAGAAGATACTATAGACGTTCTTAACTCGAATACAGAGGAGAAACAAGTAGAACAAACTCAAAATGTATCACCAGAAGCATCATCGTCTAAAAATGAAGAATCAATCTCGCAACGTAACTTTTCTAACATACGAGAGAAGTTTTACAGCAATTTGACCAGTTTTACTGGCTCAAACCCATTGAATAGACCAAAAATTCCAGTACTGCGTAATATTGCAAAATCACGTATTACTCTAATGCAGATTAATAGAGTTTTGGAATCACATCTATCTGGGATGACAGATTTAAGCGATATACATCTTGCATTATATTGTGCAGCAGTGACTGTCATCGAAATTTCAGGTCAAAAGACTTACACCCATAATGCGGCTGGTCGTAGTATCCAGAAAAATACACCTGTCTGGAAAACGCGCCTTGAAAACAATATCAATGAGTTCCGGAGGAAAGTTGACATTATCTCAGAGTATCTTTTTGGTAATCAGTCAAATATAGTAGCGAGAAAAGCAAAAATAATTGCCAATAAATCTGGCATTGACTTCGATGATTCAAACCTGACAGAAAAATTGTTGGATCTAAAAGATCGGTTTAGGCAAAAAGCTAAATCGAAAGGAGCCAGGCTAGCAAGATATAATGAACTAGAAAAGCGAAAACATCAAAATTCAGTATTTGCAAACAGCCAAAAGAAATTTTATAGAGAACTCGAAGCAGAAGGTAACAGCAAGTCAGAACTTAAGAATATCGATGTGTCTTCCTTTGCGGAATATTGGAGATCGGCTTGGAAAAAATCAGACGGCTACGAAAAATTGGCTCCTTGGGTTAAAACCATTCAAGAATAGACAAATGCTCTCCCAGATATGGAGTCTAACGATTTCACAGAGATTGACATTTGCACTGCTGTCAGGAGGACTCATAACTGGAAGGCGCCTGGACCAGATGGATTGCATAACTTCTGGATTAAAAGCTTTACAGCCGCCTATCCCGTACTTGCAAATGCATTTAAAGAGGTTTTAATAAATCCAGACACTTTCCCTGACTTTCTAATGGAGGGCAATACATACCTACTGTTCAAAAAAGGGGACGTTAAGCAACCCAATAACTACAGACCAATCACATGTCTGTCAGTGTTATATAAACTGTTCATAGCCCTACTCAATGAAAAAATCTACCAACATTGTGATAAAAACAACATTTTTGAAGAAGAACAGAAAGGATGTATAAGAGCAAGTATGGGCTGCAAGGAACAATTGACGATCGATGCTGTAGTTCTTGAGCAAGCGCGAAAAAGAAAACGCAACTTAAATATCTGCTATATAGACTACAAGAAAGCATTCGATAGTGTCCCTCACGATTGGCTGGTAGAGGTTCTGAATTTCTATAAAATTAGCCCCCAGATTATTAATTCTTTAAAGTACCTGATGGGGAAGTGGAAAACGAATCTTTTTGTCGGCCAACAATGCATTGCAGCTACAAATATCGAGAGGGGAATTTTTCAGGGAGATTCCCTTTCTCTAATTTGGTTCTGTTTAGCATTGAACCCTTTGTCCACACTACTCAACAACAGCAATATTGGATATAAACTTAACATGAGGAATCCAAGAAAGCTCTCTCATCTACTATATATGGATGACCTTAAATTATATGGAGAAACTAGAGAAAAATTAAACTCATTGATAAAAACGGTTGAAACATTCAGTAGGGATATCAGAATGTCATTCGGACTGGACAAATGCTCTACCATTAGTATACAGAAGGGAAAGGTTCAGAGTCAACATTCAACACTTTGTAACATACAACAACTAGCACCAGAAGAATCCTACAAATAAACAGCATAAACTTGATCATAACCAGTTAAAGAAGGACTTTTCCACTCTATACCAAAAGAGACTTACAAAAATTTTAAACACCAAACTGAACGGAGGAAACCTCATTAGAGCGATCAACGGTTGGGCGGTGCCAACTCTGACATATTCTTTTGGCATAGTTAAATGGTCAGAAACTGACCTTGATGAACTCGATAGGTTAACGCGCCGAACATTGACAAAGTTCCGATGCCTGCATCCAAATTCATCTACGAAAAGACTATACATCCCAAGAAAGTTGGGGGGTAGAGGCCTTGTAAACGTAAAAAATCTCTGTCTCAATCAAGAAAATAGAATGAGAAAACACTTCCTTGATTCAGACAGTACGTTAATGAAATTGTTTGCAAATGAGGATCGGGGTTTCACCCCACTGAACCTAAATAAACAAAATCGTATTGATAGCAGAACAACACTCACGGACTGTGTTCGAGAATGGAAAGGACAAACATTGCACGGAAGGTTCCCTAAGTCACTCGAAGATGACACCATTGACGAACAATTGTCTCTGAAGTGGCTGACCGATGAACTCTTGTACCCAGAAACAGAAGGTTTCGCGATATCTATTCAAGATAGGGTAACAAGAACAAAAAACTATGAAAAGCACATACTGCATTTGGACGTAGTCGATAAGTGCAGGAAATGCGGTACTTTGGGGGAAACAATTGAGCACCTTATTGGCGGTTGCCCGGCCCTTGCTCCTAATGCTTATTTAGGACGGCATAATCAGCTGGCAAAAATTATACATCAACAAATTGCAAAAAAATACTCGCTATTAGAAAATGCACCTCCTCCATATTATAAGTACTCGCCTTCTCCTGTACTTGAATCATCCGATACCATTCTTTACTGGGACAGACCAATCACTACTGATCGAACGGTTGATTATAACAGGCCGGATATTGTTCTAATCAACAAAAAGGACAAGAGGGCTTTTATAATTGACATCGCAGTACCACTATCTCACAATATTAGAAAAACTGAGATAGAAAAATCCACATAGTATGAAAATCTGGCATACGACTTGAAGAACCAGTGGAAACTGAGTAAGGTAGATGTAGTGCCCTTCGTTATATCCGCCGAAGGCCTGATAAGTAAGAGATTTTCAAAGAACCTCGAGAGCCTCGGGATCTCGAGATCGATTGCCATAGTGGGACAGCGTGCCGTGCTCTTGCAGACGTGTCACATTGTTCGTAAGATATTATGCTAGGGTGTGAGGAGCTGAATTGCTTTTTCATCTTGGCATTGGAATACCGGCCAGCATGAGCTGAGATTCTACAGTAAGGATGAGCAGAACAATAATAATAAAATAGTGGTGATTTTCAAAGTCCACATCCAGTCTACATGTGCAGGTATGGGTGAAGTGGTCAAATTTACCATATATTTTATATAACTAAGTCTTCAATGTCGTAAGATCACAGTGGTGCAAAAGTAACAAAACGAGGAAGTGCAATTGTTACATATTACAATTGACACTCCGTAATTATATAATATAGCTGAGACAGCCGTTACAAAATAGAAGAAACAGAGTAATTGCTGTTGAAAGCGCCAAACAGGTGGGTGCCATTACTTCGCAAGAACGAGATACTCTAGTAACTGTATGTTTGGCTGTTAAAGCAATAGGTAACGTTGCACCTACCTTTTTTGTTTTTCCACGAAAAAAAAGTGAAGTGAAGTGAAAAAAAATTGAAGAATGAAGTGATGGTTCATTAATGGTTCACTTAATGCCTATATTATCATTTTCTCCACATACGAGGTGTAAGTATTAAATAACGAAATTGACGCTGTAAAACATTTTACTTTAATTTCATATATATTTACTTATCACCTTCAACATATACCCCTTCTCTGACCCTACAATGCTCCATGCGAATCTTCCATAGTTCGAAACCTTGCTGGAAATCTTCTTCTATTTTTCTGGAAATTGATTTTGCTCCGGCTCCGGAGAAATTACCCTGAGCAATCTGATTAGCAAGAGACTGTATCTACAGAACGGATTAACACTGCATTCCTTTTAGTACCTTCAACATCATATCAGATCTTGCACCAGATGTCGGTTCAGCCAACACCAAGCCTCACTCTTCATACCTCGCCACGTAGAACTTCCCTATCAGATCTGGCACCGCTTCCAAAAGCACCACCTCGAGTGAATTCTAATACTGGAAGATCTAAAAGGAAAAGTGCAATATATACAGATACGCCAGAAAAAGAAGAGTTAGAGGCAAAGAAAAGACAGATTAATGAGACTGTCCAAAATTAAGACTGTCATAAATGGGCGCGCTCCAGGTGTGCTAAAAATGATCCATTTTTTGTGTGTTTAAATTGTTTTTCCGAATAACTGGCACTGTTTTTGATTATTTAATATATTTTTAGCGTAAACTTTTGATCAGTTTTCGTTTCATTTTTAGTTTTTTTAGTTTCATTTTAACACTACCCCTTGATGTCAATAAATGCCATTTCTTCGATTAGTATTTACTTTTTTGTTATATTTTATATTTTATTATATAAATGGATAAGTTAATTAAATTGTGACCAAATAATATTCTGCTGTAATTGTTCATTAAAATGTTATAAAAGATTGAATTTTTTATAATAATAATTGATAATAAATTTCGACAATTTCTAAGCGTCCCTCTAATGTTAAGGTGATGTTCCATGAGGATTTGCCAGATTGAATAATTTTAACAACTATGAGCGCAAACTTACACCCTTATCGGAAGTTGGGATACACTAAAAAATCGCCCTTTATAATCCTTTATTTATAAACAAAGGAAACAAATCAAATAATTTAGTTATGGTAATTTTGTTATTTGTGTTGTTAATAGTTTGCGCCATTGGTATGGTAAAGTAAAGTAAAGTGTTTGGGTTAGAGGCGCATCAGCAACTAGGCTATTTAGCGACTGGACCTACAGTTTAACGTGGATTCCGAACCACGGTCATCAGCTTCCGACAAACCCAGGCCAGCACCCCCCTCGGGCTATAAACCCTTGGTTATGTGTCTACCCATAAGTCTATCAGGAAACCTACCGACTGGCGAGTGACCAACGTAGAACACTTCTCAGAAGGCATCCGGCCTTACCCAGCCTTTAACTAGCGTGACTGAGGGGTAATTCGTAGTCGGATTTTACACTCTTGCTTAGAAACAATCACAAACATTTAGGAAAGATAAACGGACAGAAGAAAGAAAAATAACCATCCGAGCGCTGGAATCGAACCAGCTACCGCTCCAGCGCGGATTCGGCAAAGCAGACGCTCTTACCGCCGCACCAGCGCGACCGACATTGGTATGGGTAGTGATTCCATTTTCAAGAAAATTTAAATTACTGTAACAGTAAACTTAGAAACTCATTATAATAAATAATGAACAATTTATTCAAGTCTGAACTACGCAGAAGGGAATTAAAGACGGATTCTAGTTCCAACGAGATGTTGTTCGAGTGTGTTCTTTTTCTTTAGCTTATGTTACATGTGTATGAAGGAAAATAACGGTTAACGGAACATCTGTGTAGGAATATTCTCGTGTTGAAAGAGGACTTTCAACATGAGAATATATATTTTTTTTTTACTTTCCTGCCTTTTACCAGATAGCCTATGACCATAACTTTTCCTGCAGATGAAACCGATTTCGCTTTCCTTGGCGCACTTTAACCTGCTCTTCCCTAATGTTGCTTCGTTTCTGGTGTGCAATAATGAATTTTATGTACTGCTGTCACATTGACCGATGATCATATCAGGAACATTGCTGGCAAATAGGGAATAGGAAAGAGAAATGACAGAAGTGAACGACTTATACATTTCTGCATAGAGCAACAGTTGGTAATCGCAAATACTTTGGTTCAACACCATATTTGTCATCTGTACATTTTGATAAGATCTCGATGGCGATCGTCAATACGGAATGCTCCACTGTCTAATGATATGATTTATTCCGGGTCTTGACATAGGGCACGAACAATTATTACAGAGTCCATAGATTAAACTAACACAATGATTTCAGAGACGCCAACATTGGATCAATGATGCTACTATTAATTTAATCGAAAAAAGACGCACACTCAGAAAAATTGGCATACGATCAGAGAAATATCTCCATAAATAATTTGGCTATAATACTGATTAACTTAATTTGTCATTTAAACGAAATCATATATGAATATATATCATATATAAATCATATATAACATCTATACGAAACCATGCCATCAGTGGTGACAATCATAGCGTAAAAATCACAGTAGTGGTGAAAATTGAAGATCGAACATTCTATCAGTTTTGTGTCGATAAAGGAAACGAACAAGAATATCTCCTATCGCCAATTCTATTCAACATTTATGGTGAGTACATCGTGCGTAGAGCCATCGGGAATTGGAGGGGCGGTGTCTTAAATAATAAAATAATAAAATAATTCACTTAAGATATGCTGGTGCCATTACACTTCTTGCGAGATCGGTCGGGAAATTGACTTTATTATCAAAAAAATAAAGGATGAAAGCCGTCTTTGCGAGTTAGAAATAAATGAGGAGAAAATGGAAATAATGATTATCGGCTGTGAAAACAATAACATGCCCAACATCAGTCAAAATGGCAATTTAAGGAAGTAGGCCAATCTTGGAGCCATAATATCGAGCATAGGCAGTAATACTCATGAGATCAGAAGAAGATACCAAATGGCAGAAAATACAATGTAATATTGATAAGGACATAGCACAAAGAAACAGGTAATTAAAACCTTAGTTTTGCCAGTTATTGCTATATCTCGCTGAAATACGGATCATTAAAAAACAACATCTTAAGCATATTGATTCTTTTAAACTTTGATGCTGGACTATTGTTCTAAATAAAGCTGCAGACCTCCAAAAAGATGGATAAACCAGATTAAAGACCCAACTGCTTTATCTCTCCAATATGCAGCCAAGGAAGCCGAAAATAGAGAACGCTGGCAAGAAGTAGTCCAAAAGTTTCAAAAGGTCACGACTGTTCTGCAAAGAAAAATATGAAGAAGAGAAAAAACGTCGAAGAAACTTGCCACAAATTAGTAATTAAACACACGAGTCTGACATTTTGTAGCCTGCCATCTAACTTGACAAATGTCATAGTTCAATTCTTCTATTGGAACCTTTTGTGTGACACACTAAACTTACAGAGTTTACCACTAAACACCAAATCACTTTTTTTGAACTGCTGGACGCATGTTTTGCAACCATGTTAGCATCATCAGGAGATAATTTAGTCTCAGTTTAAATCATCTTCTGATGATGTTAACATGGTCAGAGAAACGTGCGTCGAGCAGTTCAAAAAAAGTGATTTGGTGTTTAGTGTAGGTAAATCTCTGCAAGTTAAATGTCATAGTAATTTGGTTAAATGGGTCAATTTGGTCAAGCTAAGTGACTTCGAAGCACCCTTGTAGTTTAATCTCCAATCTTATGTTAGTACTCGAGTTGCCCAGTTACCACTTTTCGGGTTTGATGGATTCATTTCATCAACAATATTAAATACACCTTGACATTTGCGAGAACAGCGTCCTTTGGCAATTAAAAATCGTTCGATAGGTTAGCGTAACCAATAAGGTAAGGTTACTTTCTCCCTTGAACTTTTCCTTGTTCCAAGCGCCGCACTCGTGAATCCAATTAAGAAAAAAGTCGGGTTGTTAAAGCGCAAACTTTATTAACGCCTAATTATTTTCATCCAACTATAGAAAGATAATGCCATAGTGTGGGTAAGCCATGACCTTTATAACAATGCTTTCAGGTTCTTCAACTCATCGCGCAGTGTTGGTAAAAAGAGAAATAATATTAAAGCCTGGTATAATCTATTTTATATATTTTGAGTTTGTTTTTTAATAGATGTATATGAATCTAGAGCCAAATATTTCATTTGTAACAGTATATTCATAAAGTAGAGTAGATGAAAAGTTGTGCTTGGCAATGTATTTATTTCGGAATTAGAACAGGAATATTAATAATTAGCAATTTCAACTTTTCGAAAAATACTTTTAATGGGACTTCTTCAAAATATTATAAAATTGTCGGTATGATCTTGCCAACGAATAATGTTTGCTGAATTTTTTGTGGAGGCGATGCACCATTCCACACTTTGTACTTTTGATTCTGGATCAAACTAATGGATTCAAGTTTCATTTACCGTTACAAATATTTACAGAAGCTTTTCTGGATATGTTTTAATTATCGCCACATTTGCATCAATAGTGATTTACCTGATGAGTTCATCCATTAACATTCAAAGCACGCACAGAGAAGTAAGAGAACGAGAGTAAGAAAACGAGAGGAAACGCGCCGATTCAACATGCAGCTTGTACAAAAGACTTTAGAAGAAAAGAGGGGATTTCCTTGATGCTTGAGGATGGTACAATATGCAGGGGATAGACGGAAATATTAGAGGTTGTCCGAAGATTTTATTCAAAGTTTTATGAGGACCAGAACCAAGCAAGAACAGCAATGCCCACTGAAGAACAAGTGCCGGATATCCTGGTGAAGGAAGTGGCGAAGGCTGTAGACTCGATGAAAAATGGCAAGGCTCCAGGAAAGAACAGTATAACTGTGGAGATGCTAAAAGCTGGTGGTCGGACTTTACATAAAACACTAGCAAAATTATACTCAAAATGACTCAACCAACAAGAAGTACCCAGCTTATGGAAAAATACAGAAGTGATTCTTTTACATAAGGAGCACAGGAAGATTTAAAAAACTACCGTCCAATAAGCCTCCTATCAGTGGTGTACAAAGTTTTCACCATGATAATATCCAAAACAATACTAAGACAACTTAATGACGCACAACCAAGGGAGCAAGCAGGATTCAGAAGTGGATTCAGTACATTGAACATCCAGGTCCTACATCCAGGTCAGTACATCCAGATCCTATAGCAGGTCATAGAAAGACACAACGAATACACTATGCCACTGTTATTGGCTTTTATCGATTATGAAAAAGCATTAGATTCAATCTCAAAGCGGGCCATAATGGATGCATTGCTTAATCAAGGTGTAGAGAAAGCCTATGTAAATCTACTAGGATCGATAGATGATGAAGCTACAGCGACGTTGACGTTCTTGAGGTTGGAATAAATGTAGAGCGTGGCATACGGCAGGGTGACGCAATATCAGATCTTCTTTTCTCAGCCTGCCTAGAAGATCTGTTCCGTAATCTGGATTGGGAACAGGATGGAATAAGAATTAATGGTGCATACTTAAATTATCTTAGATTCGCAGATGATATCGTTCTTCTTTTCAAGACCCAGAGGAGCTGCAAAGACACGTACAAGAGCTGCAAAGGGCTGGGGAACCATTTGGCTTGAAAATAAACCAGAAGAAGAGTCAGTCCATGTTCAACAAATTTGCTGAGAACAAAAGGATTTCTATTTTAGGAATGGATTTGGAAGTTGTGGATCACTATATATATAGATCTTGGGCAGAGGGTTTCAATGGAAGGGGATACCGTCCGGGAGGTGGACGCGTCCGGGACGCGTTAAATGTGGGCAGGCTATTTGAGGCGATGGGACGAAAGATGGACCAGGGTGGTCCTGGGCTGGATACCGCTTGATCGCAAACGTCCACGGAGAAGACCGAAAACACGATGCACTCATGATATTATTAAGTATATTGGACCCGAATGTCACAGAAAAGCTCAGGACCGCGAGAGTTGGAAGCATACTGAAGAGGCCTTCATCCTGCAGTAGATTGATACGGGTTGATGAGATATATATATATATATATATATATATATATATATATATATATATATATATATATATATATATATATATATAAACACACACACACACACACACTCACACACCCACACACACACACACACACCCCCACACACACACACACACACACACACACACACACACACACACACACACACACACACGCACACACACACACACATGCACACACGCACACGCACACACGCGCACACACACACACACACGCACACACACACACGCACACACGCACGCACACACACACGCACACACACACACACACACTCACACACCCACATACACCCACACACACACAGTAATCCATCGTCAACCCCGGGGGTTTGGATAGAGGGCCGCGGTTGGCGAGGGATTTTTTGGAGTTACACTGAAAATTACAACAGAAAAATGTAAAATGTACATATGTATGTAATAGTGTGTGAATAATTAAGATACTATATATATTATAAAGCATTTATGTATGTATGAATTCTATATTACAAATGGGTAGGTACATATTAATTTTGCTAATATGTTAATGTTAATCGAAAATACTGAAAAATTGTTGGCTGTTGCATTTTTTTGTGAGCTCCTTTTGGATCTCCCAATAAGGTTGTTGTAGTCTATTTAAACCATTTGAAAACTTTAGGCTTCTTTCTTGTGAAGGGTCTTCAACATCTACTAAATCTTGCAACTGTTATGCGGTTAATATTTTTTTGTAAACTACTTAACGTTAGAGATATAGTAATCATCTTAGTACTAGTTGCCTCGTCGGGGATCTCATCGTCTGGCCCGTGTTTCATGCGGTACTAGTACCAGTAATAAAGTTAGGTGTTTCTCGCGACCTCTAACGTTGGAAAAGATGAAAAGAGCGCTCGGAATTTGGATCGAAGATCAAACAAAAAGCAGAGTGCCTCTTGTCAGCCGAATTATTCATGAAAAAGTTAGGCGTCTTTTCGATAATTTAAAGTCCGATGAGAAAACTCTAAGCTTCCAAACCAGTAAGGGTTTGTTTGAAAATGTTAAAATTTACTTTTCGCTTTTACTACACAACGTACTGTGAATTCTTACTGTGAATTCTTTCATTTTAAACTTTTTCGCGGCATTCGAAACACGTCGCATACGTTTTATGTGTAGCAAGACAGTCTAATCAAGAGTCATTACATATCGCTTCTTTTTAACAAAATCTTGGCCTGTGGACGCAATTGGATTCTAAAATTACGACATGTACATATAAATACGTAATTATACTCGCGAAAATTACGATCTCCCTAATCACCAACTTCGTTTGAATAATGGTAAATACAAACTATGTGAATGCGTAACCAACGGCCATGCGTCATGCGAAAAGACAATGAAACAATTTCTGGAAAATTCTGGAGCATCAGTTCGTACGAAATTGCGACGAAAACATACCGCTGTGTTACATAATTCGATGGAAAATTTAGTCTAGACAAAACCGCGGTTGACGAGATATATATATATATATATATATATATATATATATATATATATATATATATATATATATATATATATATATATATATATTGAAGCCGGCTTCTATAGCACCAGAAGATAAATGCTTCAAGGAGTCAAATATTTCCAATGAGACCATTACTTTAATGAAAAAACGCCGGACAATGAAGAATGCAGACAGTCCTTTTGGCAGGGTCGAGTACGTTGAGGTTTGCAAAACTCTAAGAAAACGAGAGGGAACGCGCCGATTCAACATGCAGCTTGTACAAAAGACTTTAGAAGAAAAGAGGGGATTTCCTTGATGCTTGAGGATGGTACAATATGCAGGGAATGGACGGAAATGTTAGAGGTTCTCCGAAGATATATATATATATATATATATATATATATATATATATATATATATATATATATATATATATATATATATATATATATATATATATATATATAGTGGACTCTAGGAAAGGAGAGTGTAACTGTCGAAATGCTAAAATTCGACATTTTACATAAAAAAGGAGCACAGGAAGATTTCAAGAACTACCGTCCAATAAGCATCGTATCAATAGTGTACAAAGTTTTTACTAAGATAATATATAAAAGAATATTAAGAAAACTGAATGAATTACAACCAAGAGAACAAGCAGCAAAAAAGCATTTGACTCCAGCACAATGCGGGCCATTTTTTAGCCAGGGCGTAGACAAAGCAACCTATTATTGTAAACCTATTAGGATCGATATACGATGGAGTACAGTGACAATTCACCTTGATGATCTTGAAGTTGGAATTAATGTAGAGCGAGGTGTACGGCAGGGTGACGCAATATCACCTATCCTTTTCTCGAGCTGCCTTGAAGAGGTATTTCGTAATCTGGATTGGGAACTGGAATGTATAAAGATCAATGGTGATATTGTGATATCGTGCACCAAGGCAATCCTGGAGTGGATACCGCTTGATCATAAACGGCTGAAAAGAAGACTGAAAGTACGATGGACTGAAGACATCGTTAAGTATATTGGACCCGAGTGGCAGAGGAAAGCCCAGGATCGTGAAAGTTGGAAGCTTGCTGAAGAGGCCTTTATCCTGATGATGATGATATATTTATTATTTATATATGTATATTTATATATGTATATTTATATATATATATATATATATATATATATATATATATATATATATATATATATATATATATATATATATATATGTATATATATATATATATATATATATATATATATATATATATATATATATATATATATATATATATATATATACATATATATATATATATATATATATATATATATATATATATATATATATATATATATATATATATATATATATATATATATATATACATATATATATATATAATCGAATCAAATTTTCTAGCAACGCGATCCGACTGTGAGTCTGCGCGCCTGTAGTGTCAAAATTATTCAGTACAGTGTAGCAAATAATCATGGGACGTTTAACATGAGAGCAACGCTTGCAAATTGTCGAAATACATTATCAAAATCAGTGTTCTGTTCAATTCTTCTATTGGAACCTTCAGTGTGAAACACTAAACTCGAAGAGATTTACCACTAAACACCAAATCACTTTTTTAAATTTCTTAACGCACATTTCGCTAACCATGTTATGATGATTTAATCTGATTAATGATTAAATTATTTAAACAGCATTATGTTGGTTTGTATCAAACTTATAATGCGCTTCGTGAATTTTATGGCGCACATAATCGCTCAACCGAGGGATGTATCGACCGAATTATCGACGAATTCTGAACGCATTTCACGCTGCTCGACATTAAAACAAGATTGAGATAAAAAAACTGGGCGTTCCGAAGAAAATATCGCCGCTGTTGCGGGCAGTGTTGATGAAGATCCAGATTGATCAATTCGTGGCAGTTCGCAGGAAGTTGGGCTTTGTTATTCGACTACGTGGAATATTAGGCGTAAAGATCTTGGTCTGGTACCTTACAAGATCCAACTTGTCTAAGAACTCAAACCGCAAGACCATCGTTTTTGTCAGTTCAGGTTCAGTGAATGGGCTCAATATCAATTGCAACCTAACCCAGAATTTAACGTGAAAATTTTGTTCAGCGACGAAGCTCACTTTGACTAAATGGTTACGTTAGGATATAAATCTGCCACATTTGGAGTGAAAAGAATCCGTACATGATCCAACAATTACCGTTGTATCCAGAAAAATACACCGTATGGTGCAGATTGTACACCGGTAGCATCATTGGGCCGCATTTCTTAAAAAATTAAGCTGGAAAGCACTTTACCGTTAATGGGGATTGGTAGAGAGCGATGATCAATGATTAATTCCGAATTTAAATGGTATTAATTTGGACGAGATGTGGTCCAACAGGACGGCTCCACATTAGGGTGAAAAAAAACCATAAAAAAATCTGAAATATACGGGTTGAGCATATCTGTTTCCACAGCGACCTTGAAAATGTCTCAATTTTGTGTAATTTTCATAATATTCACAAGCATAAAAATATGCATTCTGCTATTCTACTTCTAGATTATAATACATATCTCAATCAGCTAGTTCTAAATATGCTTCTCTTTGTTTGGTTTCAAGATATAGTAGAAAAAATAATTAGATATTTAATCTGAAAATGATATATTGTTTCAATAAAACAAACTTTTTGATATATTAACGACATTCTAACAAAGATTTTTTTGTTACCCATAAGTAAAA
Source organism: Cosmopolites sordidus (assembly GCA_031761425.1). Taxonomy (NCBI): domain Eukaryota; kingdom Metazoa; phylum Arthropoda; class Insecta; order Coleoptera; family Curculionidae; genus Cosmopolites; species Cosmopolites sordidus. The sequence continues at coordinate 216,938 of JARFXV010000817.1, read as the reverse complement.
AAACATGCTATTTCTCGATGGCATATTCTAATTTAGTGTTAAAGTAAGGTATAGTTTTCCTGGAATCAACTGGTGCTTTTATAAATCCATTCCCTTTCATCTCTTCCGCAAACTGCTGCGGAATTTGTTCCGCTGCATCGTTCTACACAATGCGTATGACACGGATACTTCCCAAAAGGAACTGGTTGTAAGTCAAGGCTGTTGACACACTCTGGCAAGTTGATTAGTTCATAATATTCATTTGCGTCAAAATTTAGGAGAGACATTTTGAACACTCTAAACTTATTAGGAGATATAGAATTTGCCTTTAGAATACGGCGAATCCCAAATTCTCGCACGTGGATCCTGTCATCGCATATCATACTGAGAAGGATGTTTTCGTGGTGGGCAAAGAATCCGTTTCGTTAGATCACAGTGTCAACTCGAAATTCTTTATCTAGATACCGAGACAACTGAATGGCGCGGAAAAGATATCTTTTAATTATTTAAAAAAATATAGCCGCTGGGCAGGCAGAAAAAACTTTTGATAATATAAACAGTAATATACTACAATATTACTAATATAAACAGTAAAATATTACAAAATAGCAAACACAACTTTTGCGCGTTATTAGAAAAAAAAAACATGCCAATGTTCTTTTCACTCCACCTTACTCTACATTTTTTTCCTTCTATCTATTATAAGTAGACTAACCATTAATTTTTCTCTAACAAATCTTTACCTAAATACTTATCAATTAAAGTTAAACTATCGATGTCCTTTATATTGTTCTAATGATTATGTTATTCCACTCGCGCACAATGCTCTGCTTTTACACACAACACACTACACGAGGTAACGAGGTTTAGTTATCTTCAGTGTTTGGACATGATTTTGGTTATCCAGCAGTTAAAGAGCTTCTGCATTAACATGAGGGCGTAGCCTGGCTTCCTGCTTGCCTGCAAACCTCCTGATTTCCTCCTTGACCGTTGGAATTTCAAGATCTCGATGAAGATCGGAATTACGAATATGCATTATGCATATATGAATATGCGGTACATTGACTATATTTTGCAGCACCTTGTTTTGGAATATCTACATTATTTTAATATTACTATCGCTGGCACATCCCCACAATTGGATACCATACAGCCACACTAGATTGGATTATAAATCAGTATCTTATTTATGGTCATCTTGGAATTTCTTCCTGTAAGCCAATAATATTTTCTATATTTAAGATCAAGTTCAGCTTTTTTATTTTTTACATGCTCTTTCCACCTTAGTTTGTTATCAAGAATCATGCCGAGGTATTTGGCATTCAGCGCATACGAAACGGTTGTACCATTTATTTCTAGAAGGAGCTGCTCTGTTATTTTCTTGTTGGTAAAGTTGACATGTGTAAATTTTAGTTCATTGAGCTTGATTTTCCATTTTGTTAGTCCAATTTACTATTTCATCTCTTGCTGATTATAGTTTTCTAGTTGTGGTTTGTATGTTTTGGTCCACTGTTAGTAGAACAGTATCGTCAGCAACGCAGTGTCTTTCAAGGACGGGGCCAATAACGCTTCCTTGAGGCATTCCCGCCCTTATTTATTTCAAGTCAGAGTATTCATCTTCTTGCTTTATTCTGAAAAGTCTGTCCAATATATATGATGTCAGTATCTCTACATATTCTTTAGCAGCATTTTGTTTAACTTGTATATTAGGCCTTCGTGCCACACTTTATCAAAGACCTGAACCACGTCTATGAAGATTGCAGAGCATATCTGTCTTTCTTCCAGTGTACGATCTATTTTCTTAGTGACGCGGTGAACTTGATCAATGATTGAATGTTTAGATCTGAAACTAAACTGATAATCTGGTATCAACTTATTATCTTCTATGAATGGTTTCAGCCGTTTTAGCAGCAGCTTTTCAAATAACTTTGAGATAATTGTCAACAATGAAATAGGCCTATAAGATTTGATATCGTTGGATGGTTTGCCTGGCTTTGATATCATGATTATTTCGGCTACTTTTCAGCTTGCGGGGATATGTCTCAGTCGGAAGGATGCATTGAGCAGGTATGTGAGCAGAAGTTTGCCTTTTCTGGGCAGCTATTTTAGTATTTTATCCGGGGTTAAATCAAACCCAGGTGCTTTTTTGAAATTTAAATTACTCTTTATTTCTTTACTTACTTCTTTTGGAGTAACTGAAGTAATATTTTCAGTTTTTAGGTTTTCTATTGCTTCCAGTCTAGTACCTTCGTTGATTTTGTCATGTCATACAGCCAATGCAACAATCGATTTATCGAGGAAACAATTCGGTAAGAAAATTATTTCGAGGAACGGGCCTTAAGACGCTAAGATTTAGATTATTTTCTATGGGGTTATGTTAAATTTTTGGTCAATGTATGTAGAGGAATAACTATTGATGCATTAGAAGTCTACATAACAGCTATATAAGTAGACATTGGTTCGAAATTGTTTTCAAACATTAATACTATTGAATGTTATTTCATATAAAATAACTAGTTTCAAGACATCTAATTTGATTGTTGTATTGTTTGTATTTAAAGTTAGTACCACAAAAAAATACCCTGTAGAATATGGTTTATGTTATATCAAATTAAATTATTGATAATAGATGGGAATATTTTTAAAATTTTAAAAAGACGACTTGATTTATTGGTACATCTATTACTTAATGAATTAATGATAAATTATAAATTTGTATTGAATCTTTAATAATTTTTGAAATTAAGTATATTTTTTCCCAAAGCTTCCAACCAACGTTCTCTTGAAGATATTTTTTTACTGTTGTTATTTCTTAATAAAACATTGATTGGTCATGTCGACACCATACCAAATATATATACTATACCATACCAAATATATATACTATAATAAACGTTCAATGAGAAAAAAATACCTGCACTTCACCTGTCGACCGCTTTGTTCAAACAAATCTCCGAGAAAATCTTTTCCGACAGCGATAACACTCCAACCGAAATCCATTTATTATACGAATTGTTGTATTTACAATGTTTGTTTTGGCGTTCACATAACGTGTTTTGTTTAATCGCCATCTTTATTCCACACTATTTGTTCTCCTTATCGCGAAAGTTAGACTCGCGCTAGCGTTTGGGCCTCGTTGCCCAGACACTTTTATGGCCCGTATTATATAAACTCGGTTTGAAACTGTTTCGTTATTTTACGTGTACTATTTTTTTTTTTACTTGTTTAATATGTATTTTAAATCAATTTAGTATATAGCGTCGCACTAATTCTCCTATTGGATCAAAATATTGACTGATCCCCAGTCCACTTTCTTGAGTTTTTGTTCTTGTGGTGCTAGAGTCCGTTAGTGAGCCTTGACCTCCTTCAAGCTTCGCCTCCAATCGGATAGATGTATTGACTCAATCCTGGCTGATTACGAAGCGTGCAAACATAGCAATGACACTGGCAGCATAGCGTTCGATCTGACAGCACTGTTGGCTTTCCCTTTGGAGGGGTGGCTAATCAACATCTGATGCGTCTTTGAAGCAGGTTTGAACTTCTTAGAGTCACTTGTTGGTCCATATCAATTCTTTTTGTAAACCGGATTTTTCTAGTGCGTTCTGAAAATGTCAGATAACAATTTCGAGCAACGGTGCTCTATCAAGTTTTGTTTCAGACTTGGGCAGACAGTTTGACGGAAATGGTCAAGGGCCCAAATATTAAGATGGTTTAAGACCGAGACTCGTTTGAAGATGCACCTCGTAGCAGAATTCTTTCAACTCTAAGAAGTGATGGAAATGTTCAAGAATGCAAGAAATGATAAAAATCAGCGGTTGGCAGTCAGAATGATCGGGGAAGAGTTTAATTTGACTCACAAAACCGTTCATCTGATTTTGTACAACGAATCGGGTATAAAGAAAATCTGTGCGAAAATGGTTCCGAAAACCCATTCGCAGAATCAAAAGGGCAACAGGAGAGAAACATGTCTTGACTTTTGAGTCTTGGTTTTTTTATTGTGAGCTGGAAATTAAGCATTAACACCGGAAGTGGCCCATTCCAATCATACCACGGCCAAAAAACCAGGCAGAATGAGCAAATCAAATATCAGAACCATGCTGTTTTGCTTTTTTATAGCCAGGAGATCGCCCATAAGGCATTTGTGAATCAGTGCCCAACGATAAACCAACATTTTTACCGAACTTTCTTGAAAAACGGAAATTCGTATAAGTGCGAACATCAAGAACATGTGTATGCTGCATCACAACAATGCTTGCTACACAGCGATTTCAATTCTCGAGTTTTTGCCAAGTAAAAACAACACTCTATTCCGTGTGGTGTGGTGTGGCAGTTAATACTTTTTTTTTCTTAAAAAAAAACACGTTTAATTTTGGGAGAAAGGTAAAAATTGGTTGCCATCGCTAGCTGCACTTTTAAAAACCGTACATCGTTTCAGTTTGTCCAGTCATTCTTTGACATCTCTGTCATTGTTGAAGTGTTTCATGGAAAGTGCGTGAGATCTCGATGAAAACAAGTGATAGTCGGAAGAGGTGAGTAGGACGGGTGGGGCAAAAGTTCCTCCTCATGGTGTCTCAGATCATTTTCACTGTGTATGATGGGACATTGTCGTGTTGCAAAATCACTTTTCGTATCTTGTAGCCCATTCTTGTCGCTTTTTGATCATTGTTGACGATAGCGAACGGTATTACTTATTTCAACTGGTTTCAGAAGCTCATGGTACACGACACCCTTTGTGATCCAACCAAATGCACATCATCATATATATATATATATATATATATATATATATATATATATATATATATATATATATATATATATATATATATATATATATATATATATATATAGAATGAACCGACCCATATTTCCCGCGCCATCTCTTGAAAAAAATTAGGATTATTAACCACCATACCTGGTACTGTTCAATGGTGAGTTGTTTTTGTATTGTAAATGTATTTTAAAACATTTTTTTAATTTGAACGACTGTGTGAATACTTTGAAACTGAATAAATGAATGAAAAATTATATCTATCGCTTGTGAATATATGTAAATGAGTAAACAACATTTATTTGAGTGAGGAAAGACTGAGGTAATAAAGTTAGTGTGTCGTCAAAAAGGACAGCACCGAAAATTTAAATGAAATTCCAAGGATGACTTATCGTTTTCGTTAGAGGTAGTCGTAATGGTCAGTGGAATGCTGTTTATTTTAGTTTTGTTTCTTTTTTTGTACTAGAAAATAATCTGTTTGTCGAGTCGGGGGGCTCTGATAGATTCCACTCCTTTTTTGAATCACAAATTGGTTGCCTACGCCTGAAACAACATCACATTTCAATGGGATAAATCTACAGTTTGGACTAGAATTAATATTTTGAGAGACATTATGTATCCACACTAATTTTTCATCTGGCTACCCCAGACCATTCGATTTACTAACAACGCCTTCCTCCTATATATTGTAGGCAGTGTTTTTGGAAAATACTACTACCGGTTGTAGAATTTTGATCATATAGGGAAGAAAACAGGGTTTTACAATAAATTATAAAATTTACCTTGAATTAGTCGACGATCACATAACAGGATGGTTAATCGCTATACACATAAACGTAGTTCTTCAAACAAATGCATTGTGTTTTGCCATTAAATATTTACAGAGGTGAATTCTTCAAGAAAACATTTTTTCAATTTCTGCTCTCGGTGTAGATGTTTGTGCATAGATTCTAAGCGGGAATTTACAATCCAACAAAGAATCACCACTGAGTAACGCCGGTAACCAGGCCGAATAAGGCTGAATACCTTCTGAGAGGTCTTTTATGTTCATCACTTGCCAGCTTCTACTGTATACTTTCAAAGAAATCTAAATATTTAGCACAAATCAAAGATTAACAGGTCAGAGAGGCGCTTAATCGATAGGTGATCGTAGTTGAGAAGTTACTTTACCCTATTTTCTTTTATTTAGATAGAATTTCTAAATAAAACCGACTTCTTCGACTTCTTTCTTTTCGCAAACATGAAGAAATAGCTGGCCGAAAAGAACTTGACGTCAAATAAAGAGCTCATGGTCCAAACGGGGGGATATTTTGCAGACCTCGACAAGTCGTACTTTCTGGAAGGCATAAAAAAAGTAAGAAAATCGTTGAGCGACGTGTATCAAGCTAAAAGGAAACTACAATGGAAAATAAATCTATTTTCGATAAAAAACTATATATATATATATATATATATATATATATATATATATATATATATATATATATATATAAATAATAGTAATCAAGATGTTGCATTGTGTTAAAGTTATAATTTTACTTTCAATTTTCGTCAATAATTTTTTTAAATAGTGTCTTTCTTAAAAGAAATTTGGTAGTGGGGGGTTTGTTAAGATAAGAAATTTAAATTTATTGAAAATTTTTTATGTGAATTGTAGAGGGCGCTGTCGATCGCAATTTCCTAGATTTGAAGGGTCACAACATTTTTTGCGCCTTGGTGTATCGCATTTTTAATGAAAATATTATTTTGTCCATCTCTTTTCGTAACAAAGGTGCAAAAAGGTGTTGTACCTTGCAAATGTCGCTCCGAGTTACCGTTTTCTAAATATCTGCGTTTAAATTGTTCATTGCACCGTTTTAAGTTATGCTTTTGAAACATAACATTTGTGTTTGCTCTCCCTCACACTTAATTCCAGCTTGGAACTGATTCAATTTCTACTATTAAAAGCAAAAACTTTTAACGTGCTTAAAAGCTAACGGGCTGTAATAACAATGTCAAAACAAGGACACAATTGGAACCGTAACATTACACACTAATTTTTGGGATATGTCAATAATATTTATATTGACAATCACAAATAAGTTCAATATAAATATCATTGACATATCCCAAAAATAAATTTACAAATTATAATTTTAAATTAATATTATAATATAAAACTATTACACACTAATAACAATTATAAACGTTTTAAAAGAGAGTACAAAGGAAATGTCTTTAGAAGTATTTGAAAATTTAAAAATAATTCGTAGTAAGTACGACAGAAACGGGCACATTCCAGTCTGGCTGGCAACTCAGCTTCCAGTAGATTCTGCACAGGCTTGCGATTCTCCCTCCTCGTGAAAAATTGTCTACCCCAACTCCCAGAGTAATGCGTCTTGGGCCTACTTCAGGGTTTTCGGTTACGCGAATCACAATTTTTTCGTGGTCGGTGGTTAGAGCCTTCGGACAACCTGCAGAATCTCGTTTCGGACGGAAAGAACCTGTTTCACCCAGTCTATCGTAATGATTTTTGAAAATATTAGAATCCGGCTGTCTTTGTCGTGGATGCGTTTCCAAATATCTTTGATGAGCCCGGCGTCTCTTCATTAGAAAACAGTTTATATCTGGACATTTTGTTCTTGACTTGTGAAAATCTTTCAAAAACTATTTTACTGTAATGTATTAAAATGAATTTAGCCAAAACGCATTCGCATTCCCTCCAAGGACCGGCCCTACAATACCGGAACACACCAGGCACAAGCCACACCCGGAGCAAAAAGTTGATAACAATATGATAGGTATTGTTTCGACACACTTCATATTGCATTGTCTTTTCACCTGTTGTTCTTTACTCTTGATCTTCGCCACTGCGTCGTGCCTTTCTCTATATTCTGTTGCTGCAAATGCTTCGCAGCCCCCTGTTATATATTGGATTGTCTTGGAGACCCGGCACCTATATCTACATCGATCATCCACCACATTCCGTCTCGAATTATGTACTTGAGGTAATTTCTGGCAGGTATAACTTGGTCTTGTATGGCCAGTAGGAAACCTTCTCTTTCCGGAAACATCTATCCAGCATTCAGCCAGTAGTTCGACGCTAATATGTCGACTTGTTCCTGGGTGACCTCATTCAAATGTCTCACATGCAGAGGCTTTTCTCTCCACGATTGTAATATCTTAAGTTCTGTTTTTGCATAGACTTGAACTTCATCTTTGTTCAGTCGCAGTGGTCCATCAGCCCGGCATACAGCTTTATGTAGCATAGACGTTTCCGCCTGCTGAAGAAATATTTCCGCAGATTTTCTATTTGTTGGTCCAGTTGCTTACTAATATCGACCAATCCCCTACCGCCTTGCTGTCGAGGCAATGTTGTGCGTTTCACTGCACTTCTAGGGTGGTGTTTCTACGATTTTGTGTGTGCAGTGTTCTGATCTTACATTGCAAATTTTGTGCGTCAGTTAATTATCCCGAACGAATAGTTTAGCACTGAACATGCATCGGTGTTGATAGCTTTAGACATGTTTCTGCTATTTAAGTCTGTCCTCAAAACTTGTCTTTCTCTTTTGACAAATTAACAGGTAAGCGTAGTCAATTCGGCGTGCTTGCTTCATACCCAGATACTTGTATGAATCTACAGCTCTCATTATGTCGATCTTTTACCAGTTTTTTATCTCAAAAACATTGCTTAGTAGTTTTCCTCTATTAATGTTTAATATCCGACACTTCTCCAGTCCAAATTGTATTCGTGTATCACTGGAGAACTCTTCCACTATTCTTAATATTTGCTGTAGGTGGCTGTTTGATGAGGCAAATAATTTCATATTGTCCATGTAGAGCAAATGTTTTAGCCACATAGATTCACTATTACTTTTTAAGGTAAAACCATGTTTTGTCGAGTTCAGTCGGTTTACAAGTGGGTTCATAGCGATACAGAACCAAAGAGAACTGAGCGAATCTCCTTGAAAAATACCTCTTCCGATTGGAATTTCTGTAGTTGTTATATTATGGTCACTCTCTCTATGTTGGATTTTGGTTCTCCACACTGACATGAAGCTCTTCAAGAGATGTATTATTGGCTGATTTATTTTATAGATCTTTAAGATTTCTATAAGCCATTCGTGTGGTACAGAATCGAAAGCCTTTTTATAATCGATATATGCCATATTAATATTTCGTTTTTTAGCATACGCTTGATTGCAAACGACTGAATCAATAACCCATTGTTCCTTGCATCCCACTGCTTCTTTAGTACAGCCTTTCTGCTGCACGGCGATGATATTGTTGTGTTCACAATGTTCATATATTCGGTCACTAATGCAAGCTGTTATGATGTTATAGATTGTGGGGAGACAGGTTATGGGCCGATATTTTGAAGGATCTTGAGTATTTTGATGGTCCTTTGTTATAAAGTATGTTATCCCTTGAGTTAGAAATAATGGTGCACTTTTTGGCTCGACTAATATTTCGTTAATTTAGATAATTTTTTATGTGCACACCACAGTTTCTTTAGCCAATAATTTTGCAGTCCGTCAGGTCCTGGTGCTTTCCAGTTATGAAGTTTAATTACATTGGAAACCTCATCGATTGTAAATGGTTCATCTTTCATTTCTTCGCAGTTTTGATAGGCCTGACATTCCTCTCTTATCCAGCAAACGTTATTGTGTGAAATATTTGTACTTAACTGGTTGCCCCAGCATTCCTCTATCTGTTCTTTAGTCGGGAAGCCATTAATCGGGTTACTAGCAACTGAATTGAGATTTCTGTAAAAAGTTTTTTCTGATTTCTGGAATAATTTGTTATGCATTTTTCTTTTATTGCTTTTCTTGTATTTCTTCACCCTTGTCACATATACCGAAAGTTTCTATTTTAAGGTGTCAAGGCACTGTTGGGGTGTCGTATTCACTGCGTCCCTCACAGAGTGTATTTCATTTCGCCCAATGATTATTTCAATTCTTCTTTCTAGTTTTGCAGTTCTTCTTCCACTCATCCATTCAGTCAGTCTTCGAATATCTGTCCTAAGTGAGTCAATTTTCTTTACGAGCCTGTTCTCCCAGTGTGGTATCTGAGGTTGTGCCTTTGCATTTGAACCTCCTATAGTTGGTCTGATCTTAATTCCAATGACTTGAAGTACTGATATTACAGCACAGTAGATCAACAGATGTAGTTCCTCTAAGGTCTTAGTTTTTGAAACGAGTGAGCCAGGATGTTTTTGGTTCAGTTCATCTAATGCTACTGCAAGTTTTTTAAAAGCATTTACCTTGGGAAGCGGTGGTCTGCTAAGGGGATCTGCATCTTCGTACTCCGAAATTGATTTTCCAAATTCAAGCAGAAGACAAGGATTAACCTGATGAGGGTTTTCTGGCTGTTGTTCACTAACTACCTCTAAGTGTGTAGCTTAAGTTATATGGTCGGGCATTATAATTTTTGAATCGTTATTATTTTCAGAAATATCCTATCCTATTACAGTCTGCTTCTGGTCAATTTCTTATTGGATCTCTTGTTTGATTGTATTTAGTCTAGTTTCTGGAATTGTACCTTTCTTGAGAATCATTTTATATTGATCAGCCATTCTCTGTTCTGTAACTTGCATATTACGATATGCTTTAGTGAACTCGGCGTGAAGTTGTTGTCTGTAGCCGATTCTTTCCCGTTCAAGTTGCGTCATCTTGTAATAAATGCGCTTGATTGTTTCATTCATCGGTGATGTCCATTTCATGTGTCTTCTAGGTAGTCCAGCTTGAGTGAGCTCCAGTTCTACTCTCGGTGCAGCAGCTCCAGCTGGTGGTATTAGACTTCGGTCTAATGCCCTTTTCGTAGCTCTTCTTGTGGTACCACAGAGTTGGGAACTGCCACTCGCTCCAGCCTTACCAACACCGGACAAATCCTCCCGACGGTTCCGAAGGGTTCTTGTCCGCAAAATCCTACCGCCTTGTGTAATACTGTTATTTTTCCTTTCTATAAATAGTAGTTTTGGGTTCAAGGGAAAAGACGGTCACCCAAGGCAGAGCCTCAAATTACCATGGGAAAGCTGTTTACTACCGGAGGACGCTAGGTATCCGGAGACATCGTTAGAGACACTTTAACCTTCTGCCATGCAGCTCATCGGCACGATGGATTTCTACCTTGAGCTTGAGGATTCTTTTTTAGAGGTTTACTCCTCTTAGCTCGGGAAGGTGGTGACGCCAATCACCAAGCATACTCTCCGCTCCCTACCTTGAAAAAATATTCAAAAATAAAGAATATTATTATTATAGTATTAAAATTATTATTATTATTATTATTATTATTATTATTTAAAACTATTTTAAATATTTAAATATCTACAATATTAAATATTGACAATCAATGCAAAATTTGACAGTAACTAAATTTCTAGAGCGTCTTGATGTATTTGTTATAATCAGAGCCTACCTGAATATAATCGCAATTTAAAAGAGTGCAATGAACAATTTAATCGCAGATATCTAAAAAACGGTAACTTGGAGCGACATTTGCAAGGTATGCCTTATTTACGTAAAAATTACGGACAAAATAATATTTTCATTAAAAATACACTAATACATCAAACATAACCCAACGGCTTCTTACTCATTTTCATTGGGAAGTGTTCGATCATCCGGCGTACAGCCCAGATCTCGCGCCGAGTGACTTTCACCTTTGTGGCAGTTGAAGATCTGAGCGCTTCCGCACCAACAAAGAACTTCAAGACGCCACGAAAACCTATCTTAATACGCTGGCGGCAACTTTTTATGGAGAGGGTATTAGAAACTCGTCCACCGGTACGACAAAAGACTCAATCTTCGCAGTGACTATATGGAAAAGTGACTTTGATTGCACTTAACTCCTGGCAATAAAACTATTATGTGATTAGCACTTATTTTTATTTTATGACCCATCGGAAGTTGAAAAAATGATAGAGCTCGTATATATTTATTATTGCTGCACTTAATTTCATTTTAAAAATATTCAAAAATACAAATTGAACTAAATTCAAATTATCACACACCTTATATTATAAGGCATCATAAAAACCCACATATCCCTACATCGCTCTGGTATCTTTTAAATATTTTATGAATCCGTTTATAACTAACTGGAACATATTTTAATATGCGAGAGTTTATTTTATAAATCTTTATTTTACTTTTATTTCGTGCCAGTTTACAATTTTATAAAATACCGTATCAATTAAAGAGCAGTTCAATTAAGTAAATCAAGCAAATATTTACGGAACGATTTGCTGGATGAAAGTTAGCGGGTTTATTTTAAAAATCAGCACGAAACATCAAGAGCGGTTTTTCGGAATTCTCTTGCAAAATTAACTGGCCACACTTGAAACAGTTCCAAATGATCTACGCTTAATTATGTAAATATATTCGGTAAGATATGTGTAAGGCTGAATGACATAAGCTAACCCGTCGCTGTATGCAGATTAAAAAAAAAACGAGTTGTAATATAGTTGGTATTTTTCAGCGATACGATATAAGTAGCTTAAGATGATCATTTTTTAAAATATCAACAATATTAATTTTTAGTTTGAAATTACCTTGAAAACGACAGTGTTTTGTAATCTGAACAATCTAGTCAGCGAGGTCGCAGATTTAGAGTTCACAATCATATATTTGAAGTTTTTGAACAAGTTTATTTAGACATTGATCTAGTATATATTTGACAGTTATATTAATCACTTTGCGTAGCAATATTTTTACGTTTGAAAAACTGAATAATTGTCATTTATGAAAATGGCGTCTTACAGTACGAAACTAGGTGTAGACTATAGCTACTAATGCTAAATTCTGTGGTGCTACGGCCAGTCGGTGAGCCTTGACCTTCTTCAACCGGATCGCTCTTCAACAGCGCCTTTCTAATTGTTGATGTGCAGTAGTTCTGCATGTCTTCTTACATTATCCTGCTATCGTTCATTTGGTCTACTTTTTTTTCTGTTACCCCCTCTGTTCGCCCTTGCATGCTTTTCCTTGGTACTCAGTTTGCTGATATTCTCGCCACATGTCCCCCCATCTGATTCGCTGAACCCTCACATAGTGTGCTATATCCAGATCTTTGTACAATTGCTTTAATTCGAAATTATACTTGATCCTCCAAATTCCATTGTCATTGGCAGCACAAAAAATTCGTCTGAGTACTCTTCTTTCGAATACAGCAAGCATCTCTTCTGTTTTTTTTGTGAAGGTCCACGTCTCGGAGTAATAAGTGGCTACAGGCCGAATGAGTATTTATAGATCCTAACTTTCAAGTTCCTCTGAATACGTACGAATACGTAAATTGATATATATATATATATATATATATATATATATATATATATATATATATATATATATATATATCATCATATATCATCATATATCATCAACCCCCCGTATCAATCCACTACAGGATGAAGGCTTCTTCAGCATGCTTCCAACTCTCGCGGTCCTGAGCTCTCCTCTGCCATTCGGGTCCAATATACTTAATAATATCATTAGTCCATCGTGTTTTCGGTCTCCTCCGTGGACGTTTGCGATCAAGCGGTATCCAATCCAGGATCGCCCTGGTCCATCTTTCGTTTAATCGCCTCGCTACATAGCCTGTCCACTTCCATTTCAATTGCTTTATTCTTCCAATGATGTCACTCATTTTTGTTTGTTCTCTGATTCATGTGAAGGTCTCGTCTAGTAATGCCAAGCATACATCTTTCCATTCCCCTCTATGCTACTCGAATTTTTTGAACTGACTGTGATGTGAGTGTACAGGTCTCACTTCTATATGTCATAACAGGCAGGACACACTGCTCAAAGACTTTTTTTTTCAGGCAAAGTGGTAGTTTGCTCTTAAACACTATGTTGTGCCTGCCAACCACACTTAACGCGTCGTTCCAACTCCCGGACGGTATCCTCTTCCATTGAAACTCTCTGCCCAAGATATATACAGTGATCCACAACTTCCAAATCCGTTCCTAAAATAGAAATCCTTTTGTACTCAGGAAATTTATTGAACATGACCTGACTTTCTTCTGGTTTATTTTCAAGCCAAATAGTTCCCCAGCTCTTGTACGCGTCTTTACAGCTCCTCTGTAAAGACACGTACTGTCTGTAAAGATGAATTTAAGATGATTTAAGTATGCACCATTAATCAATATTCCATCCTGTTCCCAATCCAGATTACGGAACACTTCTTCCAGGCAGGCTGATAAAAGAAGAGGCGATATTGCGTCATCCTGCCGTACGCCCCACTCTACATTTATTCATTTATTCTAACCTCAAGATCGTCAAGGTGAACTGTTGCTGTAGTTTCATCATATATCGATCCTAGTAGATTTCCATAAGCTTTCTCTACACCTTGATTAAGCAATGCATCCATTTTGACCCGCTTTGAGATTGAATATATATATATATATATATATATATATATATATATATATATATATATATATATATATATATATATATATATATATATACTTCTTGAAGCAGAGTACAGTTGATTTCTTAATTTTTCGAAGTAAAACAGTAAATGAGAATGGAGAAGGAAAACGAAAAGAATTGAAACTAACAGATGTAATCAACATGAAACTAAACTCAGACCCCAATAACCGGAACATAGACGAAATAAACGGCAGTGTAAATTAGTAAATAAAACAAAAGAACTCATTAAAAAAAAAGAGTAAAACTATTGTGAGAATGAAAAAGAAAATCAATAAAATACACATAAAATAACAAAAGCATAAGGAAAGACAGTAAAAGAACATAAACGAAAATAGAAAAACTTAAAAAAAAATCAAAAACGAAATGTCTATGGCAATGAATCATTTTTATCTAAGGGTTACACCTCGATCCCTCATCATTCCTCATCTATTATTATTACAAAAGTATTGAACTTGAAAGAAGGTTATTAAACTTCCCCGCAAAATGTCTTTCTCTTATACATAATTCGCCATATTCAAACCTATGAAAAACTATGTTTTTTGCACAATGACAACTAATAAAGAACTGGCTTTTATGGCCAATGTATACCCTCCAAAACGCCATAGACGTCATTTGTCTATACTAACAAATGTATTAGTAACGTCATCTCTTAGCAAAATCGACATTATTACCCGCAACACTTATTATAAACAATCGAATCCAATAAGACCAAGATGTTTATATTAATCATATTATCATATGATTAAATCATATAATTAACATATGATAAACATTACTTGTCCACTAACGCCGAAACGTATTTAGGACACTCTTATTTTTAACCTGAGATAAAGAACTATTTTCATCAACTAATTTAACAAACTTTTCGAAAAAAAGAAGAAAACTATTGGGGGGGTTGAAAAAAAAATTAATAAAATACACAAACACCCAAAAGGACCTAAATTGTCGTTCTCGTTGACTGCCAAAGCAATTAAAAAGTCAAAATGTTTAATTGCGAAGTGAATCGAGTGGTATGATTTGTTTAAAAACATGGAAGACTACAACGACTGGCCCCCGTTCAACTGACTAAAAGGGGAATAGATGTGAGTACCAACAGAATTCAATGGCGTTTACAAGACGTAAACGTAAATGTTAAAGACCGTCCCACGACCTTGAAACCGCTGCTATCTCAAAAACACGTCGAAAAATGCAAAGGCTGTACTGCGGAAAACAAAGATCGCAATTGGACTGTTGTTTTTTCTGGTGAAACGACTTTTTGGGCGTGCCACACCAATACACGTTTCATCCCTCACACCGTCAAACACCCTGTGAAGATCAATGTTTGATAGTGCTTCATTCAGCGCGGTTTTGGCTGTGTAGAACTATTCACTGAGAATTTGGACGCCAAGAAAATGGTCATAATTTATCAGTGTAGACTTTTAAAGTCGGTTAACAAAATGTTAAAAAAAAAATGAAAAATGGGTGTTGCAAGAAAATAATCATCCCAAACAACAAAGTCTCCTGTAAAAGTATTGAAAGGAGGAAAATGGCATCTCGAGATTGGCCTTCACAATCTCTAGATGCCAACCCAATGGGTGGGTAATTCTGAAGACCCAACTAACTGAAAAAGCTGTGTACGATTTGAAGCTTCTGGTATGCAATATTCGGAAAATTTGGCGTTCTCTGTCCGTCGACTACGCGGAAAAACTGGTCGAAAGTATGCCTAAAAGGTGAGGCTATACTCGAGAATGATGGTGATTACATGGCTTATTAAAGGATTGCGCCGTGTCAATTTTAGCTTACTTTCATGTAAAAAAAAATATAATTAAATATCTTTTATACTTAAAAAAAATCGCGTACATTAGACTGTACAGACTATTTTAAAGCTGCACTTTAACTCTTTAAAAAAATATATTCTTCTGCAGTTCTTTGGCACCATTCCTATGCCTCGAAAATGCTGGTTAACGGTACTGTGGGATACTCGTGGTTCCCCCAAAAGTTGCGTAGGGTCAGCAACAAGAAACCGTGGACGATCTATCTTCAAGACTCATGCCTCCCTACCGGAACTTTTTTACCCGTCGTTGAGCGGTGCAATCGCAAATCTGACGAGCGATGTTAGTCACCACTTTAAACCTTTTTTAAAACATTGTCTTAAAATTGCTTTAATTTTGCGACTTACTTCAGGCATTTTAATGCTTGTTATCAATCGTGGACTGAATATTTTGGAGTGCAATGGCTTTAATACTGAAGAAGAATTTGCCAGAGTAAAACGTTGAAATCAGGCTAAACCTCGTAAGGAATGAAGTATAATCTTATATTTATAAATAAAGAAAACAACGAGAAAACTTTTGTTACACCCTAATTATTAGTGATGTTTTTGCATAAATCAGTCTCAGTTCATTTTGTTTTAAATAGTAATGTAAAATGTACAAAATTTTCGGCGAAAAGTGACCTTGACCATGTTATATCCAACAAATCGATGATTACAAAAAACTTAATTCTGTTGGTCTTCGTGACTGCAATGGTAGTCTTTCACGAAAATTTATACGATCCCAAATTACGGTTCATGTACGAAAGCTTTCCAATTTCGGGGTTATTTCCAGTCGGAAGTTTAGTTTTTATGTGGCTTAGTAGCACAATGGTTTCCAGCTGTAAGTCGTAGTCGCTGGCAATAGCCCAGTTAATTATTGATTACGTTTTTGCTTAACCTAAACATTGACTAGGATGCTAATATGGCTAATAATAGTTTTTCTGATTTATATTAGCTTTTCAAGGCTAGTCTGACAAAATTTAATTTTAACACATTTATTCATTTAAATTGATTTTGAGTTTCTTTTGGATCTTCTATATTAAATTTATCAAACTGTATAAAGGGTGATTTTGTTACTGTGTTCGAACTTTCTATAAGGGTCGCTATCAAATTATCACGACAAATGTCATCAGGCCAATTATCGTGGCAAATCATCATGGAACATTTAATATTAGAACAAAGTTGCAAATTGTCGAAATTTAATATCAAAATTAATGTTCTGGGGCCCTAAACTTAAGTCTTTTATAGTGCACATAATCGCCCAACCGAGAATTATAAACAAATTCCGCACTTATTTCACGCTGCTCTATATTAAAACAAAAACAAGACAAAAAACTGTGTCTTCCAAAGAAAATATCGCAGCTGTTGCTGGCACTGTTGATGAAGATCCAAATATATCAATTTGTTAATGAGGATCGTTACAGTGTGATAATCAATGATTATTTAATTAGAATTTGAATGGTATTAATCTGAAGGAGAGGTGGTTTCAACAGAACGGCTTCACATGTCATAAATGCAATTTATCGAGGGAACAATTCGGTGAGAAAATTATTGCAATGAAAATGAACCTATTAATTAGCCACCAAGGTCATGAGATTTAAGGCCTTTAGATTATTTTATCTGAGGTTATGTTACATTTTTGGTCTATGTCGTTACATTTTTGGTCTTGGAAATCATCTTCATCCTTCTGTCTGTTTAATTTTTTTTATAGCCTCAGTGGACTCAAAAGCATCTTTTACGAAGTTATAATTTAAGTTTGGGGAACAAAAAGTCACGTGGAATCATATCTGATGAATATGTTTGATGATATTCGTCGATTACGCAAATTTATTCTCAGTCTTCGAGAGTAAGCTACTAAGAGCAATATTTGGAGGGATTTGGGAAAATAGAGTCCATGCTCCATCGTATCCGTACATACTCCATCTGTCATATATTTCATGGTTGTAGCGGCGTCTCCACAGACGTCACTACAACCACGTAGTGTTCACGAACCTACAAAGCCAAATGGTAGAAGAAAATCGGGAAGACCTATTCTCAAATGGGGGGACAGTATTATATGTGATGCCACAAACATTGGCCTATAAAATTAGTAACTTAGTAACACTCTGCATACAGTTTATATACCTTATTTTTAATATTTTTACGTTAAGTGAATCATAAACTATAAAAAACTACTGCATTCCCAGCAAATAGAGGATTAGCATCATGTTCAGTAAAGTAACAAAATAAATAAGCGGCGTGCTAGAGTAATTTTCTAAAAATATCCTGAATAAAATATCAGGGTTATATAAAAAAATAGAAAATGGAGAGTCTCTGAGAACAGAGAAAATATTCCGATATCTAGTCTTCCAACAGAAAAAAGTAATGTAATGTAAATATTATTATTTGATATTTCATGACGTTTGGCACAGGTTTTATTCGCGTTTTATTATTTTCTTTACGGAATCATAAGTCGAAGCAGGTGGCAAATGTCGCTGCCATCTGGCTGTTGACGTGAAAAATTAAACTTATTGGGCACACCTTTACCCATCTCACCTGTATTTACTTTTCCGGCAGATTTTTTGCATTTATTGTATTTTTATTCATTTTGATGAAGTTTTTTTGTTATTTTAAATATACATATATATATATATATATATATATATATATATATATATATATATATATATATATATATATATATATATATATATCATCATCATCATCATCATCAGCCCGTATCGATCCACTGCAGGATGAAGGCCTCTTCAGCATGCTTCCAACCTTCACGGTCCTGGGCTTTCCTCTGCCACTCGGGTCCAATATACTTAACGATGTCATCAGTCCATCGTGCTTTCGGTCTTCTTCGCGGACGTTTGCGATCAAGCGGTATCCACTCCAGGATTGCCTTGGTCCATCTGTCGTCCCATCGCCTCGCTATATGGCCTGCCCATCTCCATTTCAACTGTTTTACTCTTCCAATGATGTCACAGACTTTTGTTTGTTCCCTGATCCATGCGCACGACTTTCTGTCTCGTCTTGTAATGCCAAGCATACATCTTTCCATTCCCCTCTGTGCCACCCGAAGTTTTTGAATTGATTGCGATGTGAGTGTCCAGGTTTCACTTCCGTATGTCATAACGGGTAGAACGCACTGATCCAATACTTTTCTTTTCAGGCAAAGTGGGAGTCTGCTCTTAAATACTATGTTGAGCCTACCAAATGCCTGCCAGCCACATTTAACACGCCGTTCCACCTCCCGGGCGGTATTCCCCTCCATGGAAATCCTCTGCCCAAGATATACAAAGCTGTCCACAATCTCTAAATTCCTTCCTAAAACTGAAATTCTTCTGTCCTGAGCGAAGTTATTGAACATAACCTGACTCTTTTTCAGGTTTATTTTCAAGCCAAATGGTTCGCCAGCCCTTTGCAGTTCTTGTATGCGTCTTTGCAGCTCCTCTGGGTCTTGTGAAATGAGAATAATATCATCTGCAAATCTAAGATGGTTTAAGTTTGCACCATTGATCTTTACCCCATCCTGTTCCCAATCCAGTTTACGGAATACTTCTTCAAGGCCAGCCGAGAAAAGAATAGGCGATATTGCGTCACCCTGCCGTACACCTCGTTCTATATTAATTCCCACTTCAAGATCATCAAGGTGAATTGTGGCTGTAGCTCCATCATATATCGATTCTAATAGGTTTACATAGGCTCTCTCTACACCTTGACTAAGCAGTGCATCCATTATCGCATGCTTTGAGATGGAATTAAATGCTTTTTCGTAGTCGATAAAAGCCAAGCACAGTGGCATGGTGTATTCGTTGTGCCTTTCTATGACCTGCTGTACAACCTGGATGTGATCCATTGTACTGAATCCACTTCTGAATCCTGCTTGTTCTCTTGGTTGTGCGTCATTCAGTTTTTTTAATATTCTTTTAGAAATTATCTTAGTGAAAACTTTGTACATCACTGATAGGAGGCTTATTGGACGGTAGTTCTTTAAATCTTCCTGTGCTCCTTTTTTATGTAAAAGGATCACTTCTGCATTTTTATATATATATATATATATATATATATATATATATATATATATATATATATATATATTTATATATATATTTATATTTATATATATATATATATATATATATATATATATATATATATATATATATATATATATATATATATATACATATATATATATATATATATATATATATATCTATATATATATATATATATATATATAGATATATAGATATAGATATAGATATATATATATATATATATATATATATATATATATATATATATATATATAGATATATAGATATATATATATATATATATATATATATATATATATATATATATATAGATATATATATATATATATATATATATATATATATATATATATATATATATATATATATATATATATATATATACATATGCAGACGTTTCGCCATTGTCACACTTGGCATTCTCAGTGCTTGTCTTCAGACGTTCCGTATATATACGGAAAGCCCTGGTGGACCACGCCAAGTACAGTTAGAGGCGTTTGTTGTTGTTAGCCTTCCTTTGCGCTTATACTGATTTCATTCTTTCGCTATGAGCTTTTCTCCTTTCGTCAGACCAAGTTGTTCCAGTCTTCCTACATTCTTCTCTCTGGCCAACCTTCCAAACGTTACCCTTGTGTCTGAAACAGGCTCTATCCTGAATTTCACTTTGTAATATTTGCTAATCTTAGGCACTCTTTGCAGTTTAGCAAAGAGTACCTAAAGATTGCAGCAATCCAATTAATTACTTCTACTTTAGCTCTACTCCTATTTTCATAAAATTCTACTATTTTTCTAGTTAGCCTACTCGTATTCATCCATTTTATGTGTCCGTAAAACTTAAGTCTTCTTTTTCTCATATCGCTCTATGTATATCTGTGTATTTTTTGATTTCTTGGTTTTCTCGAAGTCGATATGTTGTGCTATGTATTTGTTTGGCGCCTAAGATTTTTCTTATGTTTTTTCTTTCCTTCTTTTCAATTTCCTCGATTTCTCTCCAAAATGAGCGTTTCTGCCCCATATAGACATTCTGATTTAATAACTGTGTTTCAATTTTGTATTTTTAGATAGGCATTTTTGTTGTAAATATTTTGTGTAAGTCTCAATGCCGTTTCCATTTTTTGACATCTACCCTTATTGGCCGCTTTTTCCAACCCTTTTTCCATGATTATTTCACCCTAATATTTTAATTGAGAGGCTCGTTTGATGTTACCACATTTTGTTTTTAGACTTGGTGTTCTTAGTCTATTATTAGTTCATGTATTGTGTATTTTCAAAGAAAATTTGGAGTCCAACCTTTTCTGCTGTTTCCTTTAGGATTTCAGTCTGTTTTTATGCCGTTAATATATGTTGAGCCAAAATTGCTAGATCATCAGCAAACGCCAGACAATCAATTTTGATGTTGGTCCTCCCCAGTTTAATGGACTGGTGAATATTCAGGGCCGACTTTTTTTCACTCCACCCCTGTATTACTTTTTCTAGAACACAGTTAAATAAGAGTGGCGAGAGTCCATCCCCTTGTCTCACTCCAGTTTTAATTTCGAAGGACTTTGAGATGTCACCCATGAATTTAACTTTTGATCTTGTGTTAGTTAATGTTGCTTTAATAATTGCCAGCGTTTTCAGATCTAGTCCTTGTTCTTTCAAGATTTGGAATAAAGATTCGCGGTCAGTAGAATCATATGCTTTTTTGAAATCCACAAATGTACAGACAAGGTTTTTATTGTACAGTTTTTGATGTTTTAGGATCAACTTTAGATTTAGGATCTATTCAGGGCAGTACCTGCCCGGTCAAAAACCTTCTTGATATTCACCAATTTTAGGTTCTAACTGTCCTTGTGCTCTGTCTAGTAGACATTGAGATAGAATCTTGTAACAAACTGGGAGAAGAGATATCTTTCGGTAGTTGTTTACATCCATTCTATCTCCTTTCTTGTGTAATGGATGGATTAGAGCATGTTTCCAATCTTCCGGAATCCGTTCAGTTCGGCAAACTTCTTGTAGAATTTTGGTT
Source organism: Cosmopolites sordidus (assembly GCA_031761425.1). Taxonomy (NCBI): domain Eukaryota; kingdom Metazoa; phylum Arthropoda; class Insecta; order Coleoptera; family Curculionidae; genus Cosmopolites; species Cosmopolites sordidus. The sequence continues at coordinate 194,932 of JARFXV010000817.1, read as the reverse complement.
ATTTCCTTGATTGTACCTGGACCAGTGGATTTCAAAAGTTCAGCAGTGATTCCATCTTCACCAGAAGCTTTTTTATTTTTAAGTCGCTTGATTTGCCTAATTATTTCATCTTCATTCGGTGGTAATGAATCTGGATTTGTTTGTTTAACGTTTAGTGTTGGTAATTTGTTTAACAGCTCAGAACAGTTTAGTAGTTGTTCAAAATATTTCGCAATTTCTTTGCAATTGTCCTGGTTATTTCGAGCTAATTGTCCGTTTTCCTTTTGGAAGTAAAGACTTTAGTCTCTTTTTTAGTCTCTTTAGTCTCCTTTTTATATATATATAAATATAAATATATATATATATATATATATATATATATATATATATATATATATATATATATATATATATATATATATATATGTATATATATATATATATATATATATATATATATATATATATATATATATATATATATATATATGTTTCTAAATCATTCCGGTGTCGATCCGTTGATTCTACGACTCTTCTAGTCTTAAGTCGAAGCGGAGAACACTTGAAAATGCCAAATGAGATCTTGGTGAAACGTCCGCACTCTTAACAAAATCAACGGACCGACACCCGGAATGATTTAGAAACATTATCTACCACATGTGAGAATATATACACACACATATATATATATATATATATATATATATATATATATATATATATATATATATATATATATATATATATATTTATACCAGGTATGGCGATTAATAATTCTTAATTTATCTGACAATTTGTGGATTCCCTCCCAGAAAAACCGTACATCTTTTGAGGTGGTCCAGTCATCAACCCATTTTTCAAAACAGTAATAGTCGGAAGGGGCCAAGTCTGGGAAGTACTGGGCGCAAGGGACAGTAATTTCCAACCAAATGCACAAATGGTGCTTCTGACTGCTTTAGCTGTGTGTAATAGGGCGTTGTCGAGCTGCAAATTCATTTTTCCGTGTCTTATAGCCCATTTTGGTCACTTTTGGATTAATGCATGGTTCAAGTTAATCATTTGTTGACGGTAGCGAACGATATTAACTGTTTGACCTGATTTCAGAAGCCCATGGTACACGACACCCTTCTGATCCAACCAAATGCACAGCATTGTCTTCTCTCCAAAGCGATTTAGTCTTGCGGTAGACACTGATGGTTGTTCTGAGTCAACCCATGATTTTGTGCTTTTTGGGTTCTCGAAATATATCAGTTTTTTGTCTCCAGTCACGTTCCAATGCAGGAAAGTCTTTTTTTTATGCGGATAAAGCAAAACTTCGCACGCCATTTTTCGCTTTTCGATCTGTCTATCGTTCAGCTGATAACCATATCGGGATGGGTACCGACCCATCCTGCGTTCTAGATCATTCCCATAACATACAGATGATCACTAGTGGTTCGGCGACCAACGTTTAACCTCTCTGCTATTTTATGTTGAGTTTGTATATCGTCTTCCAAAAAAGAGAAAACAAAATATACAGGGTGATTCACGGTGTCTGGTACATTAGACGTTTAGGGAGAATTACTTAACGTAAAGATTACTTATGTAAATAAATTTGAGCTCTCCATTAACAGTATTTTCTGTGCTGCGGTGTTGCCAAATCTACTCGTACCTGATACCAACTTTGTTTTTTTAAACGGAATACGCGATATAATATTACATTTTTACATTCTATGAGGTATTTTCAAACTTTTTTTTATAACATATGCTATACCTATCTTGAGCCATTTCCGAAATAAGATCTATTTTTTAAGAAATTTGGCTAGAAACATCCCTGAACATAAAAATATTTCGTTTTACTACCAGCATAGCTAGATATCTGAATTTTTGAATACGGTTCCTTAATAGGTTGCTTTATGACAATAGGATATGATAATTAATTTATCCCGTACACTGTGTTTACAAAATAGTGCGGATTTAATAGAACTTAAAAGTTTATGTTATGTAGGAATTTTAAATGGAACATCCTGTATTTCATAGTGGAGCACAAAAGAGCAATAAATTCTGTATCTGAAAGTGTTAAGTGATGATATACCTATTTTTAGCGTTTTTCGACTTATAAGCAAAAACCAAAATAATGCAATTAATGCAGATATTGGTTTGTTTTAGTAGTAGGCCACTGCCGACTTGGCCGAATTCTAAACAAATATTATGAAAATGTTTCTATTTGACATTATTAGTTTGATAATTCATAATTAGCGTATTTAAGTAAGTAATTGTCTCAGTAAAGAATGGAAGGAGTTAACTATTCAAATGCAGTGATCATGAATTTATTCGATGGCACCCCGGAATTTGACCAAGCCAGTACACATCTGATGAAGATAACAAGATTAACATCCTGACTTATTTCCATGCGTATCCACAATCTTCTATTAGAAGAGCTGAAGACGAGCTGTATGTAACATTCTCCTCAATCCAAAGAATACTGAAAAAACACGGCATGCGCCCTTACAAATTTTCTAAGGCTCAGTTTCTCAAGTCAGACGACTACCTTCAAAGAGTGGAATTTTGTGAAAATTTATGAGTTCATTTCCAGGAACATCCACATTTTTTACAAAAAATAATCTAAACTGATGGGTACAAATTTTCGAGAGAATGAGTTTTTAACAGACGAAATTGTCACTTCTGCGATAATAAAAATCCTCATTTTATCAGGGATTACGCATTCCAAGAGAAATTTAGTTTTAATATTTTTTGTTTAATCATGGACAAACAAATTCGATATTTTATTAGGATGAACAGTTAAGTTCACGAAAGTATCTAGAAATAGTAACAACAATAGTAGAGAATTTGGCAGAAAACCTTCCAGTGACAGTGTATCAAATAAATAATAAATATTTTTATAGAGTAAGTGTATTTGCATTCAGTTCATATGATAATTATTCAGTTCATCTTAGAATTCTTCAATCATATATAATGATGGCAGACAATTAAGGAGTTTGCATTTGCTTTTTATTATTGCATTTATATTTATTAAAATACTATATACTTAATAATATTAATCTTTAGCCGTTTTTGAAAATGTATCAATTCGATTTTATCAATGAGAAACTTCAACTTGTTGAGTAACATTTTAAGTACTTCTGGTAAAATCCTCTTCAACAAAATGGAAAATCTATTCTTCGACTTCAGGACCGATTTCTCGCTGCCGCCCACATTTTTGAATTCCAAACACTGTCCGCATCCAAAAGTTTTTGAGGAACTTACAAAAATGTTTGCCGATCTGTAAGCGGCCTTTCGTGATATCGTCGCCCGTAAATACGCTTCGCTCCTTCGGAATTTTAGTGAGGTTTCCCGTAAATAAGAAGTATATCGTGATATTCGCGTAGAATATATATTTGGCGCGCTGAAATACGGAAACAATTTTTATCTTGGTAATATTGCAACGTTGCTACACCCTTCAGGGCTTATGTAGGATATGATTCTAAATTAATTTTTTTTTTAACAATATTCATTAGTTTATTTGTAGTTTATTCATTAAATACTAACAAATTAATATTTGCCGAATGGGCTTTTCTGCTTAATATGCTAATTTCATTAGCGTTTTTGGATTGGTGACTTAGTAACTTTTTCTCGAGAGCCCTTAGGTTTTGTACCCTTGTTGTTAGGAACTTTTTTCTTTAAAATGACGTGAAGAATGGTTAGTTAAATTTACGAAAGTACTTTCCCTTACAAACTAATTAGAAACATGGAAATTGTATCTGTGCTCCTCGAAAATATTGCCCATTCCTGCAGCCGCCATTTAAAGTGGGCTATTTCTAGTTCTGTTCAATCTAAACGGTTGGCTAAAGGGTTGCAGTGGAGTACCTAGAAAATGTTTGTCCTTAACTGTTAACTACGGATGCCTTACTATAGCACATAACTACGGGCACGGTGTATTTTATAGACCAGCTACAAAAATCTATTAAAAGCCATAGTTTTTTGTCTTTCCGTATGAAGTACTCCATGTCCCCATGTCTGTGTACATTGGTATCATTGTTATTGTCTACATCCATTTCTGATTCTGTGTTGTGATCGCTTTCTTCGATACGTTCGTCTGACGAAGTATCTGGTTCTCCGCCAACTTCTTCTTCAGAATCTTCGTCAAATATAGTTTGAGCCATAGCTCTAAGCTCATCCTTGTGAGATGATTCGGGTTATCTAACCGGTACACGATTCCTATAAAATAAGGTTTTTTGAAACTAGGAGTACGAAATTTCGAAATTAGTTAATCACAAACACGAAGAAACAAATTTCTTTGATTTCTATTACATTTACGAAGGATACGATAATGATATCAGTAAAATTATAGATAATTATGAGAGTTAATATGCAAACTAGATTTAAAATCACCTATATATTAGCGTATTCGTATTTAACAATTGCAAAATCATACATTTTAGTTTTTTACGATGTAGATACTTCGTGTAAAATTTGTTGTTTAACGCAGCTATTTTGTAAATAATGAAAAATTAAAGTGTATCAAAATTCACTTAGATAACTAGATACGTGGTGTACTGAGTTCACCACTTGACAACAACCTGCAAATTTACACTAAACAGTTAATGTACCCTTGCAAAAATCAAATAGCGACTGAAACAGGTTGACGTTGACGATTTGGTGATAGGTTACGTCAAGTGGCTCATGTGTAGATTCTATATAATACAAACGGCAGCATTTAGTACGCGTGGTCTACTGTACACTCCATAGCCCGTAGTTTAAGGTTTAGAACAAGGCCTTATGATTAATCGTTTTTAATTTTCATATCAATAGCGAACTTATTGACTTACAATAGCGAACTTATACATATTATCATCCTAATATTTATAAAAAGCATTATTTTTTGACGTCCAATTATATTGTTTAATAGAATATGATAAGTAATAAATTTCAAGTTGAATTTGAAATACCTTATTCACAATTTGATTTCCACCAGGATTTTTTTTCTTTTCATCATTTTCCTGGTAATATTTTTTCAGGGGTCCCCAGTAACATCAATGTCATTTACTGAATGAAACTTTTCTAAGGGAGGAGAATTATATTTTTATTTTCCTGTTTTTTTTTATATCTGAAACATCCATTGCACGCGATGCCGGATATCGAGAAACCAAGCCCATTCATAGTCACAGCCCTAAATTCGGTAATGTCGGCGTTGAAAGAATAAATTAACAATAATCTATTCGGGTCTATAAAAATCTTTGAACGATTTTTCTCTTGCGTGCATTATACTGCTTTTTCGAACTAACCAGAAGCCAGACAAGATTTGTTCCATGTTTAAAAATAGGAGTGTGTTTATTGTTTAGAATTTTATGACGTGAAAACTTACCAGAAAACCAGATATATTTCGCAGACTTTTAGTGTTGAAAAGTGGAAAATATCACCTTTTACGAGGATAGTGTGAAAAATCAGATACTTTCAGATCGTTGACCGTGTGATCGCAATGGTGATTACATTTCTGAAAAGTAGCTTCTCTTTTAGTAACACTCTATCAATTTCAAGCCGATATGACATTTAGTTTCGTTTTGACAGTCGTTGAAAGAAGATAAGCATGTTTTATTGCCATGGCAAAAAACGAATTGAGCGTGTTGATTAAATACTACTTTTAATAAAAAAACCAACGCAAAAAAAAAACGAAGAAAAGTTGAAAAAGGATTATGAGAACTTTACATTTCATGGTTCATAAACGATTTAGTCCGTTTCGACGTAGTTCAACCAATACGAGTGACGTTCCGCACTCATAACAAACCTTTGGGGTTACGATTGAGGAAATGGTACGTTTAAAGAAACTGTTACATTATATTCTCTTTGTTTTTGCTTATTCCAGTCTCATTTATATTTTATTTTCGTTATCCACTTTCAATGTCTTTCACTTTTCAGTATTGAGTCGAGGTACGACACCACTAATATGCCCAGTTTCCTTTCACTATTTTCACTATTTTTTATTCTCGTCCATAGAGGATAGCACAGTTGGTAGGCGTAGCTTTTCGTTTCACGCTGGTTATGTTGGCGTGAGCCTCGATGAATGATTGAGCCTGAGACTGTGGAGCTTGACGTACCAGTTAGTATTATTTTCTAGTTTTGATAAGAATGTTTTACTTCCATGGCATAATGATAAACAAAATCCATAATATTGCAACGTTTGAAAAAACTGTTACATTATCTGATCTTTGTTTTTGCCTATTCCAGTTTCATTTATATTTTATTCTCATTGTCCACTTTCAGTTACCTTGGGGTACCCCCTGGTATCGAGTCAAGGTACGACACCGCTAGTACCACAGTTTCATTTCAGTATTTTTCCTATTTTTATTCTCATCTATAGAGGACAGCACAGTGAGTAGGAGTGGTTTTTCGTTTCACGCTGGTTATGTTGGCGCGATGAATGATTTTTGAAAAGTTATGGCTATTTGAAAAAAAAGAGCCATTTGTTTCAAAAACCCATTACTTTGTTTTGGGTTGGGTAAAAAAATTGGAAAAATTATTAAAAACGTCTTTGGGGGAGTTTCAGTGAAATCGAAAGGGATCGGATGTTAGTTCGTAGTGTTTCGCGGATGGAAGAATACGCTAGAGTATTAGTCCGGGAGTATATCCGATCGTTTGTGTCCCGTTTGTTGGGAACGTTCAGACGTTTCGCCAAGGGCACACTTGGCATTCTCAATGCTTGTCTGAAGACTGAGTCTTCCGGACTAATAGTCTAGCATATATATATATATATATATATATATATATATATATATATATATATATATATATATATATATATAGGGGAGAGTTGCCTATTTTGAATCCACACCTAAATTGAACCACCCAAGTATATTCTACATTTTGCTACCTGGCGCCATCTTGCAATGAAAGTACAAAGCCTATCGAGAATTATCTCCCTCTACTGAATTTCAAAGGAATAGACAGTCGGCATTCAACACTATGCACGTGTTTTTGTTTTACGAATGTTTCGTGTAGTTTTTCTTGTTTTCCTAAAGTGATTTTTTTATATTAGTACCGGTAAGTAGTTTATATATTGTTTATATATTGTAGTATTAGGGATACACTGTTAGTAATATTCTCACCCATTTTAAATATTGAATTATTAGTTTTAAATAAATGAGATTAAATGTAAACGAATTGATCCGTGCTTCCCAAACTGAACCGGTTGAATGTATGCTACTTGTTTCAGGGAAACCTTGAAAATGCCAAAGAGAGGTAAATTTGGCCTTTGGACGGAAGTTGACATGGCCATGGCCATTCGGACATATAAAGAGGAAGGTGTAGGATTGAACGAATGCGCCCGACGGTACAACATTAATAAATCTACCCTTTTAAGACACATTAGAGAAACCAATAAATATGCCACTGGAATTAAACTGAAAACGCACTAGTTCAGCACATTATTCAATTTGAAGAAATGCTTTATGGTTTCTCTATAAGAGATATACGACGTCTTACATTTTAGTTAGCAGAAAGACATCAACTACGGCATTCATTTAATAAAGAGAACAAAGTTGCTGGCAAGAAATAGTTTTATGCATTTATGCGCAGACACCTGATCTTATCAGTACGTCAGCCAGAATCCACATCACTAGCGTGAGCACGAGACTTTGAAAAAGGAAAGGTAATGCAATTTTTCGATATTTTAGAGCAACTTATTGACAAATACCATATTACCCCAAATGCAATATTTAATGTTGGCTACCTAACCTACCTAACCTACCTACCAATCCTAAAAAAATGCAAAAGGTGGTAACTCAAAAAGGTAATCGTCAAGTAAGTGGAATTGCTAACGGGGAAAGCGGTTTAAACACTAAAATGGTTTGTTGCTGCAATACCGCAGCTCTTTATATTCGCCTATGATTATCTTTAAACGAAAGAGATTTGCCCCTAAACTTGCACGAGGAGCTCCAACAGGAAGTATCGTTGAAATATCTGACACTGTTTACATAAATAGCGATCTTTTCCTTAAATGGCTGAAACCATGTCATTTTCATCATGTGGTTCAGTCAAGTCGAAATAAGCCAGTAATTCTGTTACTAGATGACTATTTCACACAAAGCAAAAATCTTGTAGCTCTAGATTTTGCTCGTCAGCGTTCCATTCATCTTTTGCAACTATCTGGTCATATTACCCACCATTTACAGCCCTTAGATGTTGTTTTTTTTAACCCATGCAAAACTATCACCCCCAGGAGCAAGATTCGTGGATAGGAGCACACGTTGGACAACCGATAACAGTTTATAACGTGTCCGAATTCATGAGTAGGGGCATATGGAAAAGCTGTTATTGTCGGTATTGTGGAAAACGCCTTCTAAGGAGCTGGAAACCGTAATAGGTTCAGGGACCACTTATTTGCCCCATCAACTACCGTAACACCTCAGATTCATGAAAACCCAGAGAATGGTAATATCTCTTCAGAGTCACCTGCCGAACTTGAGGCTGACACAGAAGATATTTCACTTCACAATCAACCCACCAGTTCTTCTAATGGTGCTTCATAGCAAGTTGATTCTGCTTGTTGGTCTTTAGTCTTGGTTCATTTACAGAAAAGTATTTGGAGAAATCACTCCAGCGAAACTGAATCAATGTTTAAATGAACTAGCACCTGTTCCGGAAACAAGTAAAATTGTTCAAAAGCGTAAGAATAAAACAACAGCTTCTGCAGTATTGCTTACTAGTACCCCATACAAAGAAGATCTTAAAAAAAATACAGAGAACAAGCAAGCAAAAACCAGAAACAGTACAGCGAAGAAAGACGCCAGTAAAAAAAAGCAACTATGAATTTATTTTCCGGCAATGAAAATAAACCAGAAATACAAATGAGAAATCCATCACCAAGCTCAAGTGATTCAGAAGATAGCACGGATGATAAAAACAGTAAAGAGTTGTGTTTATACTGCAGTGACATCTACTTTAATTCTAAACCGAATGAAGGTTGGGCTAGATGCCAGGCATGTTGTAGGTGGTCACATGAAGAGTGTGCCGGTATTGAAGAAAACGAAGAGTTTATTTGCGAATTTTGTTTAAGTACCGCTTAGACCGACCAGCTCTTAATCCTTAAAAGTTGAAACTAATGTTCCTTAATTGGTTTGTTTGTTTTTTTTTACTTGTTTAGAGTTTAGTTTTTATTTGTTTATTTTTTTTATACTACCGAAGCGAAGTTTACTTAAAATAAAACATATGTTCAACTGCATTTTATTTCCATTAGATACCTACTTACCGGTGCAATGGGAAAAAGGTGTTTTTAGTATATATTCAATTTAGGAATTGGGTAGTTCATTTTTGGACACCGGTTTCGTAAATTGAACCTATAGCAGGATTTAAAAAAAACAAAATTGACACTTAACATGACATGATTAAATATTTTTGTAATCATTGAAAGATTCGCTACAGTTTAGTGAATATGTGCCTAATTTATTAAATAAAATATACGTTCGTATTGGATATTGCAGCAGATTTTCGAAAAATGGTTCAATATAGTCAACTCTCCCCTATATTATATATATATATATATATATATATATATATATATATATATATATATATATATATATATATATATATATATATATATTGTATGTCTATATATACATAGTTTTACATTATATTTAATGTATCGCATATAACTTGTTACTGCATGATTTAGTATACTATTCGTATTAGTGTCATTTGTCTCTTGACCGCATCTCTAGCCAAGTTGTTTCTAGTTTTTAGTCATTATTAAAAAGGTTAAGTTTGGTAATTTTTACACATACATATACATTTTTTGATAAACCATTTACCAATCTGGATAACTAAATTGGCTGGTGCCCTTACCGTTTGTTTGATTCTTCCTGATTTTGGCCGATCGGACAGTGAAAACTGAAAAGATTGTTAAGATCTTCCATCCATCTTCATCCCATTGAAGTCTGCTGGACCTTGGCCTCCTTTAAAAGTTTCCACTGTGTTCGGTACTGTATCGCCTGCATCCAGTTTGTTTTGGTTTGTTTTAGGTCGTCAGTTCATCTGGGGGAGACGTCCTCTGTTTCTGAAGTCTTGGTCTCCATTCGAGAATTCGTTTTGTCCACAGTCATCAACCGCTCTTCCATCATGACCCGTTCAGTTCCACTTCAACATTGCTGTTCTTTCTAGGACATCAATCACTTTCGTTCGTTTGCATATTTCTGTGTTTGGTATTCGGTCTCTGAGAGAAACTCCCAGCATTGTCCGTTCCATTGCTAGTTGTGTCATCCGTATATTTCCAGTTATCTGTTTTATCTTTTTGAAGTATCTGTACCATATGTGAGAACTGGAAGGATACCCTAGTCTAAAATTGTTCTCATCAAACAAACCGGAACTGTGACTTTACTATATATCTTAGATTTCCGAAAGCAATCGATTCTTCGAGATATTTCATGAGTCTTTATTGTCTCTGCTGTTATTAATCTCGTGTCCCAAGCACTTGAAAGATGTAGTTTCGTCTACTGTGATGTTATCGATGTAGACGCCACCACCGAGTGCCAGGTTTGTCATAATTTGGGTTTTTGTGAAGTTGATTTTGGGTCCCACTTCCTTGGAGACTTCTTTGTGATCTTTTAACATCACAATTGCATCATTTAGACGGTCGGCTATTAGGACTACGTCATCAGCGAATCCCAAGTGGTTAAGTTATTCACCATTTATGTTCACACGGAATCCGTCCTATCATGTATGTTTGTTTTTATTTTATTGTATTGTACTTTATTATACTTCATCGACTTTTCTCTGATGCTTTTCAATATTTGGAGGTGGCCATTATTGCCGTAATCTGTCATGAAGCCAGCTTGTTTTCGTGGCTAGTATGAGCCTAACTTATTGCATAGTCGATTTGTGATGATTTTGGTAAACAACTTGTGTATGTGTGGTAAAAGACTAATTGGTCGGTAGTTTTCGATATTCATTATGTCTCACCTCTTATGTAGTCATATTATTACTGTTCCATTGGGATGGTGTTGTTCCCTTTGAAAGACATTCATTAAAGAGAATTTTCAATGCTTGTAATAGTTTGTTTCCTCCTATTTTGATAGCTTCTGTGAATATTCCATCATCTTCGAGAGATTCGTTGTTTTTCGTCTCAGATAGTGCTCGTTTGATTTCGCCCAGTGTAATATCTGGGATGTCCTCTGATCCTTGATTTAAAACTTTGTTAATTTGTTTGTCTAACGTTTCTTCTGTTTGTCTTTTATATAATTAGGCATAAAACATTTCTACCATTTTGTATATCTTAGTATATCTTATATATCTTATAATATTCTCACTCATTCCGCACCATGTCTCCCCATTCCGCACCTCCCCCACCCATCCGCACCTTCCCCCACCCATCCGCACCATAATCACTCTATTCTCTGGACTTGGTCCACTCTGTCCTCTTTCTCTTTCCAAATATGAAGAAATAACTGGTTCGAAAGAAATTGAAACTGAAGATATTAATGCCGAAACAGAGGACTATTTGCATAGTACTATTTGGAAGGTAGAAAAACATAGGAAAAGAGTTTGGGCGAAGTGTATTGAGCTAAAAGTAGACTACGTTGAAAATTATTCGATTTTCTATGAAAAAACAATATGGCATTTAAGAAATGTCTGAATATATATCCGTGTCCCAAAACTCAACATCAAGCGGGTGCAGGGCGAAAGGCCAGGTTATATCAATTCTGACAAAAATATAAAACAAGAAAAAAAGTCCATGTTACTATGTTAAGCGATAATAGGCATATTTTTGAAAATCTTGAAATGTTATGTGTTATTTTTTTATAACGTGATCCTAAATAACTATGCAATTAATCACAGTCACAAATCAAACAATGAACGTTGTTAATTTAGTAAAAAAAGTTGTAGTAGTGGTTTAAAAAAATTATATCAGCTAACTTTGACACTTCATCTTAAAAGAAATATATTACACTACCCTGAGCAAGTTATTTCGAAGGATGGCCCATTTAATCAAGAATTCAAAATGGCACAACAATTGGCACTCTTTTCCACAAAAAATATTATCGCTTATTTTTTTGCAGAAGGATCGCATTTCAAAAAAACGCATACCATAATAAAAAATACTTTTGTGTGCTCAAAAATGGACTTCACTGGTATAAGTGAGATGGACAGATGTGCTAGCGTGAGATAGATAGTGACTGTTCGACGGCGAATCAGAAAGAGACCGATTGACATATTTATTCTTTAAAAAAAATGTATTGTAAAAAACAACAATAATAACAACAAATTGAGCAATGGTGTATTCTTCGTCATTGTTCACGGCCGGCTCCCACTTCTCGACCAATTTTTTGATGCCGTTTTATCTGGAAATAGCCGGGCCTGAAATCGAAGAAGCTGTGCTCGTTGTTAAGGCTTATTGTTAAGTTTTTGACGCCCTCTTCGTTGGCGAAGGTTACGTCTCTCATTTGGTTGGACAACGAATGGTAGAGGTGAAAATCGGTTGGCGCAAAGTCTGGAGAGTACGGTGTATGCGGAAGAATATCCTATTCTAGATCATTCAAGGCCTCCTTGTCGATGTTTGCTGTGTAAGGTCGTGTATTATCGTGGAGCAAGATGGCTTGGTCTTGTCGATCGAGGCGTTTCAATTGAATAACCTCATTTACACGGTGCAGCTGGGCGAACCTTGTCGATCGTCTTATTCTTCTCTAGATTTCCTACTATATGAGACACCTCCTAGTCCCACCAAACGGAGATTCATGCTCTTCTGGGGATGGAGCTCTTGCCTAACTCTCGGCTTTGGCTTGTCTTCTGTGGCCACCCACTCCACTTCTTATGTAGAGACATCATTTCTCATCCAGAGTATTCTGATCCACTCATCAGGTCGATGGAAGCAAGATACCAGGAATGCTAGAACCCAGTTTTGTTGGGCGACTACTGGTTATAAAAAAAAATGATGCTACGGAACACAAGAGGAAAAAGTGAAAGTTTTTGTCGATGTATGACATTTTATTTAATATATTTTTTATTCACATAATCCTCAGTAATGTCTTTACAAAGATTTATCACGTTTTACATGTGTATTGTAAAAATTTGTCGTTTCATTTTTTTTCCAAGCCACCGACCCCTTGTAACAAAAAAAAACTGTACGTGTTGCCGTAATTAGCTTCTTATTTTCGGATTTAGGACTACAAAATACTTCATATATACCTATTTTGATCAATATTACCTCAAAAAACTTTAAATTTGTTGACTTGTGTTTGACTTGTTCTTTGCTCAATAAATGTATCTATTTAAAAAAAATGCCGAAAAGAATGTTTAGCAATTATAAAAGATACTCTAATTGGCAACTTAAGAAGCGAAATGATATGGAACTTCCGTCAGATGCCAAGGAGAGTCATACCAACTTAAAAGAAGAAATGGTTCGATCTATATGTAAAGCGCGTGAATTTTTAAAATAAGAGTCACCTTACTTTGTAATTATAGTAGTATATCTTCCAACTGCTATAGGCCTATAGGTTTGTTATTATCTTCAAGTGCTGTTTGTCCCTTGCGCGCTCTCTCTAGTGTACCAGCTCATTCTGTCTTATTTCCTCCTCGGTTTCTAGATAACAGAAATAGAAATGGAAATAATTAGTCTATTTCCAAAATATTTCTTGATAATAGTATAAAAAATCATTCAGTTTACTTTTTTACTCTAAACTCTACAATGCAGTATTTTTCAAATTAAATGAAACATTTTCAACAACATATTTTCAATGAATTGTAAATATTTTCTATACTTTTTGTATAATAATGCATAGAAGACCAATTCATTCCATTTTCATCTAAAATTCTAGACCAATTACCTAGTTTAATTAATTAGTTGTTTGGCAACCAAATTATGTAGCGTTAACTGTTTTGGAACCACAAAATTCCACACACACGTATGTTAGTTTAGTGCACCTCATCTAGTTGGATGTTCAACAATTCGACTAGTCAAAACAAAATAAATACACGTGGAGTAAAAGCTTAGTTTTTAAAAATAACGTTTATTTGATAACTATTATTTAATTAAGATTTTAAATTACCATTCTAGTTGTTTTTTAAGCAACTTTTAGTAAAACAATTTTCTTCATTTATAATGTTATTTTAAACTATCGGTTTGTCGGGTAAGTTCGTAGGGATTTTCTATTAGTTGCTCTTTTTAACGCTTGTAAACAAAAATCATTTTTGATTAGTAATTTTTATTTACATATTATTAATTCGTATTGTATTTACAATATTTACATTCAGATTCGCTTTGATTTACCTTCATTTTGAAGACCAGCTCACTGGCACATAAGTTAAATATTGGTAAATTGACCGTTTTGGACTATATATAAAACTGGATATGTCTGTTGATACGATGTCTGGATTCTTCACAAATTTAGTGATGGAAATCTGTTGGACCCAATCTCTATGTCCCATCTTTTGTTGAAAAAAAATCTGAGGCTTTCGTTCTGAAGAAATTCGATGGTAACTGGTGATGAAAAGTGGATTATATACAACAATGTGTAACAAAAAAAATTAATAAGGGTGCCAGGGTAAGCGGTTTTAAATTCTGCGATAGACGTCCTTCATCGGAAGAAAGTTATGCTTTGCATTTAGTGGGATTGGAAGGGACCTATTGGGATTGGAAGGGCGAAGGAAGGGATTGGAAGGGAGCTTCCTCTACGCAACTAAACCATTAACACCAACCTCTATTGTTCACAATTTGATGGTCTAAAAGCAGTAATTGCAGAAAAACGGCCAGAATTAACAAACAAGAAAAGCATTGGGTTTGAACAATTCGTCAGTTGTGTTTTACCTCATGCACCTTACTTATCGGATTTCGCACCCTGGGGCTACCATCTATTCCGCTTCTTGTTGTATAAATTGGAAATCTTTTAAGATGGAAGAAGAAGTGAAACACAACCTGTTGACATTTTTTTAACAATAAATATGCTAATTTTTGTCAAAAAGTCATTATGGACCTAACATTACGTTGGCAAAAATTTCTAAATAGTAATGGTAATTACATAATAGATTCAATAAATATTTACATAAACTATTTTCCTTTTCCTTTCTCTTAAGAAAATCCCGACGAACTTTCCTGACAACCAGATACATCTGTGCATACGTATTCATACGAAGGTTATTCGAAAAATTCTCGGTATGACAAAGAAACCATAATATGTTTAAGATTGTTTTTATGTCTAACCTGATCTCCCGGTTGAGAGCGGTTCTCTCAGCTTTAATCTCATAATTTGAAGTAAATCTTTAATCTAGCAAGCCATTTCTTTAGGTTTGGGAAGAGCAAGTAATAATTGGGAGCCACATCCAGTTGCATCTAGATTGTCCTCTCTACACTCAGTGTTTCGGTTTTCCAAACAGCTTATCGCTCAGTCTCTCCAACACATTCTTCCCTTCTCTCATAAATTTTCTACAAGAATTGGCTATACTTCTCCAAATATAATCTATACTACAAATTATAAACATACACATACACAAACAAACATACTCACATTCGAACTTACACCATCCTCTGTACAACCTATTTTTTTTCTGTACTTATTTTTATGGTTTTATAATGTATTTCTGTTTATAAACTCTTGTCACCAACTTTAATTACTTAAGTCCTACTTGCAAATCAATAAACTCAGTGACTTTATAGTAGATCTTTGTTCCTAAACATTAATAACATCTGTACTACCTCGATCACTGCTGCTAAATGGCTTGAAGTGTCGATGCAGCCTGAATCCTAAGTTATTCTTCTCCATTCGAAGAAGTGCGCCTTTGATCAACTGTTAATAAACCTAAAACATCGTCTAAAATGTAGTGGGCATTATCTACACGATATTTACGTTTTAGCCCGCGATCATTTAATATGACATGTGGATTTTTATGACGATTTTATCGGCTGCAGCTGTTTTTAGACATACCAAGTGTTTACCATCTTCAATCATCAACCACCACCTTTAAACCCAGCAGTCCACTTTTTTTACCATCATAAACGAAAGAGAAACATTTTTTAGTGGAATATTTGCATTTGTATTGTCCTTTGAGGTTTATCGATGTACTAAGTGAGTACGGGTTCCAAATGTTGTACCTTCTGTATCTCAAATGTGATCCATAACAACGAAAGATATTTTTGCACGCTATTTGGAGGACGTCATTACAGGTTGCTGTAATTGGAGGTTTTTTACTGATAGATGGATCTGTATGAGGTGGTCCCTCAAAAAGCAGGTGACTTGGAGCACTAGGGCTTCACCCCAACACTATAGGAAAAGTAACAATGGGTTAGAGCGAGAGAGTATTATATGATACATGGTTATTAGGTGATATTAACAACAAAGTACTTATAACAGTATTTACAATATAGTACTTGAACAACACGAACTTCAGAAATAAAGAACTAAACACACGCGTCTGAAACTTTGCAGCACGCCATCTAACGAATTATACTAGTCAAAAGGTCAGTCATTTAGTCGTTGTTGCGCCATCTATCTGACAGATCGAAAATTTTTTGAAATGTATGTGACTTGTATATATGTGAAATATACATATATATATATATATATATATATATATATATATATATATATATATATATATATATATATATATATATACATCATCATCAGCCCGTATCGATCCACTGCAGGATGAAGGCCTCTTCAGCATGCTTCCAACCTTCAGGGTCCTGGGCTTTTCTCTGCCACTCGGGTCGAATATACTTAACGATGTCATCAATCCATCATCTCCTTCGCGGACGAAGCTTCTCGCGCTGTCGTCCCATCGCCTCGCTATATGGCCTGCCCATCTCCATTTCAACTGTTTTACTCTTCCAATGATTTCACAGACTTTTGTTTGTTCCCTGATCCATGCGCAGGACTTTCTGTCTCGTCTTGTAATGCCAAGCATACATGTTTCCATTCCCCTCTGTGCCACCCGAAGTTTTTGAATTGATTGCGATGTGAGTGTCCAGGTTTCACTTCCGTATGTCATAACGGGTAGAACGCACTGATCGAATACTTTTCTTTTCAGGCAAAGTGGGAGTCTGCTCTTAAACGTTATGTTGAGCCTACCAAATGCCTGCCAGCCACATTTAACACGCCGTTCCACTTCCCGGGCGGTATTCCCCTCCATGGAAATCCTCTGCCCAAGATATATAAAGCTGTCCACAATCTCTAAATCCCTTCCTAAAATTGAAATTCTTCTGTCCTGAGCGAAGTTATTGAACATAACCTGACTCTTTTTCAGGTTTATTTTCAAGCCAAATGGTTCGCCAGCCCTTTGCAGTTCTTGTATGCGTCTTTGCAGCTCCTCTGGGTCTTGTGAAATGAGAATAATATCATCTGCAAATCTAAGATGGTTTAAGTTTGCACCATTGATCTTTACACCATCCTGTTCCCAATCCAGTTTACGGAACCGTACACCTCGTTCTATATTAATTCCCACTTCAAGATCATCAAGGTGAATTGTGGCTGTAGCTCCATCATACATCGATTCTAATAGGTTTACATAGGCGCTCTCTACACCTTGGCTAAGCAGTGCATCCATTATCGCATGCTTTGAAATGGAATCAAATGCTTTTTCGTAGTCGATAAAACCCAAGCACAGTGGCATGGTGTATTCGTTGTGCCTTTCTATGACCTGCTGTACAACCTAGATGTGATCCATTGTACTGAATCCCCTTCTGAATCCTGCTTGTTCTCTTGGTTGTGCGTCATTTAGTTTTTTTAATATTCTTTTAGAAATTATCTTAGTGAAAACTTTGTACATCACTGATAGGAGGCTTATTGGACGGTAGTTCTTTAAATCTTCCTGTGCTCCTTTTTTATGTAAAAGGATCACTTCTGCATTTTTCCATAAGTCAGGTACTTTTTGTTCTTTGAGGCATTTTGAGTATAATTTTGCCAGTGTTTTATGTAACGTCCGACCACCAGCTTTTAGCATTTCGACAGTTACACTATCCTTTCCTGGAGCCTTGCCGTTCTTGATCAATTCTATAGCGTTTGTTACTTCCTCCACTAGGATATCTGGCATTAAATATTGTTCTTCCGTGTGTATTGCGGTCCCTGACTGGCTCTGATATAACTGGGAATAAAAGCTTCATATAACTGGGAATAAAACCTTCTGACAATCTCTAACATTTGGGTACGCGTCCTGCACACTGTGCTATCCTCACGCTTTAAAGCATATATTTGCGTTCTTTTGTTTCTCAGCTTCTGTTTAGCTTTGTTAATTCCTTTGTTTTCTTCCAGGGTTTTTTTTATACTAGCCGCATATTGAATCGGCGCGTGTTCTCTCTGATACGTTTTCTTATAGTTTTGCAGAGCTCAGTGTACTCGACCCTGCCAAAAGGACTACCTGCATTTCTCATTGCTCGCCGTTTCTTCATTAAATCAATGGTCTCACTGGAGATTTTTGTTTGTTTGAGACATTCTTCCTCTGGTGCTATCGAAGCAGCCGTTTGAAGTACATTGTTGGCGATTTCTTCATATTGAACTGATATTTCCACCTCCTCTGGATCTTGTAACGCAGCAAATCGGTTTGACAAAGCAATCTCAAAATCGCTTCCTCTCTCCAGCAGTTTTCCAGAATCCACCCTGCCCTTCTTTGATCTTACCATTCTTTCGCGCTCTTTCCGACAGTCAATCCGAACCCTTGCTCGTACCATTCGGTGGTCACTTCCAACATTAAAATTGTTAAAGACAGTACAATTGGTAAATATTGTTTTATCGTTGGTCATGATGTAGTCAATTTCACTTGTGAGCCCAGATGGACTTTGCCATGTCCATTTTCTGCTGATATTTTTCTTATAGAATGAATTCATAATATATAGTTCTTGTCCTTCAGCAAAATCAACTAATCTGTCACCTCTATTGTCTCGCTCACCAGTTCCACATGGGCCAGTTGCATTTTCGTCTGTTCTTGTTGTTCCAATTCTGGCATTAAAATCACCCATCAGGATTTTGTACCTACATTTCTCCTTGTATAAAAGCTGGGCCACATCATCATAAAATTCCTCAATTTCCTCATCTTTATGGCTTATAGTTGGTGCATAAGCTTGGACGATTTGAAGCCTAAACTTTTTATTCAGCTGAATGACGCATTGGGCTAAGCGGTCGGATGTACTTTCAAATTTTACCACACTGTCCTTCAGCTTTCGATTGATGAGGAATCCTATTCCGCCACATCGGCCATTTTCCGTACCTCGAGTGTAGAGTACGTGTCCAGTTGGTTCCAGTTTGATTAACTCTTCACCCTTCCTTCGTGTTTCACAGAGCCCAATAATATCCCAATGTATGTTGTCAAGTTCGATTAACAGTTCTTGCAATCGGGCCTCTGTTTTCATAGTCCGTATATTTAACGTTGCAATGTCAAAAGTCCAATGGCAGTCTGATCTAACCCGGTGATTCTTAGCACCCTCTGCCTTGGGGCAGGTCTTCCCGCTGCCGTAGGTAGTTGCCCCTTGGCCTCCGGGGAATGAGGGCCGTGTTTGAAGTTGTACTGTCATATTTCAACATATTGAAATACCATGTTGAAGGTATGGACCGTAATCTGCCACGCTGGTCCAATGCGGGTTGGCAGATTTTGGATCATGTTAGTCTGAGGCCTCCGCTTTGACCTGTCCGCCAGGGCTGACCCTCCCAGGAGCATAGACTCCAGACGGCATAGCTCAAAGCTTCATTGCCCTACTCAAACCCCTTTACCACGTCAAGGTATATATATATATATATATATATATATATATATATATATATATATATATATATATATATATATATATATATATATATATATATATATATAGTTTCTACGTATTTAAAATATTTCAATTGTCTTTGTATGAATTAGACTTTTACCCATATAAACTCTATCTCTCTTTGTCGCGAGTTGAGGATAGAGCCATACCCTTAAAATTTTATATCACGAAACACGTAAACCTGTCGTCAATATTCATTTCGACTGAAACTCTTAAAATCCCTCTTCTCCCCCAATAAAACCCAACAGTTCCATCCCTAATACTTGCCAATAAAAAGTACAAGCATACCAAACGAATCATGTTACGAGAGGGCAGGGCAATAAAACAAGTTCCCTCTCTCAAATGAATTAATTAATATTACTGATTATTTCCGAAGAGGTCATGCGTTGACCCTTTTTTTTGGCCGTTTTTGTCATCAGTGTACGGAAATGATATGTTTTTGAAGCCGACAGGCGATAAATATGATTGGGGATTAAAACTAATCAGAAATAGGAATGGGGAAATTCATTACCGTAAAAGGTTATTGCGCGACTTTAATTTAGATGTCGACTACTGATATATTGGGTATATTTTTTCTTACAACAAAACATTTTATCATTAATATATTTTAAACTCGAAGAAATTTACCACTAAACACCAAATCTCTTTATTTAATTTATCGACGCGCGTTTCGCTAACCATGTTAACATCATCAGGAAATGATTCAATCTAGTAGATTAGAATTAATTAGATTGAATCATCTCCTGATGATGCTAATATGGTTAGCGAAACGCGTGCTGGTAAATTAAATTAAGTTATTTGTTGTTTAGTGGTAAACCTTTCAAAGGTTTCATACCGAAAGATCCAATAAAAGAATTGATCAAAATATTCATTATATGGTACTTAGGGTCATATTTAGATTGTACATTGAAGAGCGGCGCTAATATTGGGTTAATGCAAAAGTTCGTCTCGTTTTTGGCATTAGGTGGCCTTCCATTGCGGAACCGAAGCATTATAGATTTCACACACGCAAAGTCTTGATGTTGTTTGATAGAAAGAATTTCAGTGAGAACCTGAGAAAAAAAATGTGATATTTGGTCGTGTTTTATAACTTTTATTAAGCATTAAAAATGGCAGAATATAAGGAACATTTTCGATGTATTATGTTTTTATATTTCCGAAAAGGTATGAATGTTTCGCATTGGGATGTTTTTGAAACTATTTGGAAATCTGAGACTATTTTATTTTAAAAATGATAATTTCTATGAACCACAACTTGTTGCCAGATAAATATTTTTTTACCTAACTGAAACGGCATTATTCAACGTTTATGTCACTGTAAACGTTTGTTAATAACGTTAGCAAAGCAGATACGCGTTTCAAGAATAAGAAAGAAAAAAACAACTTTCCATTTGGGAGTTAATAGTCTAAATATGAAAATTTGGATATTTTCAAGAAAAATCGCAAATAACTCGAAAACCGTAAGACTTTGTACTCCCAAAATCCCAAAAGAAAGTTTCTTTTTGATATAGCGATATAAATAAAAGAGAGACGTACATAAAAAAACCTTTTAATTTTTAAAATACACATTTTAAGCATTTTTTAAATTAATTAAGCACTCATCTAAACGAACAGCAAAATTTCTTAGGACTGCTCGGCACATAATCTCTGGAATGACCGCCATTTCCTGTCGTTTATTTACTTTTAACTGAACCGAAGAACCCGGTTTATTAACGGCACCAAAAACCCGCTTTATTAACGAAAATTTTCGATTTTAGATAGTCCCACAAAAAAAAGCCCATAGGACTCAAATCAGGACTACGTCGACGTCAATTTATGTCATCTCTCTTGGAGGTCAATTTGTTTGGAAAAAGTTCACAAACTAGTGGCAAAGACATGTTGGAAGTGTGTGACCTTGCTCTGTCCTGCTGAAACCATGTTCTTTGTTTATAATGAGCAAAGTTTTGCAGTTCAGGTATCAAAAAGGTGTCCAACATTTCCACATAACACCGTCTTCAAAAAAGTATAGGATCATTATTCCTCGCGCTGACATTGCAGCCTATGATTTTAGACGAATATAGTAGTTTTCGATGGTTGTGTTTCGGGTTTGTTGTACTCCAGTAACGACAGTTCTGGTTATTTATATGACGGTTGAAAAAATGACCCTCATCCGAAAACCATATGTTGTTGAATTTTCCAAAACGCTCAGTAATCTGATCAACGAACTTAAGCCTCTAACCGGCATCTTGGGGCTTTAACTCTTACACCACTTGAATTTTGTACGGGTGCAGTTTTAAGTCCTTACGCAGAATGTGGTGCAATGATGATCGAGGCACATTTAAAGCATACGCTCGCTTACGAACGGAAAAGTGCGAATAATCACGAAACCATTTCCACATTTTCGTCACTTCGTGATGACCTTGGTCGCCCGGACTTACGTTTATCCACAGTTGAACCGGTTTTTTTCAAACTTCTTAATGAATTTCCGGATGAGGGAAACACTTGGCGCATCTTTAATGTTACGCAAACCACGATGACTGCAGAACTTTATCTGCATTAAATTCCTGCAAATTTTGCTGCACTAAATTCCTAAACGCGGCGCTATCGATTGACATGTACCCACGCCCCTCACTGTCTCTCAGCCCTCATTGTCCCGCGCCCCTCACTGTCTCTCAGCCCTCATTGTCCTGCGCTCCCCACTATTGTTGCGTTTACGCAGTGAGCCAATGTAATAGAAACTTTATTATGAACTTTTTAACACTCTGTTAATATAATAAATAAACAACAACAACAACAAAAACATAAACATGAAGATATAAACTCTTTAAAAGGGTTACAAAGAAAGGTTTAGTCTATTTATGTAAGCTATCGATTCTGGGATCGTCAGTCCTCAGGTCTGCCATTATATGATCTCGTGGGACATTCTTCTGTGACGTGCCAATGATTTGGTATCCGTAGCCACGAAGTGGAGATGGCTGCTTGTCCCAGCGGTGTAGAGAATATGCATACCTAGCATGTTCGGTTCTAATTTTGTTAAGCGTGGACCATGTTTTAAGTGGCAAGTTGAAGCCTGGTGACTTTTGGGTGATGCATGGCATGTTATTATTTTGTTGTGCAATCCATTCTTAATTCCATGCGGTAGAGAGGTTAAACTCATCTTCCATTAAGCGAAGTCGATTATGATTGTCGTCTTCCATATATTGATGGATTGGTAGGTTTCTATTATCCACGATTTTTATACTTGTTTGTGTGAGCATTCATTCCTGATAGCTGAGGAGGTGGGATGTGGCTTAGGACATGTAACCATCTGATGGGGGTTGATTTGATAACACCAGCAATCATCCCCATGGTGTTGTTCAGCTTAGCATCATTTTTTTTGTACATGTGGACTATTTAGCCAGACTGGAACACAACACTCAGCAATCGAGAAAACAAAGCCAAGAGCGGAGAACGTAGAATTGATGTCGATACTCCCCATGTTGTGCTACATAGCTTTTGAATAATTTTGTTTTTTGGTTTTTCGCCAGTTTTTATTAAGTGCTCTCTGAATGGGAATTCTGTCAAGGGTTACATTTGGTTAGTCTCCATTTACAAAAATACTTTCCCACTAGGTCCAAGTCTGCTGTTAAAATATTTCCTGACCTTTTAATTGAACTACATCTTGCCGCATGTGTTTTTTGATCTTGTTTCTGGCGTGTCTGTCTACAATCTACAAGCTAAAAAAGAGGGGGCAAGAACTGTTTCCTGTGACTGCCCATTCTCTAGTTTCCTTAGGGTGCTAATATCAGATTCCATGGCTACTTGAAACACTCGGTCGTTCAGCATATTGTCGATCTGACTGCCTCAGTCAGGCAGTCCGATTGCAGAGGATCACCCAAAGAAACTTATATATCATACCCTGTCACAACACGTGTCGTAAGCCGCTGATAGATCGATAAAAGAAGCTGAAGTTTTAGGTTTTATTGGAAAATCCGCCTCAATATAGGTAGTGAGTGATAATACTTGACTCGACACAAACTTTTACAAATTGTCTGGAATATTTTGGTTCATCCAAATGGGATGAACTTTTACATCAACCTAATAATAATGTTATACTTGAATATACAGGGATACTTGTTGGATATACAGGGTACGTCGCGAAAATCAGAACGAAACGAACAATTTTTTATACAAAATGTTATTAATCGAAAACTAAAAATTTTCAATTTGTAATGTCTATAAAAGGAATCCTAGTGTATATATATATATATATATATATATATATATATATATATATATATATATATATATATATATATATATATATATATATATATATACATATTCAATATACTGCCAACAGAAGAAGATATGCATTTTCTTGTGTTGCCTCCTTACGAGCCAAATAAACAGTGTTGATTACTGGTTTCATCGAAATAAAAAAAACTGATTATTTTTGCTGAGAATGTTAGAAATGAATTTACAATTTATTTGTTTTGGTAATTCCACTAAATCTAAACGTATTATACAACAAAAATAATGGTGATGTCAACAACATGATATATTCAACGGAGCACGCGAAAAAAGTTTGCTGGCCTTATTTTTTTTTTTCGAAAATAACTTTCGATATTTATCGAAACCTGCGGTGAGCTTATGGTATTCATAAGTCAGTGCAGTTGTATTTTATGGTTATTTCATGTTTAGAACTAACCTCTGACGTCAATAAATAATAGTAGATACCGAAATTTATATCATAGAAATTTCGATTTCATTCTGAGAGTGTAATAAATAAATGCCAAGAATGTATACATATGCAATTAATTAGACATATTTAGTCTGACTGTAATGCCGGCTATTTATAACTCTAAATGGTAATTTGATTCGATAAAGTAAAATACCAATCAGTTTTTATTGTACAGAACCACACACACAAAGTGTCTGTCTTATTATTTTTTTAATTTGAAATTGTTGCAATATAAAACTGATCAACATAAAAAAGTCAACTATACTTTTAAAAATCTCTACAGAACTGTAATCACAACTTAGGTCAAATGCTAATAAAACCAAAGAACAAGTAATTTCCGATACTTCAAGAAATGTCAGAGTTTATTTATTGATGCCAAGTTAACATTCTAGTTACATTATTCAAACTAATGTAAAAAAACTTACAAAACTTTAACAACTTTTTAACTGAAGCACCTGTACTGTCAATTCTCTATTATGGCATAATTTTATATGTTTCCTGCTTATATCTAATAAAAATGATCAAGTGTTTTTGCAAATATAAATTTAATGATGGGTAAGTCCACTACAATTATTATAACACTTTTATAATAATTAGATTATCTATATGTCTTCTGAATTTAACTAATGTAGGCCATACTTGATCATAATTCATTTTAAATAAACAAAATAAAACTTATATCTAAATTTCCACTATGTTTAAAGCTTGTATTATTATATTTGCTTAATTATTTCGACACACAGTGGCCTTTCCAAAGACGAACTATATTAAAATAACAGTAACAAAAGTAGTTACTACTTAAACTGTCTATCGACCTAATAATACCATAAATGATCATAGTCGGGAAATCCATTTTTTCATTGACTAGATGCGCAACATAAATTTAACAAAGATGAACCATCCAAGTCTAGCCATTTAACAAAATACCCGATTTTTTCTTTTGTTCATTCATTATGCTAAGTTTGTTAATGTTAGAAAATTAGACTTTCAATGATAGTTTTAAAATATTACATAATGAATATAAATCTGAAAATTAAATCTTTTAGATAGTCTGGAAATTAATAAAAGAAAAAAAATTGGATATTTTGCTAAATAACCAGGTAGACTTGAATGCTTCACGCTTGTTAAATTTATATTGCACATCTAGACATTGAAAAAATGGGTTTACCCACTATCATCACAATTTAGGGTGTAACTACTGTTCTTACTGTTAGTTTAATATAGTCGTATTTGAAAAAGGCGCTGTGTGCCGAAACAATCATTGGGTTTTCGCTCATAAATTAAACAGAAATCTTCTTTATACTTTGTTTACGTACATTTTGCTTATATAAATAAAATCTATTCAGAACATCTTATACAAAGCACAATACAATACACTAATACATGTTAACTCCACAGTTACATACTACTGACTAAGAATGCCTATACTAATATATGCTATTACTTGATTAAAATGTCTAGTTGAATATTACCTGACTTTCTCCTGTCAATTTTTTTTACATTCTTTTTTATAAATCTATATGTCTTCTTGCAGCAAGGTATACAGGCGTTCTGTATGCATGTTTGACGAGCTCCATGCGCTCTGGCGTTAACTTGCTGCAATATATCAGTTACATAACGGGCTACATTTTTCATTGTACTAGGCTGCTTCCGAAGCATTTAATCCCCCATACTATAATTCTTCGAAAGATAAACATACTTGGGATACAGATATACTTTTAACATAAATATAATAAACATAACAATCAACATAATAATGAACATAACAGTTTTATGTATCTGACTATACAGGATTATCTGACCAGATAATGCCGATTTACCTTCACTTCAGGTTTGGCCTCTACTGAGTATTTACTTGCGCCGAGACTACTACTCCCTCGAGTCCAACGGCAATAAATAGGGGCATTACCCAGTGAGGGCTCTCCTCCCCCGTAGTACCCATGTTAGATGTTTCCTCATCCCCATTTGATGGATAATTGATCCAGATGACTATAGCGAGCTATACTAATTCGTTTTTTTTTCTGATTCCAATGCCTATTGCCTAGAGGTGTATGGGATAAGGCGGCTGAAAACCAGTTTTATGGGTGAGCATAATAAAGTGAGCTGACCGGCCCAAGATATGCTACACATGATGGTCTAGCTGGGTAACGCCCATTTACCTTTCTGTTCCAGGGTTGGCCTCCACCGAATATCTAACTTGCGCCTAAGCTCATAGATATGCTATACATTGAGTATGTCCACAGCACCCTAACTGTTATTATGAAAAGAAAAAAATAAAATTTATATTTTTAATTAATAACATCCTACAGTTGATTTTTTTTTTGTTTCAGGTATGAAATTTAGTCTTTTATACGAGTTTACCAATTATGAAGATGAAGGGTACAATCATAAATCAGTTGGAAAAGGTAGAGGACCAAAGATTCGGTGAATATAGGTAATATAACTAGGTTAATAATCACTCTAAACAAATTAATAATAGTAATAAAAAAATGATAATTATTTGAATTTGTATTTTATATAATTTCCGGAAAAATTTACCTTTAAAAAATCTATTTAATTATAATAAAATTATAATAATATTTGAGTTATCTGAGATTCTATAACATTGTATTGTCTGAATGATTGTGACGTGTTCATATATTTTTTTCCATTTTTGGGTTTTTCGCCACGATCTAAAACCGAAAAAATATCTGTTCTTATATAAATAAGACCTCCCGAAACGTTAACGTTCAAAGTTCGTATTTATTTTAGAAAATGTTTGTATTTTTTAAATTTTTGTTCGTTAGGAAAATTTATTACAGAAAAAAAATCACTGAGAAATTTGTATCCGTTTTGTTTTTGTTTTTTACCCAGTAATTCTTTATTTACATCAGAACAGATATTTTTTATTTTTTCTGAGTTTTAGATCGTTGCGAAAAATCCCAAAAAAAAGAAAAATATATTCTATAACTTTGACTTATGCTCCGAAAGTGGTTATTAATGTGTCCTACAAAACGTACAAACGTTTTACGGATATAAGGAATCTTCGTGGCGCCAAAGCATTCTACTTTTGCTTTACAACAAAATATTCATTTTTCCATCATATCATAAGCTTAAAATATTTCCATACAATATTTGTACAACATAAGTAGTCATGGGTATGCCAAGGCGTTCTCCTGGTAGTTCTTTCCAATAGAAGCATTTTTTAAGGAAACATGTTGCTGTGCATTAAGTTTTAAATAAAAAATAGTTCTTACAAGTCCTCTTTGGTTTCTTCGTCTTCTTAATAGTCTTGGGGTTGAATTGAGATATTCTTCCTAAGACATTAGTCGGTATATGTAGAGGTACAGGTGGAGAAGAGAAGTTCACTCGAAGCGAATAGCACTTGGGAATTCCAAATGAGATTTTGGCGAAACGTCGTGACCCTTCACACAATGAACGAACGGATTGACACCCGAGATCATTTAGAAACATTACCTACCATCCCTGAAAATATCTATATATATATATATATATATATATATATATATATATATATATATATATATATATATATATATATATATATACGAGATGTCCCATTAAGGATGGATCGCGGCCGTATCTTGAAAACTATTTATCCCACAGCTTTGGGGAAAAAAAAATTGTACTAAAAATGATCATGAGAAATTCACCAAAAATATTTTTAAGCTTCTAAAACGACCGCAAGAGGGCGTGACGAGCTAAACATTTTTAAAAATCATTTTTTGTGTGTATTTTCAAGTGTTAACCGAGTAAGAAAAATTCTCAGTTAATAGTCTCTGCACTTCTCGTCCAAGTGCAGTATATGCCTTTCATAGTTCTTTGTTCTTGTTACCCTATCTTGAATAGATATTGCGAAACCTTCTGTTTCTGGGTACAACAGTCCATCGGTCAACCACTTTAAGAACAATTGTTCATCAATGGTGTCATCTTCGAGTGACTTAGGAAACCTTCCATGTAATGTTTGTCCTTTCCATTCTCGAACGCAATCCGTGAGTGTTGTTCTGCTATCAATAGGGTTTTGTTTATTTAAGTTTAGTGAGATGCAACCCCGGTCCTCATTTGCAACCAATTTCATTAGCACATTGTTTGAATCTATGAAATGTTTTCTCATCTTATTTTCTTGATTGAGACAAAGATTTTTACGTTCACAAGGCCTCTATCCCCCCACTTTCTTGGGATGTATAGCTTTTTCGTAGATGAGTTAGGATGCAGGCATCGGAACTTTGTTAATGTTCGGCGTGTCAACCTATCAAGTTTATCAAGGTCAGTTTCTGACTATTTAAAAATGCCAAAAGAATATGTCAGAGTTGGCACTTCCCAACCGTTGATCGCTCTAGTGATTCTCTTATTATTATTATATTCGTTCTGAATTCACGCGTCTCAGCCCAGCCTGGTCGATATTGGTAGAAATTATAATGCTAAAATGAGAAAGCAGTTCAACTCCTCTCTCTTAGCATAGTTTAGCATGTTTAGTTTATATCCTATATTACTGTTGTTCAGTAATGTAGAAATAGGGTTTAGGGCTAGACAAAACCAAACTGCAGAAAAGGAATCTCCTTGAAAAATTCCTCTCTCGATATTCGCAGTTGTAACGCATCCTCAGACGATTAACGACCTGAAGCAAATTGAAGCCAGTTATTATAAAAAATGCATTCCGAAGTACATATCGGGACCCCCTCTGATATATATTGTATATATATATATATATATATATATATATATATATATATATATATATATATATATATATATATATATATATATATATATATATATATATATCAGAGCCAGTCAGGGACAGCAATACCCACGGAAGAACAATATATAATACCAGATATTCTAGTGGAGGAAGTAACAAATGCTATAGAATTGATGAAGATCGGCAAGGCTCCAGGAAAGGATAGTGTAACTGTCGAAATGCTAAAAGCTGGTGGTCGGACGTTACATAAAACACTGGCAAAATTATACTCAAAATGTCTCAAAGAACAAAAAGTACCTGACTTATGGAAAAATGCAGAAGTGATCCTTTTACATAAAAAAGGAGCACAGGAAGATTTAAAGAACTACCGCCCAATAAGCCTCCTATCAGTGATGTAAGTTTTCACTAAGATAATTTCTAAAAGAATATTAAAAAACCTGAATGACGCACAACCAAGAGAATAAGCAGGATTCAGAAGTGGATTCAGTACAATGGATCACATCCAGGTTGTACAGCAGGTCATAGAAAGACACAACGAATACACCATGCCACTGTGCTTGGCTTTTATCGACTACGAAAAAGCATTTGATTCCATCTCAAAGCATGCGATAATGGATGCACTGCTTAGCCAAGGTGTAGAGAGAGCCTATGTAAACCTATTAGAATCGATATATGATGGAGCTACAGCCACAATTCACCTTGATGATCTTGAAGTGGGAATTAATATAGAACGAGATGTACGGCAGGGTGACGCAATATTGCCTATTCTTTTCTCGGCTGGCCTTGAAGAAGTATTCCTTAAACTGGATTGGGAACAGGATGGTGTAAAGATCAATGGTGCAAACTTAAACCATCTTAGATTTGCAGATGATATTATTCTCATTTCACAAGACCCAGAGGAGTTGCAAAGACGCATACAAGAACTGCAAATATATATATATATATATATATATATATATATATATATATATATATATATATATATATATATATATATATATATATATATATATTATATCGCCATTATCTAACAGCGACAGAATGATATACGAGCGTTATACAAATAAATTGAATGACCTGATATATTTCAAAGATTAATTTCAAAATAGAACTCCCGAACTATTAATTATCCTAATAGTAACTACTTGGGTAAACGCAGGACATTGTTGCCTCTTGGTGATAATAGAGGTGTTAAGGGATCAATAACAAGTTAATGTTACATCACCTTAAAGGTTGTAGTCTTCATTTATGTTCGAACAATACAATTGATGCCACATCATCACTGGTTTTGTTCTTTATATAATAACCTATTGATTACATTATCTATGCCAATAATCCATTTTTTTTTTCGCTTTTTAACAAACTTTCCGTTGCTCTAGAGTTTGATTATCAAGAGCTTCCTGCCGCCCTTATTTTCTTTTACCTGACAAAAGGTGACAAAAGTTGGGAACCCATTTCCGTCGCAGCAAAACGGTGTTATCATTAAAATAGCCGCGTCACAAAAACTTCCTGCATGCATAATATCAACGGCTTTGCATTAAATTAACACGCATTTTAAATATAATAAGGTGATTGTAACACTAAACCTGTAGATAAATTCTATTAATATACCGCACGTAAATGTTATGCGGTTCGTTGTAACAGATTCAGGTTCATATAATGCATAGTAACTGATATTACCTTTTTTATCCATTTCATATTTCAAGGTTTCTGTTATTTTAATAGTTGCATTACTGAATATCCTAGCTAAAATTATTAGCATTTTTAGTAACACAAGGAACATTCAAATTAAACAGTAATTCTTCATGAAACCGACACATTTTATATAATTTATTTGACGTAGCTAATAAATTCTGTCAAAAAAGTATCGGGAATTGATCATTTGAAAAGCCCGCTTAAAGGGGTTGTCAAAATTCTTTTTATCACTAAGTTGGCTGTCCTCTATACCGACGAGGAGTTTAAACGTCATCTGTCATTTAGTTTGTTTACAGCACTCGATTTTGTCAGTTCATCTCAAATTTGTTTTGCAATTTTTACAATGGATAAAAACATCGAACAAAGAATTTATTTTGAATTTTGCGTTGCAAATGGAATTTCGTGTGCCGAGTCGCTGAAAATGTTGCAGAAGGCTTACGATGAATCGACTTTATTAAAAGCATGTACATATAAGTGGTACATAGTGCATTCAAAAGCTTTCGAGATGTGGTAAATGATTTACCTCACTCTGGTCGACCATCAACGTCTTCAACTAAAGTTAACCTGAAGAAAATCGTCATTTAAATTTGAGAGAGATAGCCGCTGATTTTTCTGAATCGCACGAAACAATTCGTACCATTTTAAGCGATTGTTTGGGCATGAAACGCGTTGCCGCTCGACTAATGCCGAAAGAACTGAATTTTCTTCAGAAACTCAATCGCGTAAAGATCACTGAAGACATGCTAGAACAAATCAATTCCGACACCGCATTCATAAAACGTAACTGGTGATGAGACATGGGTATACGAGTTTGACATGCAAAACAGCCAACAAGCTTCGGAATGGCGCCTTCCAACTCGAACCAAGTCGAAACCGAAAAAACCCCGTCAAAGTCGATCAAAAGTTATTGACTGTTTTCTTTGATTATTGCAGTGTTGTGCACTCCAAATTCTTGCCTGAAGGTCAGACGGTAAATAAAGAATATTATCTGATCGGTATGCGGCTTTTGAGATAGCAAATTCGTCGAAAAAGGCCAGATTTGTGGAAAGAAAACTCTTGGATTTTTGACGAATTTTGAACGAATTTTTGACCAAAAACTCAACAAACACCATCGCATTCACCTGATATGGCTCCGGCCGACTTCTTTCTCTTTCCAAAACTCAAATTACCACTTCGAGGCGCCCGTTTTCAGTCGATAGAAGACATAAAAGAGAATTCGCGGCGAGAATTGAAATCGATTCCGGAAAATGCGTTTAAAAAATTTCAAAAGCAAAATACTTTGAAAGCGATACAATAAATTTGGATAAATAATAAACATTTTGTAACCAATTCCCGGTACTTTTTTCACAGAATGTATATAAAAAATTATTTGAGGCCGTCCGTAAAATGGTCCTACAAATAATGAAAAATGCTATGACGTGGGTTGACAAGTTGCGATAATCGATTGAGATAAGATGGTTCATCTTTTAGGTCCATTTCGTTTCGTACATTTTGTGCCTAACGTTTAGATTCGATTAATCATCATCTTTGAAGCAATATAGTCTGAAAACTACAAATGACAGATATAGTACAAATTTTTCCAGCGCAGAAATTGTAAAAACTATGTTTTTTTAAGTTTTGTTTCAAATATCTTTTTATATATTAAACGTGTATTTCTATAAATTAATGCAAAATAATTAATAATTAAAAAAATACACCAGCAACAAATTTTATGATAAACTATATCAGAAATACAAACTGAAACACTTTCAAGACTGTACGAAACCATCCAGGGTCTTGCCAAATATTCACGTAGTTTTGAGCACTGCGAACGTCCTACCTGTTACATCTGGTAGAGTACTACTAGGTAGTGTACATGTAGGTAATAGGTAGAGTATTTCAAATTTTGCGGTTTTTTGCCTAGGTTTAGTCTCATTTCAGAAGTGTAACATATGATATTTATAAAAATAACGTAAGTCGTAAATAACAACGCGTGAAAATTGTTGAATTATTTTATGAAAATGGACATCCGGTGAAAAATATTTTTAGAAAATTACGTGATATTTACGGTTTATACAATCGTCCATCTGAAAGCACTATCGATCGAATTGTTGAAAAATGTCAAGAAACTGGATCTGTAGAAGATAAAAGAAGAGCAGTATACAGTCGTAGTGGTTGTTTACAAAAGCATATTGATTTTCTACGTGAAAGTGTTGCTGAAGCCCCAGAAATTTCCACTTGTCGACAATTGGACGTGAATCCACAACAAGGCGTATTTTTTACGAATGGATTTATACCCTAGAAGCATATTAGGTTAAAATAACACAGGAACTAAAGCCACTAGATCATTCAAAAAGTCATGCATTTGTCAACTGGATCCAAGAACAAACAGATAATTTTTTTCTCAAAAAATCATCTTTTTAGATGAAGCACATTTTGACATTGTGGCTATGTAAATAATAAAAATTGTCGCATTTGTAGTGAGAAAAATCTACGATTGATTCATGAGTAACCTTAACATCCTAAACGATTCACTGTTTGGTGTGTATGATCAGGAGATGTAATTGGGTCGTACTTCTTTCAGAATACTGCTAATGAAGCTGTAACTATGAATAGTGTTCGATTTCGTGAGATGATAACAGGATTTTTGTGGGCTGAATTGAATAATATGGATCTGAAGGATATTTGGTTCTAACAGTATGGCGCTACACCTCACTCTGCTGATGAAACAATTGATTTATCGATAGAAAAATTTCCTGGGCGAGTTATTGCAAGAAACGGTAATGTTAATTAGCCGTTACGTGAAAAGCCAGGTCTATAAGAACAATCCACAATAGATTTCTGATAGAGCCATGGTTATGCCAAAATATCATCCAAAACAACAAAAACACAAGAGTGGACGTCTGCGGAGCTGCAAGAGGTGGTCATTTGGCAGATATTATCTTTCATGTGTCATACAATATGCTAGTGTAAATGTGTAAATGTCATACACTATGCTTCAATTAACAATAAAAAGTTTTTTGAAATTAAAGCAAATTCGGTATTTTATTCAAAAATTTAAAAAACCGCTCAATTTGAAAGACCCTTTACTACCTGATACTTCTTAATAAGGGTTACAATGGAACGTCTCACCTACGATGGTTAAACGTAATAAAATATCATGATCAATGACAATTGTCAAATTTACTCATATTACCAAACTAATATTTAATCAATAATTTTTAGTGTCTTAATTGAAATATCTCATATATGTACAAGGGTTGATCAATAAGTACTCGTGTTTGAAATAAAGACGTAATTTTTTTCACAAATTTATTTTTATTTTTCAACGTAGTCTCCTTTTAGGTCTGTACACTTTTCCAAACGTTTCTCCAACTTTTTTAGGCCGCCTAAAAAATACGATTTTTCAAACTCTCCAAAATACGCTTCTGTCTCGCCGATAACTTCTTCATTTGAGCTGATTTTTTTCCTGCCAGCCATGTTTTCAAGTTAGGAAACAGAAAAAAGTCGCTAGGTACCAGGTCGGGCTAGTAAGGTAGGTGCGGAAGCAATTCGTGCAATTTGGCCGCGACAATTAAAGATGAACGACAAATAAAGATAACGCGTGCATTATCGTGATGGAAGGACACTTTTTTCTTTGCCAACTGGGGCCGTGTCTCCTTTCCACTTTCTTATAGAATCTATCCAACAACTCACTGAAGTCGTGCCCAGAGGCATCCATGAGGATTATTCCTTTGGAATTCCAAAAAATCGTGGCCATAACCGTTCCGGCTGATGGAACCGTTTTTGCCTTCTTCGGAGCAGATTCACCCGAAAAAATCCATTATTTTGACTGTCTCTTGGTCTCTGGCGTGTAATAATGTATCCAGATTTCATCAGTGGTGACGACTCGTCGTAAAAAGTCCTGCGATTTTCGCTTAAAGCCAAACACTGCTTTGACATTGTTAGTCGTACCCTCTTGTTGTCTACCGTGAGCAATCGCGGCACCCATCGGGCCGACACTTTCCTCACACCTATCTTATCATTTAAAATCTTGATTGCCGTTCCGTACGAGACACCTACGGTCTCAACTACTTCGCGCACTTTCCTTCGGCGATCAGCGAGAATCATGTCACGGACCTTTTCGACGATTTCCTCGGTAACCACGTCTAACGGGCGTCCAGGCCGTTCTTCATCGAAAACAGTTGTACGACCACACTTAAACTCGTCAAAACAATATCTCACGGTTGTTATAGATGGTGAAGGGTTCCCATAGACAGCATCCAACTTCACTTTTATTTCTTCTCATGTTTTTCCATCCAAAAATAAAAAACGAATTACGGATCGATATTGCTTTTTTTCCATTTTATCGAGAAATATAAAACACGAATGATACAACTGGCTGTCAAAAAAAACTAACCTACGAAATTATCTGAAATTCAGCATGAGGTCGTTAATGTCAATTACATTCGTCAACGCCATCTGTTATCAAACACGGGTACTTATTGATCAACCGTCGTATAAGCCTGCGTAAGCAATATGTATCCAATATATTTTTCTATGGCTTTTTTTAATTACAATTAAATTAGCGGATGCATGGAAACCATAAAATTGTCATAAAACATAACCTTGTTATATTTCAAAGCAACTCGACCTTTTTCGAAAGATCCAATAGATAAAATATTCTCCGTAAAATATTCCGATAAAATATTCTACTCCGTTAATTTTTATTAGAATACAATGGCAAAACCTCCTATGCAGTATATCGTTTATTCTTTATGTAGATGAACTAATAAAATCCTATAAAAATTGTATTTTATTTAAATTAATTCATACTGATTCTGTTTTCGTCTAGTCTATAAAAAAGGCGTGAACAAGTGCTAAATTATTCATGACGACAAATAAACCTAAAAATTGCTGAGCCACTACTTAGAATAATTTATACTCAAGAATATTATATGGGAAGAAAAAGAGTCTCAAATTATTAATTAAAAATATTTTCAACCCGTTTTCTTTCAATCTTTTATATTTTTCAGCGATTTGTTAGAAGTGATATATGGGCTTTAAACGTTTTTTTTTTTAAATTTATATAGTACTTATATTAACGCAAAAAAGCGGACACAAAAGTTTAACTTTTACGAGGTGCTAAAATTATTTTCCTTAGTATAAGGTGTCCCAAAAGAAAATTTATTTTTGATAGAACGATATAAATAGAAGAGAGACGTCCATCAAAAAAACTTTTATTAATTATTGAAATAAACATTTTACGAAATTACTTTTTAAAAATAATGTCCAAATGTAAAGATGTGTAATATAAAAATGTCCCCCCCACACAAGAAAAAGTCCATAGGGCTCAAATCAGGACTACGTGGAGGCCAATTTATGTTAACTCTCCTTAAGATCAATTTATTTGAGAACATTTCACGAACTCGTGACAGAGACGAGTTGAATGTGTGTGACGTTGCTCCGTCCTGCTGAAACCATGTTATTTGATTATAAGCTGCAAAGTTTTTCAGTTCAGATACCAAAAAAGTGCCCCCTCCCCCGTCTTCAAAAAAGTACGAGCTAACTATTCCTCTCGCTGACATTACAGTCCACACAGTGACTTTAGGCTAATGCAGGATTTTTTCATGCTTGTTTTTCGGGTTCGTTGCACTCCAATAACGACTGTAATAATGTTCTGCTTATTTACATGACCATTGAGATGAAAATGAGCTTCAAATCGTTGTTTTTGTAAAATTCTCGCACAATCAATTGCACGGTTTGCTCCCGAGAAACGCTAAATGCCTAAACGCGGAGCTATCGATTGACATGTGCCCCTCGCCCCTCATTGTTGTTGCATTTGTGCAGTGAGCCAGTGAAATAGAAACTTTTTATGGACCTTTGACAGATAAATATATGAAAGATTTCCAGTGGCGGCTCGTGAGGGAGGGAGTTGAGGCGCCGCCTCTCTAGTATTTATAACAGTAGACAATTTTTCAGAGTCAAACATCACCTGTATAGGGCTTCAATAGCACGAAAAGTAAAAAGGAGGAAGGGGAAAGCAAAAAAAATCTTCGGCAGCACTATTTTCTTCTACGCCCTCCCACTTTAAAAACCCACGAACCGCCATTGATTATTGCACATAAAGTTTCAAGTATCTTTTGTTTAAACTCAAATAGATTTACCACTTAACACCCTATCACTTGTTTTTCATTTCTGGACGCACGTTTCACTAATCATGTCAGCATCATCGGGAAATAATTTAGACACATTTTAAAACTAAACTATATTCTATTTATATGACTAACCGTACCTAATGAAAGTGTACAAATCATTTAACGAAACATCCAAAGCTCTATTATTATTTACACTATATGATCGTGTTCACTCATATATACTGGGGCATATGGGCAACAAAAGATGTCTTATTTCTGTCATATCTAATGTAGGCAGTATGTTCTTTATGTGTAATTATATGTATATGTAGTATGTTATTTATAAGGTATATACCTTTGACCCCAATCTTGATACGTAATTTCATAATTCTCCAATTTTTCATGTTGATGTACTTTATTCTTCAGCAGATTACCCAACTTGGTTTGTAGACTACCTGTGAATGCTCACTTTTTCCAAAACTTCGTCTAGACCTGGTATTAATTGGACATCAAACAGTAATACCACGAATTTGTTTTTGTTCTTTTTCTTTTTAAAAAGTCTAAGATTTTTTCAATAAACTTAAACTTATATTTTAACCATACACTTCGGCTACCTCCCTTTTTATTAATAAATCTATTTCTGTGTTATAATTATCTTTGTTTAGGTGAAAATTAATTAATCTATCCATTAAGTTTAAACAAGTTGTAGTTATTATGGAAGCTACGATTTGAATCGTTAGGAATATATCTCGAAATGTGATCATTGTCACTAAAACATCCAAAAATTGCAACATATAAGAATGCAGAAGATATGCCCATTGGCCATCTTATTCATAAAAGCTGTTATTAAACTAAAAACAATTGTGTTTTATACATAATTTTGTTAAACGAGAAAATCATTTTACAATGTTACAATTTTACAAATGTTCATCAAATACATCAAAGGATATCAAGACCTCACCCGCCTGTGGAAGTTGTTTTCGGCTTGTCTTATCAATTGTGTTGAATGAATCATAGAACTTGTTTGTTGTACATTATTCCATATTTCAATTTTGCCGGCCGTGGTACCTAAGACGCTGGTACGCTGGTACCAGTGGATTCAAATATGTATACGTGGTGTACTTTATTTATTCCTCAGTATATTTATGTTGAATTTTTAACAATAAACGAAGTGACCAGTGACCACATTGAGTGATAGTTTGCATGTTTAAAATAGTATTCACTCAAAACTTCACTTCTGACGATGGTATCATATTTGAAATGTCTTTGTTGAAAAAAAGAGATATTTTTAAAATGGAATAATAAATATGAATACTAATCTAAAAATTGTTGGAATTGACAACAAAGTTGTCATTGAATGAAGTTGTTTTATTTAATGAGAAAAAAAACCGAATGTATTTTTCGGACAACGTTATACAAAGTGTGTTATAATTTATCCGCCATAGAGAAACTGGCTAAATATTAGTCATTAAAAAGATACGGGGTGAAACTAAACGAGTGAAACTAAATTTTCGAAAAATTGAAATAATTTAAAAACAGTTGATGATATCAGATTCAAAATTGTGGTAGTTGGCGTTTTCAAAGGCGACAAATCCGAATTTGGTACTAGCTTGGGCCTAGTTCCTAGAGGGCGCTTGCTACCTACTTTGTGAGGGATTAACTCGATCATATTTTGTTACCCTATAAAGCTGGGGATATTATGACTTCAAAATAGAGAAGAGTCATAATTTCCACGTAAAAAATATACTCTTGGTCAATATCGATATTTCAAGCC
This sequence comes from Cosmopolites sordidus, assembly GCA_031761425.1. Classification (NCBI taxonomy): domain Eukaryota; kingdom Metazoa; phylum Arthropoda; class Insecta; order Coleoptera; family Curculionidae; genus Cosmopolites; species Cosmopolites sordidus. The sequence goes on along the minus strand of JARFXV010000817.1, from coordinate 156,268 downwards.
ATTTGTGAAATATTCGTATTCGAATATTCCATTGCACATCTTGTCGATGGCTGAAAAATATGCAATTCACAAAGTGCCTTGAATGTTGTGTACAAATTATTACATCTCGATGACAACTGTCATTGTTTTCTATCTATCCTGTTAAACGTAGGTGGAAACAAATTTCTCCAATCTTTAGTTAGTATTAAATAAACTGTAAAAAATGCCCAGATTTAATCAGTTTCCTAACCATGATTTAAGGGATATGATCTGCTTTTATACACAAGTAAATTACAATAGTTGCGCTGCAGGTAAAAGATATGAAGAGTTCTACCCAACCAGAATCATCCCAGATCGACAAATTGTTGAAAAATTTTCAATCAGTTGTCCGAAAAAAGTTCGTTTTATTACAACAATCCTGGTGGACGACCGAAACGTATAACGGTAGAACAAGAAGAGGACATTTTGGTTAGTATCGCGGATAATCCTGAACTAAGCACTAGACGTTTGGAGACATCTACATGAATTAGCAAATCTACCGTTTCAAGAGTTCTCCATAAAGAAAAATTGTTTCCCTAGCATTTTTCGCCTGTTCAAAATTTATTGCCACAAGATTTGCCGACTAGATCAGAATGTTGTCAAAATCTAATACATAAAAAAAAACGAAGACAGCGCAGAATGTTGCAGTTCGAAATTATTTGAATCAACGTTTTCCACATCGATGGTTTAGGCGCGGTGGTGAGTTTCCTTGGCCACCTCGTAGCCCAGACGTTAATCGGTTAGACTTTTATTTGTGGGGTCATATGAAGTCTTTAGTTTACCATGAGGAAATCAATACATGAGACGAACTTTTACAAAAAATTCAACAAGAGGCCAATGTTATTAGAAATGAAGAAAATATCTTTTCAAATGTGAGGCGTGCGACAAGATGTGCTATGGAATATTCGAACACGCATATTGACCAATGATACCTTTTTTATGTGGGAATTATGACTCTTCTCTATTTTGAAGCCATAATATTCTCAGCTTTTTTTTATTAATTAGGTAGCAAGCAGCCTCTAGGAACTAGGCTCAAACTAGTACCAAATTCGGATTTGTCACCTTTGAAAGTTCAACTACCTCGATTTTGAATCTGATATCTTCAACCGTAATTAAATTATCTCAATTTTTCTAAAACACCCTGTATCTTTTTAATAACTAACATTTGCCAACAGATTTATTGACCAGTTGCTGATAAGTTATGGGACACTCTGTATATCTATCCTCCGTTAGCGACTCCGACTCATCCAATACATGTATTAATTAATGTTGTAACCACTATGGTCGTTCATTGTAAAAGGCAATCTATTCTTGCTTTTCGTTATTTTAAAATGCTTAATTTACAATCTGCAATTAATGGGATAGCAAATGAGGTTTTTCGGTTTTTAAAAAGAACTAAATCATAGATTATTAAATATAGTGGAGAACAAATTAATTCTACACTATGAAAAATATGTTTTGTTGTATTAATTTTATTATATTCATGAGGTTATTGTCTGAATGGTTAAGAAATTCCACTTCCAATAATGAGTAGGTCCACTACTGTTATTATAATACCATGTAACTTTACGATGCATGGACTTAACTAAATAATGTAATGTGTGTGTCTTCTTGTGCATTCTTTTTCCGGAAATATATCTTAGGTGATTTGTATATCGAACAAGTCTGTTTAAAGTAACTCAGAGTCAGGTCACCCTTCAAGAGTTTCAAGTGTTACCTGACTCTTAGTTACTTTAAACAGACCTGTACAATGTACAAAGAACCTAATGATAAGAAAGTTGGGAAAAGTTCCTACCAGCTTGGATCAAACTATCATCATTAGTAAATACTAGATCAATGAGTGAATGAGTATCAGCGATACACGCGTATAGCTTTGAACTACTTGTCTAAATTCAGAATTATCGCCTATTGTCTCTAATTTTCGTTTATTTGGACAATCACTTTTCCAACATATAATAAAATCTTTAGTGACTACTGATCTGTTTGAAGATTTAACCGGATCATTGAGCACATCTCCCCAAAAACCTGAAAATTCATTAATATTACCATTTTGTGACCTATATATACCTCCAAATAACGTGTCATTATTTAGAATTTTTATTTTTACCAATAGAGTCCAAAAATTCTTTGGATTCTTCTCACATCTGATGAAATCTACAGGTTCGCCATCCTTGATGTAGATTATAGCACCCCCTGTGTGACGACTACTTGAGTGACACACAAAATGTCTACAACCCGGCCATCAACGCCATCTAACGCCAAAAGCGAGACGGATTTTTATGTACATAGACCCAATACATACAATATTTTTATAATTATTACAATAATACATTTAAATTATTGATTGATTTGTCCGTTACTTTTTGTAAGTTAATTTTTTAAAAAGGAACAAAACAATTTTTTACTTTGTTATCTATCACTTTTTAAAAAGTGTTTGAGAATGTTAAATCGTTTTACAAAACTATAGTCATACAAATTTTGTTTAAAAATAAAAGTAAAAAATTGTTTTATTCCTTTTTAAATAATACATTTATTTCAAAAATATTAAAAGTATATTACAAAGGTGTTTACAATGGGTGAAAGGATTTTATTAGAGGACCTAAATATTGATTTTACCTTCTCGCTATTACACCAATAATTTTTAGATTATCCTCGTAAGGGCAAATTCCCCCATTCCGTTTTGATAATCCAGTACATAACTAAACCCAGTTACAACCATTCCACGACCAAATTCATTACAAATTCCCGATCCAACGACGCCATCGTCGGATGGATCCCGATAAGCATGGACTCGTCGATATGCTGCCCTTGGCATCCTGGTGCCGTCAAACGATATTTTCATGGAAATTTTCCGGCAGAGCGGTCGAACAATAACGGCCTAATACTTGGACGCGGCCGAGCAATGGCGACTGCTGCCGGCCCAATGAACCGCAATGGAAAGGCTAATAGATTCTAAATATATTGTTGTTGCTACCAGTGCACAGCGGCCTCGTTTATTTGCAATAGATCAGAGAAATATTGAACCGAAAATTATAACCATAAAGACTGTATTTACAGTGGATATTTCTTTTCTAAAATTATCAGCTGGTAAATCAATATTTTCAACTAGGTGTTGAGAAAGGCAGAGATATATTGATATCAGGACTTTTTTCTGAGCCCATTGTCATGACAGAGTGATTCATCCTCATAGTTGCCAAATTATCCACAATTCCAAAAAATTATATCGAAGTTAATCTGGATATATAGGGATGCTATTATTATAGGATGTTAATATCTAGAGAATATTAGGGATACAGTTATGATCTTTTCATTTGCAAGGAATTTGGTAAAACAGAACATATTGAGTTCTCTGCTAAGCATCTTGATTGAAATTTTCAATTTGGCTGTGACAGACATGATAGAGTATTAGGGATGCAGTTATGATCTATTCTTTTGAAAGGGACTTGGTAAAACAGAACATTCAGTTCTCTTCTAAGCATCTGGATAGAAATTTTTAATTTAGCTGTGATAGACCCTTGAGTGTATTTTCAACACTTGTTGAAGCACATGGCGTAGTGTACCATGTGCTTCAGAATAACTTTGATTTATCAGATGGATATTTGATGGAAGGTCATCATAAAATTCATATTTAGAGTGGATTTTTTTTCAAAAATAATAATTTGTAAATTAACATATTTATCTAAACTTTAAGACATATAGATAGAGTTTCTAAGATCAGAACATTTTCCTGCATTGTATTAGGGGTACTGCGGAGCGTAGGTTGCTGCTATGAAACCCGATGCAATAGATAGAGTAATGAGGCTGATTTTATATAATTTTTATATTCAATTGAAAGTACAATTCTACTTTGTCTCTTTCAGAGTAACTCCCCGAACTAGGATAATATGGATAATATATTACAGTAGATTATAATATGTAAACTACATTAATAATCAATGCAGAATAAAAACAACTGCCCAAAATTAGATACGTATTTGTTTTTATAATAGTTTCATTGTTTTCATTGAAGTTTGCAATACTTTTCAAACCACCACACTAAACTCTATTAACAATATTAAAAAAAAAAACAGTTCACCCATTCTACATTATTGCTTTAACTAAGGTTTTTAGTAGACCACCACAACTCTGCTCTTAATTTAATAATATTTGCAAATATGAATACATTCAGCTGCAACTATCTATAATGCATGACCATCTAGCAGTGGCTAGTGGGTTTTTAAAGTGGCAGGGCGTAGAAGAAAATAATGCTGCTGAAGAGTTTTTTTGCTTTCCTGTTCCTCCTTTTTACTTTTCGTGCTCTCGAAACCCTATAAAGGAGGCAAACCGAAATAAAATATGGTGTTTTGCTCTGAAAAATTGTTTACTGTGATAAATGCTGGAGGGACAGCAGCGCCCTCCCTCACGAGCCACCACTGTCAGCAAGACATTTCCCAAATAAGAGAAGGCACCTGGTCCATTTTTTTTGAGTGGAAAGCTTTTACGGCCACATTTAGTACATTGCTGTACTCTTCGACCATCTATAAATTAGATTATCCTGTGAAACTTTCATAAGTATAAGGCTTTTCATATACGATTACCTTCCAAATTAGTAGTCCAATTTTGGTCTTGTCTATTCGTCCTTTTTTGAATATTATTATTCGTATCCTACTTGATCCTGTAGGGTTTTCTCATTGTTACTACTTTGTTATTGTTATTCCTTTCTGCAAATCTGGCATGTTAATTTGCTTTCCCTACATCATTTAAATAATATAAATAAAAATTATATGAATGCAAAATACAAAGGGAATCTATTTTCAATTTTTCATTCTGAACTTACCTTTGAGCCTCCATATATTATGTAAAGATATACGAAAACAGCACCGAAAGCCTAAATAACAATTAAAAGCAAGTATATTTTCAAATCGCTAGCAAACCAACAAATGCAGTCAAAGATATAGGTTAAACCTATAAAACAAAGACTAAAATCGATAAATTGTTTTATTTGCCCGGGACTCCGATTCTTTCCGAACGTCTTTTCGGAAAGGGCGCGAAAGAAAATTTCAGTGTAACTTCCGAATTGTTCCGAGCCAACCCGATATATTAGCGATATTGGCGTTCGTTTTACCATTGTGAGGTCACATGTGCTCGGGTTTTTTTCGAGAACTGTTGCCTCATCATTGGTACTAGGTTCAAAAATTTATTTTCAATTTGATATAACTGTTTAATCATAAGAAAAACATTAATAATAAAAATAGTTTTGTTATAACTTATATATGATTTTTCCATTTATGACAAAAAAATATATTCGAAAGCCCAATTATATAAAGATATTATAAACTATGTGAGGGTTTAGCAACTCGAAAACCGCGTACCAAGGAAAATCATAGAGAGACGAATAGGGGGTAACAGAAAAAAGGTGGCAAAGACACGATGGCAAAACTATATTAAAAGAGATGCTGAAGTACTACTGCACAGTAAAAACGTGCAAAGAGGTGCTGAAGGTTGATCTAGTTGAAGAAAAAGGTTAAAGGAGGTCAAGACTCATTCACTCGCTGTAGGACCACAGGAAGAAGAAGAAGCAGAATGGAATGAATGATGTTGACTACAGGATGACCTTTGGCAAAATTTCTCTAATACAACTATACAATTTACCTCTATGTTAATCAATTTTATATTTGAAGCACCACTTACCGATTTGTTCGCACATAATATTAGATTTCAAATTCAAAATGTAGCAAACCAAATTTATGACTATATAAATTTTTTCCACTGACTTTTCTATCCAGAACATACGTGACTTTTAAAAAGTTCCTATTAAATTACGACGGTGTTTTTATTCAATCCAGAGTCCTCCACCTACCTTTTCTTATATTCCGATCATATATTGGCGCGTGTCAGCTTTCGTTCGGCCTTATTACAAGCTTATAGATGTTTTCCTCTCCAATAAATGTCGTACGGATAGAGATAAGTCCGTGAACCTTAATTATAACAAGAAAATCCCTACATCTGAAATTACACGAAGGAATAGAACGCCATTTTTTTAGTCCTAGTGGAAACAGGGGATCAGCAGGCTTATATCTCAAATTTTGAAAACAAAAAAAGCTGGAAAAAAACATAATCTTCTCCAACAGATCATTTTTCGAATTTACTTTTTCAATTAGATTTTTTCCTATTGATAAGCCGTACTATATAATAGGTGTGGCTGTTAATAATTCTTATTTTTTTCTTAATAAAACACATTTAATTTGGGAGAAAGGTAAAAATGGTTTATTCAAAGTATGCGCCATCGCTAGCTACACATTTTCCCAACTCTTTTTGGAGGCGGCTTCCCAGAAAATACCGTACGTCTTTTGTAGTGGTCCAGTCATCAAGCTATTTTTCGACATCTCCACAATGTTTAAATTATTTTATGGAATGTGCGTAAGACATCGATGAAAACAAGTGGTAGTCGGAAGGGGCCAAGTCTGGTGAGTACGGCAGGTGAGGTAAGAGTTCTCCCCCATTAGCGATATTCATAATCCATTCATAAGCGATTTGGTCTGGTGGTCGGTATTGATAGTCGTCCTGGGACATTGCATGATTTTCTGGATTTTCAGTTCTCGAAATATATCCATGTTTCATGTCCAGTCACGATCCGATGTAAAAAAGTCTTTCCTTCATGCCGAGAACTTCGCACGCCATTTTTCGCTTTTCCATCTGTCTGGAGTTCAGTTAATGTTGTACCCGTTTTCCTAGCTTCTGGATATTTTCCATGGCATGCAGATGATCACAAATGGTTCGGCGACCAACATTTAATCTTTCTGCCATTTGCTGTTGAGTTTGTATATCATCTTCTTCTAACAATATTTACAGTTCGGCATATGACGGCTTTCACCCGCGTTTTTCTTTTAATTGAACAAGAAAAGCAGTATGTGCCAGAAAATGCTCTTTATTGGGCACGAAATTCGACATGTTTACCACACGAAAAAAATATGACACTAACTCGAAATCGTTTAAACGTCAGTAGCGCTTTGAAAGGTACTGTCGTTGCAACAAAAAAAATATAATGGATTAGAGTGTGTACCGACCCTTGTTTCTAGCGTCATCTCTTAAAAAATAACAATTACTAACGGTCCCTGCTAGTAGAGCTTGAATAATTTTAAATGCTGGCCTTACGAAACCCGACATGGAACAATTTTATCAACTAGGTAAGAGATCAACTAAATCAACTAGTCAATTGTCGAAGGTTTGCATTGGAAGATTTTCTGCTATGTTGTAATAAAATTTGAAATCAGTTTCAAATTTCATCAAATCATTGAAAGTTTCAAATTTTATTTAAGTATAGCTTATACCTGGTATATTCTTGCATTGTAGAACCGGTCCTTAGAGACACGAAGGCTAGATAATGTTTTTTAAGAAGTGATCATTAAGGCAGTCTACATTAAATGTAACAAAATGTACGTTTTTTTCGTAAATAAAGGGTTCCCCAATAACAGGGATAGGATTTGAATTTAAAATATAACACAGAAAATGCGGCCAAAATGAGGATCATTGTTTTTATTTAATGGTATATTTTTATGCTATTTATGATTTAAACAAAATATCGTTCTAGTGACCACCTCGACTCTTTTTGCACTCGTTGATCCTATTGGCCCAATTTTCGATAAGTCGGTGGAGCATATTGGGTGGTTGGCGACTATGGTTGCTCGAATGTTGTCTTCAAGTTCATCAAGGGTCTTGAGTTTGTTGGTGTAAATTTGTGATTCAACATAGCCCCAAAGAAAATAGTCTAATGGTGTTAAATTAGAAGATCTTGGTGGCCACTTGCAAGGGCCTTTCTGTGAAATGACCGATTCTCCGAAATAATTGCTCAATAAGTCAATCGTAATGCGTGTTGTGTGGCACGTTGGGTCTTGTTGAAAAGATAGTTCATCCGCATCAATTTTTGGAAAAACAAAATTGGATAACGTGGCACGATAGCGTCCACTATTCACAGTGACGGTCCGTCAGTCGGCATCGGGCAAAAAATACGGCTCGATACTGCCACCGTACCATAATCCACACCAAACAGCGATTCTTTCGGAATGAGGCCTGATGAATCACTTGTTGGTTTGACTCACAGCAATAACGACAATTTTGCTTATTGATGTAACCGTTTAATCAAAAATGAGCCTCATCGGAGAAGATGATTTTGCGATGATATATATATATATATATATATATATATATATATATATATATATATATATATATATATATACTTGCACGCCAAAAATAAAAACTAAGATAATTGTTTAAAAATGTACGGAATCATTTCACACTTGTATTAGGAACTTTTTGTAAGTTACAAAATAATTATTCCACAACACGAAGAGTATATCCGACATAATGTTTTACATACTACATTGTCCATATTTTAGACAGTTTTTATCTGGTGATAAAACTCGACAATTTTGCGTTAATGTTTTATATTCGGGATTAAAAGAAACTAGGGGGTGATAAATTAGAGCTATTCGGCAAATAAAACATCAATTTAATGATTGAGGACATGAATGAGATGGTTTGAGAATTGAATCTATGAGCAAGTATGAAATTTTGTCCATCTTAGAAGTATCCATATTATTATCATTTACAAAACTAGAAAATGAATTTTATAAATTGAATACTACAAAGTGAGCCCAATAAAGTATTTTATTTATAGTATAATATTTTTCCAGTATATACTAAACACTGTAGAAATATCCCTTACCGATTGGAATGAATTTTTATCGCCTATATCCTTGACAATACGAATCAATCTCGGTCGGATAACCGAAATGATGTGGATGACTAACATCGAAAAATACAGAATGGAATTTCGCAAAACATTTTTATTATATGATAAAATTAATAACAGGAAGACCTTTTCTTCTTTTTCACTATTAAATTGCGCAATAACGCAACGAATAATAAGAAAAACAAGGGTAAATGGAAGAAAACCTTTATCGAAAAATAAACGGAACGAAAAAAATTATTTTTAATAAAAAAAATCCGAATTAATCAATTTATTGTCATACCAGTTATTTATATTGTTCAGTGGAGAAGCATTATACGATATCTAATAGAAAATCAACAAGATAAGGACAGTAAATAAAACGATCTATGAAATTAGATGTTCAAATAGTTCTAGTTCAAATAGCACTGATCTTAAATATAGCAAAACATATCTAAGTTAAGAGGATATCGTCTTATTGTCTCTTAAATTACGTGCAAATTTTTACACAATAGTTCTCCTCTATTATTAGATTATTAAATGAATTCATGTTTGCGTGATTTGCGTGGCCGCACACCGAATACGCGACAATAGACGCTTCATAACACCAAGATAAAACACAGCATTGATTATTTGACTAGGTGGAATGAACTCATTGTGCACAATTCCCCCCGAATCGTAGAAACAAATGAACATGTTTTGATTTTTACTTCTCGATACGGCTTTTCGTCGGATTTGGCTCGTTCGGATACTTCCATTCAGCACTTTGACCATATACTTGTTTCATTAATTGAAACGTTTCAGTTAATGTTTTAGTTTAAAACAAAACTTAATATTAACTCTTTGTGCTATGTTCATTTTTCGACCGATGGTATACTTTAAGTGCGATAACTTGGCTTCTAATGATCCGAATGTCATGAAATTTTGTCAGAATGTCAGTGAAGGATGCACCTTTCCAACGCGTACTAAAGATGACGCCGCTAGAAATAACTATTATTTAAAGTTCTATTTTGTGTGAGACACCTTGTATATAAGAGAGTCTTAAAACAAACATACTGCTAAAGATACATTTTGGTAGCTTGTTCTATAGGTTGAGGTTGTTCATTCCTGTTCCGTACTTTAGCTTCCCAATTTCTTACATATAACTTTCTAGGGTGATCTTCTATTTGGCCATTAAGAGATTCAGAGTTTTCCTCCTGATTTGTTTCTTACTGATGATACATTATTTGGTAGTTCGTCATTATTTCATTATCTCAATATGTTCTAATTCGTTTCGATCTGTTTATTTAATTAACTCGTATAATAAACTTGAAGATATTTATAACTAAACACCAATTCGCTTATTTAAGTTCTGCCTTTCTAAGATGCGCCTTTCTCTAATCATGTTAACGAAAACGCATCATCGGGAGGAGTTGATGCAATCTGAGATTAAATCATCGCCTGATGATGCTAACATGGTTGGCGAAACGTGCATTAAGGAGCTGAATAAAGCGATTTAGTGGTAAATCTATTCGAGCTTAGTATTTTACACCGAAGGTTCCAATAGAACTATTGAAATCTTACAGTATCGATGTTTTTATAGAGCTATATAAATATACTTCTCATTATTACCCTTTTGAAACTTCCTAATAATATTTCAGAATTTTGAGTCCAGGTTTTGAAAACATACTTAAGCATTACTCTTACAATTGTTTTGCAAATTTTCCATTTTATGCCTCTTAAATTAACCTTTCATGTAAAATATTTTTAGTCCATAGTGAAGTCTTGTTTTCTACTCTGAATAATAAATTCTACTCTGAATTTGTGCGCTCCCAGCATTGGTGTTATTTCCAAGGATTTGCCTGGTTTTGATCCATCGTTTTCAGTTTGTGAATATAAAGGATAATTTGGTGTGTGTAATAGACAGAAATATCCAACATTTGTCTTGTACTAATGATTCAGAATTTGAAACTGATCCTTCTAACATCGATTTGTTAGAGTTACTGGAGAAATTTGATAATTGTTCTTCATTTCTCTCAAAGTCATTTTCCACAACTAAATCAAAGTTCCAAAAGTTCTGCTTTGGCTAACAGGACTTTAAGACCTAACAATTTTGAACTACTGAGTTTTTCTTTAGACACAAATTATAGTCCAACTACATCCTTTTTGAGTTTTAAATTACACCAGAATACGACACCAATTCTAATACTAAACTAGTCCAACAACAAAAGAAAAAAATGCCCAGAAAAAATACAAAAAACAACCCTATTAACAGTAGAAATAAAATATAGTTTATATAACCATTTGCTCGTACAACAGCATAGGTATTTGTTTAATATCAATGCCTAGAGATACCTTAAACTAACTGGATGTTACATATCGGTCCATCGTCATTATTTTTCTTACAACGTCGCTATATATTGCAACAACAAATATTCTGCACTATGTTCACAAACTTGGGCTGAGTCTGAAGCGTGAGAGTCCACTCTTACTTTATTTCTGACTTTAAACACTTCTTAATCAAAAGCGTATAAAGACGTGCTACATATTATTGTTTAAAATGGTAAAGTATCCAGGCATGAATATGTAGTACTGCCATAAGATCTGTCCTTTGAAAAAACAAAAAGGAATTAGGTTAACGTTATTATATTTCTTGCTTAGGAGGTAATTAACCAATATAAAATGTATTCGAAATGTCCACCCTTTGCTTGCACACACTTCTTCAACTGGTCTGACCACTCGTTAACCGCAGCACGCGCCAAATCGTAAAGGTATTGAAGCTGCTTCTTTCACCAAAATCACCTTTTAGTGCCTCGATTCTGCACCAAGGAGAACAGTGGCGGCTCGTGGGTTCTTAATGTGAGAGGGCGTAGAATAACATAGTGCTGCTGAAGATTTTTTTTGCTTTCCTTTTCTTCCTTTTTACTTTTCGTGCTATTGAAACCCTATACAGGAGGTGAACCAGGGAAATTAGTTAAAGAAACTGAACGGAAATAAAATATGGTGGTTTGCTCTGAAAAATTGTCTAGTGTGATAAATGCTGCAGGGGCGGCGCCCCAACATCTTCCCTCAGGAGCCGCCACTGAAGGAGAAGTTGACCTTGTCCTCGAAAACCCTCCATAGCCGATACTTCACCGAATTGAGATCCGGGCTTCCAGAGAAACAGTCTTCAACGACAATTAACTTCTCACAGGGTTAATTGAAAGCCAATCTGCCCTATGTGGATCTCGCTTTATGAGCTTGTACTGAATCTTACTAGAATATCCAATGTTTTCCTGCAAACGAGAGCCATACTACCTTCTCTAAAACATTGCTTTAGTAGTTTGCTGCACGCGTTTTGACCTCTTGCCCACTAAAATGCAGTTAAGAAACATATACTAATTTTTCTATGTTCTCCGTTCGCATGCTGCTCAAGTAGCGCCTTCGCTCTCATAGTTCTTATGTTACATAGAGCTGCCATAAATGGTATATCTTCGGTAAGCTCCAAACCCTGGGTCATCTTTATTGCTATGCGACATGGTTCTTGTCTGTCTGTTTTTCAAGCGAGTTTTTCTGAATTCTTTCAACGATCGCTTTAATAACTGCTGGGGTTCTGGTCTTACCAGGCCGGCCGCTTCTTGCACTACGTCGACAGAAGAGATCCCGTTGTATCGTTTCACAGAGCGATAAACGAATTTTTTCGATATCTTTAACGGTTTCAGTAAATTGAAAATCTTCATTACAGATTTATTATAGTTGTATAGTGCTATAACGGCGATACGATTCTCCTTGTTACTGCTTGACATATTGGGATGATCTAATTTGTTTATATTAGATTGGAAATCTAGTTAACCTTGCTAAAAAATAAACACACGAGCGACATTTAAAACAATCTAGCGCACCTTTACAGTGAGGAATAGTATTTATGGCATGGCTAGAATGCAAAAAATATGCATTCTGCAATATCTGTTTCCAAATTCTATTTGTCCAACATAGACTTTTGGACACGAGCAACACTCTATTAAATAAGCTCTTGATTTATAGAGTTTATTCGTTTGATTTTTATTCTTTTTAATGAGACGTCATGGACTATTATTTGTTTTGAAAGCTAGATTGACTAGCTTTGAATATATTTTTTTAAATATTGTATTAAAAACAATAAAAGTCAAACGAATAAACTAGGGCACTAGGCTCAATGAACATAAAAGAAGTTATATGAAGAAACAAAATAATTCTCATTATGCTACCCACTTGATAATAAAAAATTACACTTTCAACGATAATTTTTAAATATTACTAGTGAAAATAAATCTAAAAAATTAAAAACCATCCTTGAATGGTTCACCCTTGTTAAATTTATATTGCACATCTAGACATTAAAAAAAAAATGATTTCCCCCATTATCATCAGTTATGGTACTATTAGGTGAATGAACAGTTTCGAAAAATGTCATTTGTCGATGAAAAAATAGCATTATGCCGATATTAAAGCCATTCAAAAGGCGTCGACCATCATCCTGAAGGACATATCTTTCAGGCCGAGCTCAAAAATGCATTCGTCAACCTAATTGACCATGCAAAACGTTGTAATGACGCGCAAGGAGACTATTTTGAATAAAAATAATGATTTTTGGCGAAAAAATAAATATTTGTGTTTTTTTTTGAAAAGGTTCTGTTTTGCGTGAAACGCACCTTGTATAGTAATTTGATTCATCTATATTATGTTAATACTGTTTTCCTGGCATCTGAAAAAAAGCTTGTAACTGTTAAATTTATTAATATAGACGGTGATAAATAATTTGATGTCAATATAATTTTATGTAATTTACAAAAATCCGTATCCTTATCTGGGTCAGTTATATATCAAGTATGTTTTCAACACGAATCAAAAAACTTGCATTATTTAAATCAGTAGCAACACCACATGTTTATTAATAAGGCGATGTAAATTAAACAAATTAAATCAACTGGCAGTCAAACAAGTATCTCGAGGTGGGAAAAGATGAAAGTTCTTGGCATCAACTTAATAATGAGGATGTCGATTGGTTAGGGTGAACAGTGACTTGATAATTTAATTTTCAGAAAGTTTAACGATTTGGGGTAAAGAAAACCGAAGCTATTTGTGACTTATTAAGCTCCTTAAAACAACACGCTGATAATTTGTTTTGTAATGGTTGTCATTAATTGGTGTTTTTACGGAATACATATTTGGTTGATGCTAAAATTCATCCTGTTTTTGGCGCTGGATGGCATCGAAAACCTGAATTGTTACCTACTTCACACGTGTAATGTTTTGATATTGTTTAACAGAAAGAATTTCAGGGAAAACTTGTGAATACTTAAATTTTAATTAGAGTAAAGATGGCAGAAAATAAGGAGCATTTTCGACATGTTATGCCTTGTTATTTTTCGAAAAGGCAAGAATACTTCGTGGATGCAAAAGAACATATGTACTGTGAGGATGCCCTTGATGATTCCGCCTACCGTAAGTGGTTCAGAAAGTTTCGTGAAAACAATTGGAATATTAGGGGATATTGGAATATGCACATTCTCAAAATTACGTTCACGTTCTTAAGTTCTTGAAATCAACATTCACCAATGTAAATGTTATTATGTTAACTTGGAATGGTTTATATTTACAACATTTTATAGACCGAATTTCTGCTAGCGATTCTTTAAGTGCATCCAAATCGGTCATATTTTTAAAGCGGATGGTAACGAATGATGAAAAGTTGATTGTGTATAATAATGTTAAGCTTAAGAGGTAATGGCGTAAGTGCAGAAAAGCCATTTCAACCAGCGCAGAAGCCACTTTCCATCCGAAGAAGGTCATGCTAGCATTTGGTGAGACTGTAAATTAAAGCGAGCAATCGAACAGAAGCGGTCCGAATTAGCAAACAGAACGGGCATTGCGTTCCATTGAAGCAATGCTAGACGTCACATGTCTTTGTCCACACTTAACGATTACGATTCATCCACCGTACTCTCCCAACCTTGTGCTCTTTGACTACCTTTTATTTATATTATTTCAAAACAGCTTAGATAGTAAAATTTTCACGAGCATTACTAGGATCAGTTCTTTACCCTGAAACCTATTTCTTTCATTGTTTCCTGTATTTTTTATCCCCCTTATCTATTTACTCATATAACATATTTTCACTTGTAAATACTAATTTTGTTTTTTATCTCTAGTTTAACACTGGCTAATTTAGGCAATACAAACTCGTTAGGTAAAACTGAGAGTTCAGTTCGTCTCTAAATAAACAAAGACGGTGACACAACAGTAATAACATTATTTTTGTCAGTAGACAATTACTTAATTTCACATATCAGTGTAAAAGAAAGACAGTTTTTATTATAAGAAATAACATCTACCAGATGTAGCGGTTAATAATTCTTAATTAAAAAAAAAACACGTTTAATTTGCGAGAAAGGTAAAAAATAGCTTATTAAAAGTATACACCATCGCTAGCTGCACATTTTTTCTATCTCTCTGGCAATTTGTGGATGCCCAAGCCCCCACCCCCAGAAAAACGTACATCTTTTGAGGTGGTCCACTCATCAAGCCATTTTTTGACATCTCCGTAATAGTTGAAGTTTTTCATGGAAAATGCATGAGTACTGCAGGTGGTGTAAGAGGTCTGCTGTGTCTTTCGGTGTGTGTGATGGGACCTTGTCGTGCTGCAAAATGATTTTTCCGTGTCTTGTAGCTCGTTTTGGTCGCTTTTCGATCAATACATGGTTCAAAATGATAATTTGTTGACAGAAGAACGGTATTAATTGTTATCTGGTTTCAAATGTTCATGGTACACGACACCCTTCTGATCCCACCAAATGTACAACATTATCTTCTTTCCAAACCGATTCGGTCTTGCGGTCGATGTTGATGGTTGACCTGGGTCAACCCTTGATGTCTGCATTTTGGGTTCTCGAAATATATCCATTTTTCATCTCCAGTCACGATCCGATGGAAAAAAGTATTTCTTTCATGCCGAGAAAGCAAACGTTCGCACTCCTTTTTTCGCTTTTCCATCTGTCTGTCGTTCAGCTGATGTGGTTGGTACTCATTTTCCAGCCTTCTGGATCTTTCCCATGGCATGCAGACGATCACAAATGATTCGGCGACCAACATTTTACCTTTCTGATATTTGTTGTTACTTTACATATCGTCTTCTTTCAACAATGCTTACTATTCGGCATCTTCAAACTTTTTCGGTTGACTGGACGTTCTTTGCCTTTCAAGTCGAAATCACCACTTTTAAATAAGCTTAATTCAATGCCTTCAAACGTCTTGCGTTGGGACATTGTCACCGCAAGTTTTCATAAGTATACGACGGCTTTCTCTCAAGCAATACGTGCCGTAAATCCTCTATTTCGCTCGAAACTCGACATGTTCACCACCCGAAAAAATATGTCGCTTACTCAAAATCGAAACATCAGTGGCGTTTTGAAAGGTACTGTCGTAGCACCAAACTGACGTAAGAGATTATACTGTGAACCAACCCCTGTCTCCATCGCCATCTCTTAAAAACATTAAGAATTATTAACCGCCCCACTTGGTATGTTACTTGCATTCGCATCACGTATTGATTGTAATAAAATTAAAACTCCAAGAACCCCGTGTTTATTTAATTAATTTACCTGAATTCAAAAAGGGAACATTAAGTATTTTCTCACCCATAAAAGATTATGCCTGATTAATATTTACCGTATAATTACATGTGTTCATGGAAATATTACATTGTTTCTTTTTTATCATTTATTATGAATATGTATCTATCGATTATGAAAAAGTATTTGACTCAATCTTAAAGTAGGCTATAATGGATGCATTGCTTAACTAAGGCGTAGCAAAGCCTTTGCACAACCTACTGAGGTCTATATATGTTATGATGAAACCACAGCGACAGATCACCTTGATCATCTTGAAGTTAAAATCAAGGTAGAACGGAGGGTGGGTACGGTAGGGAAACCTACCGTAACATATCGCTTGTTCATTTCTCGCCTGCCTTGAAGAGGTATTCCATAATTTGGGTTGGAAACAGGATGAAATAAAGATCAATGACACCATTGACCCATTCAAGAACTGCAAAGAGCTGGAGAACCATTTGGAGTGAAGATAAACCTGAAAAAAAGTCAGGTCATGTTCAATAAATTTAGGACGAGATTTGGTTGTTGTGGATCACTATATATATCTTGGGCAGAGGATTTCAATGGAGGGGGACACCGTCCGGGAGATGAAATGGCGTATTAAGTGTGACTGGTAGGCATATGGTAGGCTAAATATGGTGTTTAAGAATAAACTTCCACTTTGGCTGAAGAGAAAAGTCTTTGATCAGCGCGTTCTGCCCGTTATGACATACCGAAGTGACACTCACATCACAATCAGTTCACAAACTTCTGGTAACATAAAGGGGAATGGATGTATGCTTAGCATTACAAAAAGGGTCAGAAAAACCTGCACATGGATGGAAATGGAGGTGGGCAGGCCATATAGCGAAGGGATGTGATGACAGGTGGACCAGGGCAATCCTGGAGTGGATACCGTCTTATCCCAATCGTCCATGAAGAAGACTGAAAATGCGATGGACTGATGACATCATTAAGTATATTACACCCGAATAGCAGAGGAAATATCAGAACCTTGAGTATATATATATATATATATATATATATATATATATATATATATATATATATATATATATATATATATATAATGTATATAGACGATACAGACAGTCCTGCGCATGGATCAGGGAACAAACGAAAGTCTGTGACATAGTTGGAAGAGTAAAGCAATTGAAATTGAGATGAGCAGGCCATATAGCGAGGCGATGGGATGACAGATGGACCAAGGCAATCCTGGAGTGGATACCGCTTGATCACAAACGTCCGCGAAGAAGACCGAAAACACGATGGATTGATGACATCGTTAAGTATATTGGACCAGAGTGGCAGAGGAAAGCCCAGGACCGTGAAAGTTAGAAGCATGTTGAAGAGGCCTTCATTCTTTTTTTTTGGCATAATGAAAAATATTTTCGGTATTATTAAAAAAAAATCGAAAAAAACGAAAATTCGGTCCACCCTAATATATATATATATATATATATATATATATATATATATATATATATATATATATATATATATATATATATGTATATATACATATGTGTGCATTTCTTGGCGGTCAATATCTGATAATTCAATGTTATTAAATTAGTCATGGCCATGACCCAACCTTTCCATATGCTTGCCAAAAAACAGTCAACTTTTATTTATGTTTTGAAGGGTGCGTGGATGGAGGGCCATCCAATATGTCCAGCTGCGTTTACACGAAATACTATTGCAAGTCTGCCCTTAAATGTTTTAAAGCCTGGTAATTGTTTCGTTAGCCCATTTTGTTTTTCAAATAAAATTGAAGTCGGATATTTATCATGAACTTTCTTCTGCAAATTATTCCAGAAGAAAGTTGTCATATCATCTTAAATTCATCGCTTAACTTCTTTAGCTTAACCCAGATCCCACCGTAATTTCTACGTTTTCCTTGAATGAAACAGACTTTCTAATTCTGTTTCGCATTTTTATCGTATGTCGGCATATAAATCCAAGGCTTTTTATCGATGCCTGTTATCAATGGGAAACTTTTTTTTGTAACATCGTCCACCCACAAATTAAAAAAAAATTCTATCTCCACTAACACCTTATCATGTACTGTATCTGTAACTTTTCTAGTCTGGGGCACAGTGAAAAAACTAACTCAAATTTTCTCTTTATTTTTTAACTCTTCACATATCAAAGATTCCTTTTTATTACTGATCTTGGCTATAATATACAAAGAATTTTTAATTGTTTACTAAAACTGAGCACTTCTCGTCTTAGATTCATTCTTTACTTATTCTTTTAGGTTTTTCGAAGTCATTTATTTCTTTATATTTAAACCAAATTTTTAAATATAACTGCAGACAAGTTCTCTCTGTTTTCTCCAGTAGTTCGAATAGAATTAAACAAAGGCGTTTGTAAAAGTCCACACGGGTAGAAGCTTAAGCGCATTTCCATAAGGTTTCACGCCTACAGGTAAGCACGATTTAACCGGCGCCTGACATTTTCGCATACTTGCAGCGAAACGGTGGTACGAAAGGAGGAATACTGAGGGTATTAAAAACAACTTTCTTTTAACTCGATATTTCTTTTATTGGCAACTTCTTTAGGAAAAACTACAATGAAAATATTACATAAAATCATAAAACATCTTGTCATCTTGTGGAAAACAAGTTTCTCGACTCGCAAACTTAGAGTAACAACTTTTATACAAAACATATTGTCAATGACCGTATTGTTATGTTCAAATTTTAGGAGCAATAAATAGACTTGACAGTGGCGGCTCGTAAGGGAGAGCGTTGGGGCGCTGCCCCTCCAGCATTTATCTCAGTAAACAATGTTTTAGAGCAAAACACCATATTTCATTTCCGTTCAGTTTAACTCATTTTCCTGGTTCACCTCCCGTATAGGGTTTCAATACCACGAAAAGTAAAAAGGAGGAAGGGGAAAGCAAAAAAAATCTTCAGCAGCACTATTTTCTTTTGCGTCCTCCCACTTTAAAAACCTACGAGCCGCCACTGAGACTTGATTGTTAGATTAAAAAACACAAAAGTGGTAGGTGAATCTTTATTCGTTCGGACGCACTCAAAAAATCAACCTTTACTATATGACATTATAAAACATGACCAGAGAAAACAAAAACTGAAGGAATGCTGAAAACTTCAGAAATGAAAATATTTTCAGACAAGTATAAGAAAAACACTAAGGGATATAGTTCAGAAATGAAGACATATGCGTGTAAATTAACGAGTATAAATAGAAGGACGAAAAGATGATTAGAGTGGACTGAATATATTAGTAAGATAGATACCAATAGGGTCGTTAGGATAACAAGAGACTACTTTCCATTCAGACGTGGATCAGTGGGGAGACAACAAAAAGAATCCAAAAACGGACAAAATAGCATATAAATGAAGAACAAAAATGTTGCACAATTTTGTTTTGTTTAGAGAACTGATCCATGTGCAGGACGTTCTGTCTCGTCTTGTAATGCCAAGCATACATCTTTCATATACATATATATATATATATATATATATATATATATATATATATATATATATATATATATATATATATATATATATATATATATAAGCTTATTAAAGGAAATATTCAAAATCTCTCATACAATGTGAAGTGAAAAGTCAGATACTTTTTAAATTAAACGTTTTTTGATCAAAAAATATTTATTTTTCAATATAGTTTCATTTTAGCTCGATACACTTCGCCTAATGATTTTCCAACTTTTTTAAGCCTTTTAAAAATTACGACTTGACAAACTCTGTACAATAGTGCTTCGGTGATGGTCTCTTTCGTTGATATGAATTTCTGTACAAATACTGTTTGGAATGAGAGAAGTCGGAGGGGGCTAAGTCTGGAGAATAGAGTGAATGCTGCATCAATTCGTAGTCCAAATCGAAAACCAAATAAAAACATATTAACGAATTTTTAATTAATGTTTGTCCTTGTATGCCGATAGATGGAGTTGCAGTTCTTATTGCTGTTTGTTTTCTCGTAATTGTTGGGCAACCTGTTGAATACGCTCCAATAATTTCCTCTATATCCGATAACTTTCAGAATATCGGATATAACAGTATAGAAGTCTACTAGTGCGGAATTCGTTGGGTCTGGCGAGGGATTCTTGGAGAGCTTGCATATTCACGATGATGCTGTATCTTTGGAGTCAGTTTTTGATAATATTCAGAAGCTTAATATCAATAAGGGTCCAGGTCCTGATATATTGCCCCCTAAGTTCCTTCTCAACTGTGCGTGCTCCTTGGCCAAACCCATTCATTGTCTTTTGAACTTGTCGCTTCGATCAGGGGTGTTTTCCCAAAGATGGGAACAGAGTTATATAACCCCGATATGTGCGCAAAGTTCGCAAACGTGACAAACTAGTGAATTCTGGCATTTATTTTTGTGGGATATTATGGGAGGGTTTTTAGGTACCTCCCAGACCTTGTCCAAAATTGTGGGATCCACCTCTCGTTGCCCGTTTTCTTATTATCCGTGGTCAGAGTTTTAATGCCGGAATCTGAGACTAGTTAATTCTTATTGTTAAATTTCTTTAATAAATAAAGATGTAAGGCAAATGAATAAGAAGAAGCGCTTTTAAATTGCTGTCTACTTTTATTACCTCGTTCAAAGTCTTGACTGTCTTGGTTTCTAGCGAATGTCGTTTTATTTTAATTATCTTCAAAATTTTTTCTTTTCTTAATTATTTTAATATTTTAAGACTAAGAGGGGCACCGTCTGACTCCTTCAGAGCAGGCGGTGGAGACGGATATGGTGGGACCCCCCGCTTCTTCTTCTTCTTCTTAATAATAACCCCGATATGGAAATCCGGTGCTAGATCCGATTATGTTCAATTTAACCGCATTTGCACGGAGAAAGGACATGTATGTCCAAAATATAAAATTCGGAGTAAGCTTATACAGTTACCAGCATCAGCCGGTAATCAATACTCAAAAAAAATATAATGTTATAAATAACAACCTTTTGTATATATTTGATGATTGTAAACATGCATTAGGACTACTCGTGTGGACACGATTATTGTTTTTGATCAGAATTTGAAGTTAATCTCCTTAAAAAAAATCTTAGATCTGACTCTATGTATTACATTTAAATGCTGATAGGAATGGTTATTAAATATATTATTATATTAAAATACATCGAAATGATCTTCACAACGGAAAAAATTGCTCGGAACCATTGATTTCGTTGTTTAACATTTTGTGGCACGTTTAAAAACATTTTTTCGGAAGTTGTCTTTGTAGTATTCGTACAAAATGGTACGAAACCGGTACGATAACTTTTTAGATTTGACATTTTCAAAAGTTTTCAATAAACAGATGATAATAACATCATATGTGCTGTTCTGATGCCTGAGCAGCACAGTTTTTGTAGGGATAGTTCTACCGCCACTAACTTAATTTTGTACACCCAATATGTGCTAGGTACGTTGGAGGATCGATGTCGGGTTGACGCTATAAATCCTAACTTTTCAAGATCGTTCGATACTGTTGACTATCATATCCTTCTTGGAAAACTAAATTCTATCGGGTTCAGTGGTAGTTTGTTGGACTGGCTTAAATCATACTTGACGGGAAGAACCTAGCAAGTTTGTATTGGAGATATTCATCACATGAGATTATCGTTAGCTCAGACGTACCTCACTTACCCATCTTATTTAACATTTATATAAATGATTAAGTTTTGAAATCACGAAATGTGATGAAGATTTTCAGAAAATATATGTAGTGCCTAAGATGCAGCGGCTTTGCAAGCAAATTTCAATAAAGCCAGCAATTGGTATGTGATAAATAAAATGCAATTAAATATCGGCTAATGTAAACAAATTACTTTTAATAAAGGCATCTCTCCTGTCCCGACTAATTATTATATAAGCAACACTGTTTTTAGACGATGCGAATTATATACTTGGGGGTGGGGGGGGAGGTTTTGGGGGGGGGGGGTTATTACGCGAAAGTTACGGTGACAAGACTATACGTTATGTTCAATTTAACCGCATTTGCACGGAGAAAGGACGTGTATGTCCAAAATATAAAATTCGGAGTAAGCTTATACAGTTACCAGCATCAGCCGGTAATCAATACTCAAAAAAAATATAATGTTATAAATATAATAATAATATGTTATAAATATAATAATAGCTTCACAATCAGAGCTTCTCTGTTTATAGTCTCAAATGCACGTCTCAGGTCCACAAATACACCAATCACAACATTATCGTCACCAATATCTTGAGGCCATTTCGTACAAAGATGTTGCAGTGCAGACTCGCATGATTGTTTATCACGAAATCCCTATTGTCCCACATAATTGTAATTTTGCTTTTCAAAGTATCTACGCAACTGTCTACACACCACTATTTCCAATATTTTGTCAACAATCGGCAATAGATTGATTGGCCTAAAATCCTCTGCTAATACAGGGTTTTCAATTTTTGGTATTGGAACAATAATGCTCACTTTCGCATTTCTTGGAACTCGACCACTGAATAACGACGTATTGAATAAATACAGTAATGGATAACCCACCTGCTGAAATACGGCCTTTAAAAATTTTATATTACATATATCATCAGATGTGGACTTATTTTTTAAATTCATTACAATATCTCTTAATTGAGATAATGTTAATAAATCAAATTGATCCAAACTTTCTTCACTTGAATGGATGTCAACGGTACTCTCAAATGTTTGAATCTGATTTGGAATGGTTCGAGCTGTCTCCCGAATACTTTCAGCATAAAAATTGTTAAAATTCTCTTCTAAAGTTCCAACACTCCTTCGGAAAACAATATCCTCAAACACGTCGGACTTTCTGCCACTCCCCACCAATTCCTTCAATATTCGCCACATTTTCTTGCTATTACCTCTATTACGATCAATATTCTGTTCATAAAATGCCATTTTTTCGTTTCTAATCACCATTACAACCTTTGTGCGTTTCCTCTTATAATCATTCTAGTCAGTGTCGTTTCTGGTTAATTTGAACTTCTTGTAGGCCATATCCCTTTCCTTTTGGGCAAGCTTAATGGAATTTGTAATCCACGGTGTTGCGTCAATAGTAATTGTTTTTAAGGGTGCTAAGGCATTAACTGTCTCATGGATGTTGTTCATAAAATATTCATAGAGGTGGTTCATATTTGTTGACGTGTGAACGTTGTTGACGTTCCAGTTTCTTCCAATTAATTCTATTCTAATTCGATCCATATTTTCAGGTCTTAAATTTCTTATCAGTTTATACTTACGTTTTTTCACATTTGTTTCGCATTTAAGGATAAACCCAATGGTTTCGTGATCAGAAAGTTGCGAAAAATTCCTACCAGCTTTGGTCAAAGTATAATCATTAGTAAATAGCAGATCAATGAGAGAACGAGTATCGAGCGATACACGCGTATAGCTTTCTATCACTTGTCTAAATCCAGAATTATCGCGTATTGCCTCTAATTTTCGTTTATTCGGACAATCACTTTTCCAACATATATTAAAATCTCCGGTGATTACGGATCGGTTTGAAGTTATAAACGGATCATTGACCACATCTTCCCAAAAACCTAAAAATTGATCAATATTACCATTTGGTGACCGATATATACCTCCAAATAACGTGTCATTATTTAGAATTTTTATTTTCACAAATAGAGCCCAAAAGTTCTTTGAATTCCTCTCATATCTGACAAAAACCACAGGAACGCCATCCCTGATGTAGATTATGACACCTCCTGTGTGACGACTATTTGAGTGGCACACAAAATGTCTATAACCCGGTATTGAAATTTCACTCTCCTGTATCGCCTCCGTGATGTGGGTTTCAGTCAAACAACCAACCATAGGATTCCAGTCATAAAACAAATTCATCACTTCCGTCATTTTACAATTTAAACCAGCTACACTCAAGGATATACACAACTCTTTATTCACTCCTCTTAATTGCTATTCATATTTAATTTTTTGTTTGGCGTTTTCTATTTCTCTTTGATAACACCTACATTTTCTGTCAAACACAGTAGGATAGCAATCAACATCAGTAATCTTCAGCACATCTCGTGCATATTTACAGAACTTGTACATTTGTACAAGTTTTTATTTGACAACTACACTCTCCAGATTCATGATTTTCACTGCAAATGAGGCATACGGGATCAGACTGACTGCAGTTACTGGCTTTGTGTCCATATCTCCAACATTTAAAACACCTGAATACACTTACAAATTCATAAACTGAAAACTATACTATCCCATAGAAAGTTTTTTTAAATTAATCAAACTGTTAAAAGCAGGTGTAGACGTCTTCAATATAACATTATATTCATTCTTCCCCTTTAGTATGTACTTTTTCATTATACTAATATCGACTCCATCAACGTGCCGTAATTTCTCTTTAATTTTACCAACAAAATAATCTGTATTCTGTAAACATTCATCTGGTACACCCACTATAATAATTTGAGGATACTTTATCTTTGGAATTTTTATATCGTATTGGTCTGCCAAGGCTGCCATGGCTGAACACTGAAGTTTTTGAAAGGATTCCTCGGTCTCGCATTCGATATGAATACTACCCTGAGCAGCCGATGTTATTTTATTTACATTTATATTTATATTTGTTTGATCGATACTTTCAATAATAGTTTATTTGTAATCGAGATACTTTGCGACACATTTTTAGGTTTTATGATCAATGGGGGATTTCTCGCCACATTTTTATTTTTTACTACCTCGCTCCAGGTTTTGTTGCTTGAAATACCACTCATTTGGAAGATTTTCAAACACTTTGTGGTTTTTTAAAGAATTTTTTCACTATTCTTTTGAATTACGATGAATTTTGACCCATTTTTTACAACACTCTACAGCAATCGGTAAACAGTCATCGCACAAAAACCATACATTCTTGTTGTCAGCAACTGACTTACACACATATTATCTTTTATTTTGAAACAAACTGAGTGGTAACGTCCTTCGCAATAATTGCACTGAACATGTTTATTACTCACTACAAAGTTGTCTGAACAGACCGAACACGTCCTATCGCTAGCCATGATCGTACACTACTCTCATTCCAATTTCCGATCACTTTTTCAAGCAATTGTGTTTGTTGTGTGTTTTCAAGGCATTAATAGTTACTGGTTTATCGGTATAAACCAAAGATTTAACATAATTCCAAAGAAACGAATATCTAAAGGCATTAAATCACATGGCGTTTCTCGAAATTGTTTCCTTAATAAATCAATTATTGCATTGGCTGTATGACATGTAAAGCCGTCCGTAAAGTGTCCACACACAGCGGTTTTGACGAAGGAAAAACTGGAGAATATGCATTGGGAAACCGTTGATCGACCTCCATACAGCCCAGATTTTTACCTCTGTAACCACATCTCTTCCAAATCAATACCATTCAAATTTGGAATTAAATAATCATTGAACATCGCTTTGTACCGATACCCATTAACGAATTGATAAATTTGGATCTTTGTCAACACTGCCAGCAACAGCGGCGATATTTACTGTGAAACGCAAATTTTTTGTTTTGCAGCGTATTAGGAGTGGGGAAAACACTCGGTGAGCTGTTTCTCTCAGTTCTTTCGTCACTACAGCCATGAGTGAGCAACAGGTTCCACCGTCCGTTGTGCAACGGGTTATAATAAAGTTTTTAACTAAAGAAGGCGTTAACCCATCCGAAATATTAATTCGGTTGAAGATTCGGTTACGGTTAATGCTGCCTACTACTGCCAGCTGTTGGAGGCAACAAAATTCGCTTACAGGCGCAAAAGAGGCGGTGTCCCCTACAAAGACGTCCTCCTTCTCCATGACAACGCCAGTCCAAACACAGCGGTTTTGACGAAGGAAAAACTAGAGAATATGCATTGGGAAACCATTGATCGACCTCTATACAGCCCAGGTTTTTACCTCTGTAATTATTTTTTTTGCGCCCTTGAAATATGCACTTGGATATGATTCGACAACGAGCAAGATTTTGAGACCCAAAACTCAAAGTTTCTATGAGCAAGGAATGCACAAGGTTCCAAACTGCTGGGAAAATATGTAGAGCGTGGAGAAGACTATATCAAATAATGATCAATAGTTTTTTTTGCCTTATTTTATAAATAATAAATATGTATTAAACAATTCCGGTTTATAATTGATTCACCCTCGTATAATATACGATTGTGATGATAACCTCCATAACAACATTATATTTAAATTCCATAACTTGTTCATTTATTTTTCATTCAACCTCCAATTTACGTCTAATATGTTCGCTAAAATTTCTATTCTTATCTCTGGTGAAATTATCATACTGATTTTTTTGGAGCATTATTTGTAACTCGTCTTCGTTTTGGGCTGTTAGTACTCCATTAGCTACGTAACAGATATTTTTATTATTTTTTTTATTAAGTAGTAAGTTCAATAAATTTAAATGTATAACTCACTGTTTTTGGTTTACAGATTTTTTAGAAGATTATTTAGATATTATTTTTTAGATTATTTAGAATTATACCTTGCATGTCATCTCTCCCCCTTAATATAAAAATATGTTATCTTTTTTTGATGAAATGTCTTTTAGATTTACATAAACATATCATTTTCAGTGAACTTGTTCGACATATTTCAATGTGCAGCTCTGCACCTGACAGAAGATAAATGTTTACCTTTTATACTTGCGAAAACATACTTTCTGCCATCACTGAACACGTGACATTAATTCACGTTTACCATCAGATTGTTTACGATGTAAAATAATACTAAAAATGGAAATTAAGAATCAGAAACAATATTTTTCATTTTGTGTATTCTTATGAACCTATAACAGAAAAAATTCATTGAGATTTTATTGTAAATACCAACGATTTCCACGACAATCTATCGATATTTAATATCGTATACAATATAAGGTGAACAAACAAGTGAGTTTTTTTTATATTTAACTTTTATGTATTGTCACGGATTGTTTCCTTATAATTCTTCTACTTATTTGTTTCCCCATGACAATTTTATTTACATTTATTTTAATTTAAATTTATTTTTCGTGTGTCCGGGCACTAATCAAAAACGGGCTTCCAATTTAAAAGCTATTTTTAAGGAACTCTATATTAATACTTCTACTAATAAATATTATTTTGTTATTAGTTATTGACACTCTACTGATATTGACACTGGCACTATAAAAAAAGTATTTCTGGCTGGAATATATTACCGGGGATTGTCGATAACTTCGCCACACTGCCCCTCCCTTCTTAAACCTGATCGTCCCGATCAGCTTCTCGACCGTGGTGTTTTGTAAGCCCATCCAGGTGTACTATCTTCATATTGGACTTGGGGCTGCATTGGACTTGTTATACCAAATCATTTAACCTCATAATAACTCTATAAGGTCTCTCCCATGATTGAGAACATTTTGGAAATAACCCCTTTTTCCTTGCTGAGTTATACAACCAAACATAGTCGTTCTCTTGGAACCCTGTAGAATTTGCTCTAATGTCGTATTTACTCTTCATCCGGTCACTGGGCAACTGAATACGATCACGAGTAATCTGGTATATTTCTAGAAGACGTTCTCCTACTTCATTTGCGTAATCATGGACATCTTTTCTCTCTTCATCCGGTACTCCAAACTTCAAATCAAAGAGAATTCGTAACTCCCCCCCGAAAACAACTCTGGCTGGCTGAGCTTTGACCTGTTGATTCGTGGACTGCGGATCGATAAGCCAGTAGGAATAATGGAAGATGTTGGTCCCAATTCTCCTGATTTTTTGCGATGACCTTGAGAAGATGTTCTGCTATTGTTCTATTGAATCGCTTTACCATTTTATTGGACTGCGGGTGCAAAAGTGTAGTCCTAGTCAGTTATGTCTGCTGCATGAATATCCCAAAGTACTATTCAATAAATTTACCGCTCATGAAATCGCATATTACCTTGTGAAAACTCTATAAGAACGCATTTGATGATGCATACTCAAGCATCAAGCATACTCAGACTTGAGTCCTTGTGTTTTTTTCCATTTGCCAGGATTGAAAATTTACCTCTAATAACACCGCTTTGGGCCGTAACTGATAAGCCGTAGGCAATTGCACTATCTGAGTTCCAGCACTGCTATAAAGAGTGGAACTGTCTTCGGCGGTGTGTGCCTGCTCCCAAGGCAACTACTTTGAAGGAGACAATGTAAAATTGTAGAAACAATCAATCGCATTACTCTATTTAATACCTAGCATCAAGTTTCGTAGCAGCAAATGTTTTTCGCGTTTTGACTGCATAGTCCACGCTCAACAGACCTATTCTGAAGCATCGGTACTCTCCTGTAGGGTGATGCGGCTTATACTAAATTCTTCTGCTTCTCTAGTAGGGCTTACCATACCATAACCGACGGGTTCCAGATTTTAGGCGCCGGAGATTCGCCCTTGCCCTTCTCGGCGTAGCGCCTATTTGATTAGACTGTATATTTATTAGACTTTACTCAGAATTTCATTAAAGCCTAGATTGGCATCCTAGATTGTTTCATATCACTGTGGATCCTTATCATCAGCCATTTTGAGCCACATTGTCATAGTATAATATCTATAAATTGGCAAAAAGTAGGACCATCACCAATGAGTATTACGCTTTACTATTGCAACAACTGAAGAGTAATAATTAGCGTAAACTTTTACCATTACACTTCACTGTTGAAACAATTGAAGAGTAATATTCAGGGTAAACTTTCACCACGATTTAGGGTGCACTCTCACGCAGGTCGCGAGTTGTGGCAGCAAAACTCCATGACATAACCTTCGAAGTGTTTCCACATGCACCGGAGTACTTCTTCTTCCTACACCTAAAGAAATAGATCCCTGAAGAAAGGTTTGCTTCAAATAATGAGTTCAGAACAACCGCTTAATTTGCAGAGTTGCACAAGTTGTATTATAGTGAGGGTATTCAAACGTTGGATTGTCCTTGGTCTAAATGCATCGAATTACAAGATAACTACGTTGATAAAAAATCCCAAAAATCTTGCGGTTTATTGAGAATTTTTCTAGTGACCCTCGTAAATAATAAAATGTAGAATATTGCTGCTGAATAAAAGCTACAGGCTATTAACTGTAACGTTTACATCCTATGGGTGGATTATATTCCATAGCAGGAAATTGTTCTTTCATGATTGTCTAGTTTTTTACTATGTCAACAACAATCTAGGACATCCATCAACTCAAGGAATGACGAAAATCCTATCAAAATTGAAAGTAAATTTCGTTTAATAACCACGAACGTTAAACAAAGTTTAAATCGCTACGAAATAACGATAGATCGTCAAACGTAGGTGTCTATAATCTGGGCATAATATTCTGTTATGCGTCTCCAACAAAAGACTAGATGAAAAATCTTGTTTATGCGATTTAATTCCGACGTTTAGCAATATTTTACATCGTAAATTATCGTTGGTGTGGGTGGGTGAATGTAGCATTTAAAACGTATTATGTGCTGTTTCGTTATCCTGCGAATATTTCGGTAAAGTAATTTATTATAATAGTTGTTCGGCGATGGTAGATGTATGTTTTCGCATATATAAAAGATATAATTTTACCCGTCGTCAGACGTATATACGTACGTAGTCCTGCCATAAGTTTTGTCCTTTATACTAGAAAAACAAAAATAATTAAACTGAGGATGGTTGCGGCTATTTCTTGATGGAAATTCATACTAAATTGTATAAATATAACAAAGTTGTCTAATTTTTTCTAAAACATAACGCGTTTCGCTACACTGCAGCTTCTTCGGATGATTAACAAAGAATGAAATTGTATTGTGACAAATAGTAGGTACTAAGTAATTAAGACATTTTACATGTTTTTTTTCTGGGAATTCCCAGAACTCTTACTCAGACTGTTTTTTGACATATTTAACAGCGGAGAATGATTGAAGTCTATTTGGGCATTAAGAAGGACTTCTGTGTATTTGTAACAGTTTATTTCCAAACATTCTAGTAAATTCAGTTTGGTACTCTTATTTTCTATGTGTAAGATTTTAAAGTCATTATTAAATATATGTTTTTCTTTAATAAGATGTTCTGCATATGTTTAGTCCATTTTATTATTTAGATAGCTGCGCTTGTGTTCTGCGATTCTGAGTTTAAATGATCTACCTGTTTGTCATATATAAAATTTATTGCACGAACCACAATTTATTTGATAGACGCCTGATTTATTGCCTTTCCCTGTTTTTTGTTTATATATTTTTTAAATTATTCCAAAAGAATTGTTGATTTTAAAGCCTACATTTTTATTAATCCTCAACAGAAGCACTGGATAAGGGATACCTAGGGGAGAATTAAAAGTGTTCTTCTGTTATTAATAGTCACGTTGACGGGATACCTTTGAGTGGGGGAAAAAATTACTATTCCTACTACAGATCCCCCACCATAGCCATCTTAAGATGTGAATACTAACAAAAGTACAGTCAGTCTATGGGTATACGCCACCCAGTATTGTTTATAGTAAGTAAATCATAAATATTATATATTCTACAATATTTTATTGAAAACTTTGATTTTTATTTTTTTTACATTTATTTATCGGTTTCTTTCATTTTTTATTTAGCTCAAAATGAACTCGTGTTCTCGTACTCACTGTGCATTTGAAGTAGAAGCGTTATATGAGACAGCTGATATTTTCGACGACAAAGAGAGTGAAAGCGAGACCGAATCGGTTTTTCAACAGCATCATACCTGTGAACTTTACCTAATTAAATAAATATATTTTTTAAAGTAAAGCTAAATTACGTAATAAGTATCTGAAAGTACATTAATTCCCCTTTTAAATGCCGTTGGAAGAAAGGTTTTATCTGTTAATTTCGCCTAGATATGATAGTTTGAATAGAAAACATCATTTTAACATTTTTTTGCCGATTTTTTCGGTATTAGGTATTAGGTATCGGTATTAGGTATTTGGTATTAGGAATGCTATTATTTTTTGGAGCGTTCTGTAGATATAGTCTTTTTCTATTCTGATTGAGGTTTAAATTTAAAAAAAAATGTATTAAATTGGATAATTTAATCAAAAGATATTAATAATCAAAGATATTAGGTATGGCATACCCATGTGCTCCTGAATCGGGAAGCACAGAAGTGCTTCTTTTGAAGGTTAATGCTGTTAAGTTTTTCAGGTATATGTCCGTAATAAAAAAGAGTTCTTCTGCTTTTTTGTGGATGTGTTTGCTAATTTTTGTTCCATATTAAGAATTACTGTATTTTTAAAAAAGGAAATCAGTTCATTTTAATTTCAGTAAAAATCAGTTCAGTTAATCAGTTCATAGATAAATCATGTTACGTAAAGAAAACTTATAATTTATAAGGAAAGGAGATTACGAAATTTTAAAAAAAGATCAAACAGATAAATTAAAAAATCAAATCAAACTCCAAATTGAAAACTCACATCAAAATGTTATTTTTAAATTAAACAATATGAACCCTCAACAACCTCAACTCTACTCTCTTATCAAATTACACAAAGAAGGATATCCCATCAGACCGGTGGTGTCGTATATGTCGGCACCAGCATGCAAGATATCAACTTTTTTAATAGATATAATTTTTAGAATAGATAATTAATGTTCCTCTAAATCCAGACAAATACAAAACATAATTAAATTTAATTAAGCAAATTGCAGTTAATAACTCTAAAAAACAGAAAAATAAAGCTCTTTCGGAAGCCTATCCTAGGATTAAAATTAAAGAATTTGGATTTAATACTCTTTCTTATTATAGACATATATCATATTATTAATACAAATGTAGCCAACCAAGAACTCTTTGGGAAAAAATTTAAAGAAGCTATAAATATAAACGAACAAACAGGACAAACATGTAGATCATTTAAACTCAGAATCGCAGCACATAAACGGAACTATCTAAATAATAACATGGGCTCACCATACGCGGAATATCTTATTAAATAAAAACATACATTTAATAATGATTTTAAAATCTTACACATTGAAAATAAAGGTACCAAACTGAATTTACAAGACTGTTTGGAAATAAACCGTCACAAATACACAGATATTCTTAACGACCAAATTGAATTCAACCATTCTCCGCTATTAAATATGTCAAAAAAATCAGTCTGAGTAAGGGTTCTGAAAATTTCCAGAAAAACATGTAAAATTAATTAATTACTTAGTACCTACTATTTGTCACAATACAATTCTTTGTCAACCATCCGAAGAAGCTATAGTGTAGCGAAACGCGTTATGTTTTAGAGAAAAATATAACTGGAAATTAGACAACTTTGTTTTATTTATACAAAAAAGATTTATACGTTACCTAATTTCGTACTTGTATGTATTCGAAATGTCCACCCTTTGCTTTCACTCGTTTCTTCGAACAGTCCGGCCATTCATCTAAGACCGCACGCACTCCTTTCAAGGGTATTTAAGCTGCTACTTTCACCAAATCAGCTTTTTGAACTTAAATATTGTGGTGAAGTCTAGAGCAGGCCTTCTCATTTAAAACATTCCACAGGCGATAGGTAGTCCTGCGAATTCAGGTCTGAACTTTCTGAGGACCTAGTTTTAGCAGGAATTTACTTAGGCAAATTGACCACCAAACAACGGTGTATGAATCTCTCCTTATATACTAGCGCTGAATATGGCTGGAAGATAGAGTGTTTTCCTGGAAACAAAGTATTTTTGAGCGGCTTTACTATTTTCTCCAAAACATCGTTTTGGTATGTAGGAAAAGTTGCATAGTGGGCGCATGAAGGATATGAAATGCATGAAAAATAATTAAGAAACAAGGAAATTTCTTCCGTGCTCCAAAGGAAAATTTGCCCATTTTTTAGTTGCTTTCGAACGTTCAGCTCGAGCCCGACTGATAATGGCTTAAGACCAGAAATCAGTCTCGGAAGACGCTTACTGACTATCGCTGGAGCTGGATTATGAACTCTTTCGAATTTTTTCATTAGCTTCCAGATGATAGCTTTTTCAGTAGCTTAAACTCTGTCATTTTGACAGTTGAATTTATTTTCAACAGTGAAAATCTTTTCACCTGTGACAAGGATTTTCCTATGCCCTCCATTCGCATGCCGCTCAATCGTGTCTGTTAAATCTTCTGTAAGTTTCAGGCCCCAGGTCATGTTTAATGATACACGACATAGTTTAATGCAAGTACATGAAAATTAACCTATTAGATCCAAATTTTAGATACAAAAACTTTTTATCTCTCAATATATCATTATTTTATTTGTTTATGCCTATTATAAAGGTTAATATTTGTTGCTATATCCGGAAAACTAAAACTGCTACGAAAAAAGCGAATATTTATGGAATTAGTGCATCAAAAACATCCTAAATCAGTTTTACTTTGTCGGTACCACGAACAACATTTTTTTGTTGCGCATTGTCATATGAATAATGTTGAAAATGTTTTAATAGGGAAAAACAACAAAACGCACAAAATGTTTGTTGTCCTTGCATATAAAAGCTAATGATTTCTGAACTGAAAACGAATTAAAAAAACAAACAAGATTATACTAGTGGGGCTGGTTGAAAAGTATTTTTTTTCATTTTGGGGTCGTTCGAAAGGTTCCCGACTTGATCCAGACATTGCGCCAGTCTGACCATATATTTATGATATTTATCAAGTATAATTCGTTAGATGACGTGCGGAGAAATTTCAAACGCATCGGTTTAGTTGCTTGTTTATAGCGATCGAATAAAGCAAAGAAGTTTTAACATTTTCTAAAAAATGGATAAATTGAATTTGGGGCTGTTATAGCTCGTACAAAATTAAAACCGTTGCACGTCATTAATCATGTGATCAACATTTCGGCTGCCCTGTTGCCAGATTGCGATTCAAGATCATAACCTTACTTTAGCGAATCATTTTTACAATTTGACTTTAATAACAATTAAAAAAATCAACTCTAAGTTAAATGCAAATTACAAAGTAACTAAAAAATATATAATAAATGTTGAAAGTCTTGCAAGTGTCGTTCATTTAGTACCTTTAGATAGATTCAGCATATGTAAAATGCTTCGTTCAAAATTAATGGGCATTTTTTAATATTTGAATGGTTATTAAAATTAAAATATTATATAATCACCAGTGACCAACCACTTATATTTTCATTAATATAATCATTTGTTTTCAATCATGCTCTCTGTTATATTATTTCATTATTTCATTTTCTGTAAGCTTGATTCTTTTTTTCTTGATCAAAGCTATTTTTCTTTCCTGCATATAATCTCTCCAAAATCTATAAGTTTTAGGGCAAAATTGGGAAGCTCCATAAGCCCTCGCCTTGGATCATCTTTTTTTCATTTAAAACCTACTTCTTTCCATATGTTGCACAATAACATACAACATCCATCAAACAGTTGTTCCTCATTGGATTGCTCATGTAAGGAATTGAAAGTTATATGCTGTCCTGAAAATGAAGATTAAACTGTGCGTACCTACATATAAACTACATATGGGTTTAAAAACAGCCTTTTCTGCAATTAAATAAGCAAACATTAATATCTAAAAATTTCCATTATACTTAAAATTGTATTGCTTATTTATTTAAAATAAATTTCCATCAAGCTTCAGCTACCTCAGTTAATTTTTTTTCTGTAATTCTTAGGTTGCGAATACTTGTGTGTGTTTTCATACATTGTATGTGTTCATACATGATATAAATGATGTCTCGAATATAACTTGTATCCAAAGTTGCAATATTGGTAACCCTTTTAGTAAAACAAAAACTGCTTTCTAGATAATTTAAAAACTTCATTGTTTTTCACTTTTTGTGAAAGAGTACTAACAGTGGACATACTGAACCTTAAGGCTGTTGCAACATGCTAAACAAATATTTTAGTTTCTGTAATATATACGACTTAAACTAAATATATCCAATTATTAGCAATTGACTTAACATATCTTGTCTCATACCATACATTATTGGCTCGTTCATGTTCAAAATAGTGTATCAGAGATGCTACAAACTCTTGACAACGACTATTTAAATGATTTGGCATTTCACAGGCGCGACTTTAACAATTATAACACTGTGGTAGTTCTTAAAAGAACTGTTTTCGATCGTAAGGTAAAAAACGAAAGTTAAACATTCAGATACAAATGGGATAACCTCCAAACGTGTCAATAAATATCAACACGAAAAGTTTTAAATTCGACAACGTCACATATACTGCCAACCGAATCTAGCTCTAAATTTGAAATTTATTGAATACATTCCATTTCATTATTTTATTATTTATGTAGTGGTAGTTCTGCTGTTCATCAATAGTGTCATCGCTGACGTGCAACGGGTTTAGTTTTATACAGTCGATATATAATTTGTTCCTTTGCCCTCCATTCGCAAGCCGCTCAAGTAGCGCCTTCACTTTTGTAGCTCTTCTGCTACGTACAGCTACCCTCAACCGTGTCTGTTAAATCTTCGGTAAGTTTCAGGCCCCAGATCATGTTTAATGATACACGACTTGATCATCAACGATATTTTTACCTCTCGGGCTATCATTATCTGTTTTCGGAGCGGACTTATCCGTATTCTTTCAGCAAGCTCTTCGACAATTTGGTGTTGCAGGGTAAGCTACTTCTTCGCATCGCGATAAAGGATTTTTTTCGTTTTTCTAGTTTTGAGCAAGTTGAAAATGTTCTTATCAGACTTATTGTAGTTATATAGCGCTATAATATCGATACTTTGTTACCCCACTCCATATTTGCTGCTTAACATCTTGGAATTAACTGATTTATATACATTAGTTCAGAAATCTAGTTAACCTTGTTAAACAATAAACACACTAGTGGCACTACAAAACCTTCTAGCGTGATGTCATAATTAGACATAGAACTTATATCATAACTACGTTTACTTCGTTAAAATAGAAAACGCAAAATATATCTGAATGCAAAGTATGAATGCAAAAATTGGCCATCATTATGACTACCTTCACCATGTCCACAGCTGCTGTGTAGATCATGTAACTGTGTAGATCAAACCAGTTATTTAGGTTTGATCTACACCTGAAACATTCTCTCAAATTTTGCAGCCATGATATTCTTGGTCTACTCACGCTTCTACTCTCCTTTATCTTTTCCCACACAATCAATAGTTGGTAACGTTATCCTCTCATTACCAAAGTATTCCAAGTATTCCAATTTGAGTGCCTTTGTGGTTGTAATTAAATCTCTTTTGATGGATATTCTACGTAGGGCCTGTTTATGTGTGAATTTCTTTACTCAAGATATATTAAGTATATTTGATATAATATAATGGAAAACAAAAAAAACACTATGGAAGATTATTGAACTAATTTTATGTTTTTTTGTGGATAGCATGTATATTATGTAATAGTAAAAAAATCAAGATATTCAAATTACATTTGATGCGCATTGTGACGAACTCTATGTGGACTGGCGTAATCTAACTAAAATATGAGATGTATACGGGCTGGCAAGTATCGTCAAGGATGTGCTGTGATACTCAGCTACGGTCTGCATTTAAACATACTCTTACATTTATTGGAGGTGACCAGCTCCAAACCATAACAAACATGAGTGACGCTCTATGCTCAAGACACCACGTTGTGATCACTACCAAGAAAATGGTCAACAAAATCCATGATATATCCTATTGACTAGTTGCAGAGTGAAGGCTACAAAAATTGTTGAGATGATAAACATCTCGGACATATACGTACATGAACTACCTGTAGGAACATCTGGTCTTGAGAAATCTATCAGCGCGATGTGTATTGCATTTGCTCACTGCGAACGAAACGCGGAATAGAGTGAATTTCACATTGATGTTTAAATATGTATAAGCGCAATCAGAAGGTGGTTCTACGACGATTCGTTACTATTGATTGAGAAATATAACTGTTCGTGAAACTTAAATTCACCACTACATACCAGAAACGAAGGAACAGTCAAAAGAGTGGGTTTTGCCTGGCAAAGAGAGCGAAGACTTTTCCATTGGCCGGAAAGGTTATGACCACTATTTTCTAGGATTCGCAAGGCATTATCTTCATTGAAAAAAAAAGAAAAACTGCTTTTTTTACCATAGCGATGCAGCCCTTACAATAGCGAAATTGATCAATTTGCTAGATATTGATGCTGTATCCAATCTATACTCCGAACTTGTCCCCCTCTGACTTATTTTTTCTTTTCAAACATAAAGAATTGACTGGCTGGAAAGAAATTCACATCAAATGAAGAAATAATCGCTGAATCAGATGACTATTTTGCTAAGTTGATTAGTCGTATTTTTTGGAAGGCATAGAAAAGCCGGAAATTCGTTGGGGGACGTGTCGAGATAAAAGGAGACTAGGTTCAAAATTCATTTATTTTTGAACCTAGTCTCCTTTTTTCGATCAAAAAAATATTTCTTTTAAAAAGTATGTCACTTTTCACCCTAGCTTCGTATAGAAGGCGTTCTTTACAGTAGTCTGTCTCCATGTGAACTGTACAAAATATTTCTTGATAATAAAACAAAACGGGGAAGTCAGTCAAATTGTTTTAAGAACATTATGACTTCGGATCTAGAGAAATTGGAAATTCTCAACAATTGAAAGCTGATTTCATGCAATTGTCGAAGTGGGAGAGTATTATGACCACTGTTGATATTCAGTCAATAAGAACAAGCAATTATCCATTGCTTTCAAGTAACATTCCATATTCTGAATATTGACAATTCTGTAAGTTTCATTAAATTGATCAATTCATCTATTGAAACCTTCGGTGTGACACACTAAACTTTTTTAGAGATTTACCACTAAACACCAAATCACTTTCAATCACTGAACTTCTCGACCCGCGTTTTGTTAATCGTAATCATCTTCTGATAATGCTAATGGCTGGTAATGGTAGTAGTGGTTCTGTTTAGTGGTAAATCTCTTCGAATTTTGCTACAAACTTGATTTAGCATAACATTTGTAGAAATTATTTATATAAAATAAATGTTTATATTTTAACTGAGTATAACTAAATATTGTTCTTTTTTTTTCTTACAGTAATGGCAGGCCTCACACACCTATCACCTCGTTCACCTAGTGCCACTCGCTGTCAATCCAAAGTGTCTTGAAGCTCGTTGAAACCTTGACTCAATCGGACGTTACCATGGACCACAGCGTTAAGGCGATGACGTCTCCTCGCGTCCTGGCCCGCGCCATCAATCCTCATCGTTTCGAGAACGATGAGCTGGAGCAGCTCTATCAGCGCTACATCTGCAAGTTACAACATTCGAGCGTGGCTGCCGTGGTAGCGTTATTTGTGCTGCTGACATTCCTGCTCGCTAATTTAGGATTGGTATGTATATAAATTTATTTTAATCAAGTCTTGAAAATGTACAAAAGGCAATTTATTTATTCAACATTGGTATGCACAAGTTCTAATAAACATACAAATGTTTATAATATTTGTGTTTAGAGGGGGACGCACAACAGTAGATCATTTGTTGCTGTTCTCAAAATCATTAGTACGTTCTTGCTTTTGATCCGCTGTGAACAAACGCGGTACCCATTTCGATAGCAATTTATGCATTCCCAAATGTTCATGCAAAATTGTGTAAACACTTTCTTTTGATATGTTCATAATATCAGGCTATATACTGCAGTTTTACTTTACGATTTTGCGAAATAATTTTGTGAATTTTTCTGATACCAATCAATTGTAGTTGATTTTCTCGGGGCAGAGTCCCAAAAATGTTTCTCAAGCCATTGTTTTGCTTTAACGATCTTTTTCTTCGTCAAAAAGCAATACTTAATCAACACACGAAATTCTTTTTGTTCCATTGTTCCAAAATAACAAAAGTAGCGTCACTTAAAGCACAACAACTCAGAAACTAGTAGACAGATTGTTGTGAAATTTTGACACATGACATTTGAAGATTGGCACAATCGACCACTGGTAAAGATTTTTCATAAGTGACGCCATCGATATGTCAGACCGAGGACTTATTGACCGATGTGTTATAAAACACTCATTCTCCCAGTAGTCACTTATAGCTGCGAGAAGTAGATCCTCACAAAGAAAACAGAAAAGATATTTGAAGTATTTGAAAGACAATGTAAGAAGAGATGCTGAAGAATTATTGCACATTAATGACTGACAAGGAGCTGCTGGAGACCGATCTGGTTGGATGCGAAGGTTGAAGGAGGTCAAGGCTCACTGACAGGCCATAGCACCACCCGAAGAAGAACAATTATTTATTCATCATTATACTAAATTTCATTATAAAAAAAAAAACACCGCAACATATACACCAGTGGGCTCGGATATTGATGAGAATGTTGTATCCTAAAATATATTTAAATATTGATATACATCATGTCAAATAAATGCTAGGATTTTTTCAATAGAACACAAAATAATGATTTTTAATGATCCGCGGTAATGTTATCCCGGTATGTGTGCCCTTCAAAACAGACCCCATTTGATGCGATGATGCAGTTATACTGGTGAACAATCCAGTGGTTAAAACACTTTTTATATGTTCTTGCTAGTATGACCTTCTTTTTTTTTCTGTGTATTTTTTTATATGGCTTTAGTGGATTCAAATCCTTTTCCACGAAGGAGTAATTTAAATTTGAGGAACAAAATTGTCATACAGGGCAAAGTCATACAGGGCCATATCTAGTCAACGAAGTGCTTGGTGAATGACGTTTATTAGTCGGCACATTATCGTGGTGCAAAATCCTAGGATTTGAAAATTGAACCACTCCTAAGCTAGTTTACACGTCAAATTCATAAACCCATATCCCGTTATAATATGTTTCATGAATGTAGGGTCCAAACTGTATCATTCAAGTACGTTTTCAGCAATCTGTTTGCGATTCTTGATGAAAATTCAACTCTTTCGTAGCAAACTGTACCGCGATTTATCTCATGCCTAAAACATCTACTAAAATGATACGAACGAATTTGTAAAACATATTCAGGTCTTAAGCCATCACCTAATTTTGAAGAGTGATTTTCCGCCATTTCCTACATTTTGTCGACATTTTCATCAGTCAACATTGTTTAAGATCGAGCGAAACGAGGTAAGTTTTCAACTACTTCTCGGCATTCATTGAGTTCTTTGTAACACTCGTATGATCGTGTTTTCGATAAAGGTAACTTACTGTTGACCTCCTCCAATATTTAGCAGAACCGCGAGAATGCTGGTGGCTTGGTAGCATACGAAGTATTCTTCACGACATGATTAAAACAATATTTTGTAAACTGATTAGTTTGCCGTCTTTTCGAAATCATTTTCGAAACGCTAATCTGGAGCTTTTTGATTATAATAGAGCTAAAAGGAAAAAAATATATCTGAAATATTTAACTGATATTGAATAATTAATTAATTCGTCAGTTGCTGTGAGATCGTACTATTTTAACTATGTAAATGAAAGCAACA
This sequence comes from Cosmopolites sordidus, assembly GCA_031761425.1. Lineage (NCBI taxonomy): Eukaryota > Metazoa > Arthropoda > Insecta > Coleoptera > Curculionidae > Cosmopolites > Cosmopolites sordidus. The sequence goes on along the minus strand of JARFXV010000817.1, from coordinate 115,574 downwards.
ACTTTGTTTTAGACTTTGTTTTCAACTTTATTTTAGATCACTATATTTAATAGAATATGTGGCGCGATGGGCGTTTCATAGTAACAACTATATCATCGAGACGCTTGAAAATGAATACAATCTAAAATTCGGTTTATTTAAATATGGGCGAGTATCATAAAATTTATATCAAAGGGCATTTATAGCATTATCGATTAACAAATGGTTAAAACTTCACCAGCCTCAACCATCCCATTCATTTTTATATTTTTTATTAATTTTCTGTTTATTTTTAAAATTTTAATAAATAATTCTTTACTACATTTGATAGTATTTTTATTAAACTTACATTCTGTCAGAAAAGTACCGGGAATTGGTCAATAAAACACAAAATGTTTATTATTTATCCAAATTTATTGTATCGCCTTCAAAGTCGGCCCCTTCCGAAACGCATTTTCCGAAATCGACTTCAGTTCTCGCCGCAAATTCTCTTTTATGTCTCGAAGTGGTAATTGGAGTTTTGGAAAGAGAAAGAAATCGGCCGGAGCCATATCAGGTGAATACTGTGGTTATTCGATGGTATTTGTTGACTTTTTGGCCAGAAATTTGTTCACAATAATAGCCTTGTGAGATACCGTCTGACCTTCTGTCAAGAATTCCTAGTGCACAAAGTCAGTATTACCTTAACTTTTGATCGACTTTGACGTTTTTTTTCGGTTTCGGCCCAGTTGAAAGGCGCCATTCCGAAGCTTGTTGACTGGTTTGCATGTCAAACTCGTACACCCATGTCTCACCACCAATTACAATGCGTTTTATGAATGTGGGGTCGGAATTGACTCGTTCTAGCATGTCTTCAGCGACCTTTACGCGATTAAGTTTCTGAAGAAAATTCAGGTCCAAACAATCGCTTAAAATGGTACAAATTGATTTGTGAGACAGAAAGATCAGCGGCTATCTCTATTAAACTTAAATGATGATTTTCAGTCACCATTTCCTTCACTTTAACTATGTTGGCTTTAGTTGAAGACGTTGATGGCCGACCAGAGCAAGGCAAATCTTCCACCACATCTCGACCGGTTTTGAATGCACTGTACCACTCATATATACGTGTTTTTGATAAAGTCGATTCACCGTAAGCCTTCTGCAATATTTTTAGCGTAAAATTTAAGACAAATTCTTTGTTCCGTGTTTTTATCCATTGTAAAATCACAAAACACACTTGAAATGAACTGACAAAATCGAGCACTGTAAACAAACTAAATGATAGATGACGTTCACACTCCGCGTCAGTATAGAGGACAGTTGTGCTAACTTAGCGATAAAAAGAATTTTGACAATCCGTTTAAGCGGGCTTTACAAATGTATACTTTATGATTTTTAATAGATAGATAGACAATTAAAATAAGTATAGATAATGTGCAACATTATTTTAATATTTGGAATAATTAAGTAATATGGTAGAGATGGCCTTGGAATTGTTTTCTTGGGCGGTGGCCCAGAAAAGATTTCTCTCTGGTTTAAACGGATGGAATTGCACGGTAATCACTTTGATAAAAAAATTGCCAGGCGAGCACTTTTCAAAGGACCCACCTATTATAGATTACTGATAAATTAAAACTAAACTAAAAAAATAACATTTTAATATCATGCTGTATTCATCCATCCAATCACTTGAAACCATAAATATGCAGAGTCGGATTGAGGGAACAGTACATTATCATCCTGCGCACCCTCCGCCCGTCGTTAATTAATTCATTTTTTATCTAAAAACAGCCAGGAGGCATAGAGCTCTTCTCGGTTTTTGTTTTCGTTTTGCTTGTTCGTTCTGTTTTGTTCCCGTTGAAAAGCGTTTCTCGATTCCAACGTATCAACAACGATTCCAAACGTTCAAAATTTAATTAGGAAAATATGGTGGAATATGAAAATTAAGATAGTAATGTTTTTACAATCCCGGGTTTTGTATTTTCTATCTACTATCAATTTTGCTTTCTTAAATATTCTTCTGTATATTTTAATAGGCTATACACATTACTCAGATCAAGAACAAACATGTTTTTTGTGTAATTTTTGCTTCCTTAAAAATTATACTACGACCATTACAGTGTACCTGTTCCAATCTTTGAAATATCTTTTGTAATATGATTTGGATATTTCCTTCAAAACTAGCAAGGAATTATCTTTTATAATTACACACCAGCAGTCAACTCAAATCGACTGCTGATATCACTAAAACTTTGAAGTATTGAAAGAAAAGTAAAGTATAGAAGAAATAGACAAAAGTCACATAATGTGATATCAGGTGAATACGAAGCTTTTGAATAAAAATTCGTTGCATTTTAGCAAAAAATACGTTCAATTGAATATATATATATATATATATATATATATATATATATATATATATATATATATATATATATATATATATATATATTATGTTATCATATCTGCAGAATGGAGGCCTGTTTAGCATGCTTCCAACTCTCGTGGTTCTGAGCTTTCCTCTGCCATTCGGGTCCATATACATAATTATGTCATCTCCATCGTATTTTCGGTCTTCTCCAGGATCGTCTTGGTCCATCTTTCGGCCCATCGCCTCGCTACATGGCCTGCCCACATCCATTTCAATTCCTTTATTTTTCCAATTATGTCACTCACTTTCGTTTGTTCTCTGATCCAGATGCAGGTCTTTCTATCCAGTTTAGTAATGCCAAGCATACATTTCTAGGTACTTCTTTAAATATGTGTTCCTTTTTTATGTAAAAGAATCACTTCTGCATTTTTTATAAGTTGGGCACTTTTTGTTTTATGAGGCATTTTGAGTATAATTTTGCTAGTATTTTATGTAAAGTCCGACCACCAGCTTTTAACATCTCCACAGTTATGCTATCTTTTCCTGGAGCCTTGCCATTTTTCATCGAGTCTATAGCCTCTGCCACTTCCTCCACCAGGATATCCAGTACGTGTTCTTCAGTGGGTATTGTTCTTCTTGCTAGGTTCTGATCCTCATATAACTTTGAATAAAATCTTCTGACAATCCCTTACATTTAACTCCGTTCCCTACACACTGTACTATCATCACGCATTAAGGCATACATTTGTGTCCTTTTCTGTCTCAGCTTCTGTTTAGCTTTGTTAATTCCCCTGATTTCTTCCAGAGGTTTTTGCACTAGTTACTTGTTGAATCGGTGCATTTCCTCCCGAATACGTTTTCTTATAGTTTTACAAAGCTCAACGTATTCGAGACCCTGCCAAAAGGAGTGTCTGCATTCTTCATTTCTGGCATTTTTTTATTAAATTAATGGTCTCATTGGAGATTTTTGACTCTTTGAAACAATTATCTTCTGGTGCTATCGAAGCAGCCGTTTAAAACACATTGTTAGCAATTTCTTCATATTGGTCTATAATTTCCATCTTCTCCGGGTCTTGCAACACAGCGAAGCGGTTGGACAAAGCAGTTTCAAAATCTCTGTTCCTCTCCACCGGCTTCCCAGAATTCCACTTTGCCCCTTTTTGATCTTATCATTATTGCGCGCTCTTTTCGGCAGTTGATCCTCATCTCGTACCATTCGGTGGGCACAACCCACATTAAAATGGTTAAGGACAGTACATTTGCAAAATATTGCTTTATCGTTTGACATGATGTAATCAATTTCACTTGTCAGTCCAGATGGACTTATCCATGTCAATTTTCCGTTGATCTTTTATATATATATATATATATATATATATATATATATATATATATATATATATATATATAGTAGTCAAAAATCTATCATGAGATTTAATGAAAAATGACGGCCGAGTACGTTTAGCTTTGCACAGACTTTAAGCAAACGTATTAGAGCAGAGAGGCGCCAGTTCAATATACAGCTAGTTCAAAAAACACTGGAAGAAAACAGGGGAATAAGCTAAATATAAGATGATAAATAAAAGGACGCAAATTTTTGCCTTAATGAGTGAGGATCGTACAGTTTACAGGGTGCGTACGGAAATATTAGAGGTTGTCAAACGTCAGCGGCAAAACTATACCCTTGCAAAATTATACCAAACTGCCTCAAAGAACCTGCCATTTTATGGAGAAACGCGGAAAAAAAGTGATCACATAAAAAAGTAACACAAGGAGATTTAAAGAACCCAATAAGCTTCATATCAGTAATGTACAAGGTTTTCGTTAAGATAATAGCTAAGAGAATATTAAGAAAACTGAATGATGGTTAACCAGTAGAGCAAATAGGATTGAGAAGAAGATTTAGTATAATGGATCGCATCTAGGTTGTCCAGCCATTGCCATTGTGCCATTGTGTTTGGCAATGTGCATGGAATCTCAAAGCAGACCATAATGGATGCAATGCTTAACCAAATCGTAGACAAGTCATGTTCAATAAATTTGCTGAAGGTAGAAGAATCTTTATTTTAGAACGGGATTTGGATATTGTGGAAAACTACATATATATTGAGTAGATGCTTTCATTGAAGGGAGATATTGCCCGGGAGGTGGAACGATATAAAATGTGGCTGGCAGGTATTTGGTAGGCTGAAAATGGTGTTTAATAACAAACTCCCACTTTGTCTCAAGAAGAAAGTCTTTAATCATTACGTTCTGGCAGTTTATAACATACGGAAGTGAAACCTGGACTCTCACATCACAATCAGTTCAAAAACTTCTAGTAGCACAGAGAGGAATTGAAAGATGTACGCTTGGCATTAAAAAGAGGGACATAACTAACCTGTACATGGATCAGAGAACAAACGAAAATGTTTAACATTATTGGAAGAGTAAAATAATTGAAATTGAGGTGGGCAGGCCATATAACGAGGCGATGTAATGACAGTCCACGAAGAAAACCAAAAACACGATGGACTTATGACATCATTAAGTATATTGGTCCCGAACGCCAGAGGAAAGTTCAGGACCGCGCGACTTGGAAGCATGCTGAATAGGACTTCATCCCGCAATGGAGGATTGACGCTGATAATGATGTTAAATATATATATACTATACTATATATATATATATATATATATATATATATATATATATATATATATATATATATATATATATATATATAAATATTAATATAATGCTTAATGTCATTAACTAGAATTTATTTTAAATTTTAAACTGGTTATGTATTATTTTGTTAGAGTCTAAAAAAACGAATGAATATATTTGCTAGTGCAGCACAAAATAATTTGGCAATAAACCATTCATATCTCAATAAATATTATAAATTGCACGATTTAAACATTTTTACTTTAATTGAATTGATTAATGATTTACAATAAATCAATATGTTTATTATATTTATAAGATATATCAATTGATGATATATATATATATATATATATATATATATATATATATATATATATATATATATATATATACAGTAAAAAAATACATTCATTCAGTTCATAAAGCATGACGAACAGTGACTTTTGAAAATGTGTAAATCTTTCTTGAATTTTCTTTTATCCCATATACAGCAATTTTTCTTCACGTATTCAGTTAAATGAAAATATAACACGAACACACAGAACGACTATTTTCATATTAAAATTTAACTAGTTGTACACGCTACTCCATAATGTACGAAGTTATTTTTATAATTGGCATCTATTCAGTTTTACATATGTTAAGATGAGATTAGCCGTCGATAAAAGTTCCTTATTTAAAAGCACGTGTATCCTAATTTAGTAGGATTGTGTGCTTTAATAATCGCGACAATAAAATTCAATAAATTAAACTCAAACAAGTGGCAGAACCAAACGAATTAGATTCTTCTAAAGGATGTCGCTGTACATCTAATAGAGTTTTAATGACGTTGTCTATATTGAGATACCAGGTGTGGCGGTTAATAATTCTTATTTTTTAAGATATGGTGCTGAAAACAAGGGACGGTTCACAGTCTAATATCTTATGTTATTTTTTTTGCTACGACAGTACCTTTCAAAATGCCATTAATGTATAAACGATTTCGAGTTAGCGTCATATTTTTTGTCTGGTAAACATGTCGAGTTTCGAGCCAAATAAAGAACATTTTTGGCACATACTACTTTTCTTATCAAATCAAAAGAAAAATGCGAGTGAAGGCATTTTTCGTATACTTGTGGAAACTTACAGTCACAATATCCCAACGCAGGACGCATGTGGGCGTTTGTTTAGACGATTCAAAAGTGATGATTTCGACTTGAAAGACAAAGAACGCCCAGGTCAACCGAAAAAAAATTAAGATGTCGAATATCAAGCATTGTTGGAAGAAGACGATATGCAAACTCTACAACAAATGGCAGAGATGTTAAATGTTGGTCGCCGAACCATTTGTATGTTATTTCAGATACACATCACAAGTAGTAACATTAAAACAGTCACAGCACAATCATGGTTTAAAACTAACAAAAAAATAAAATGTTCAGAAAAAACTAACACTGACTAACAAACTACAACACTAACACTGACAAACATCTGACCCAGAGTGGGCGGTTTGTCAACAACGACAGCGTTTGACCCAGAATGGGCGGCTGCGAACAGCGTCTCTCCTCCATGTTAGGGGCGGCTGAAACAAAGCTAGGAAGGCAACGGGAAACCACCTAGCCTGATATTTCCCAAGAGAACCACATGAATACGTTCAATTCAAAATTATCCGGAGGTTTAAATAATTCCCCGATTGGATCTCTGGGGAGAACTGATTTGAATGTTTCAGAACAAAGATCCAATCTATGAATTCTTATAAAGGTTGCAACATGGAATACAAGAAGCCTGTTTCGAGCTGGAAAGCTTACAAATCCTGCCTGGGAGATGAGCAGGCTTAAACTCGACATCCTTGGAGTCGCTAAAACTAGATGGCCCAATTCAGGAGCATGCTCTGTCAAGGGTGGTACGTTTTACTACTCTGACAACCAGGACAGACATCACAGAAATGGAGTAGGAGTGATGGTTTCGAAGAACATAGCGAAATCGGTTATGAACTTTGTCCCCTATTCTAGTCGAACCCCATGTCGAAGCGCAAAGTCTTTGAAGTGTATTATTTGTCGTTCGTACCTTGGTTTGCTGTATTAGTGAGGTGTTGTTTGTAAGTTATGGTTCGCTCCAGTATGATTCCGAAGTATTTCGGGTTTTGGTTGTGTTTGAGTGGGGTGCCGTTAAAATAGATTTTGGGCCTCTGATTGGCAAGTTTATTATTTAGGTGAAAACAACACTCAGTTTTGTTTGGGTTGGGGGGTCAGTCTCCATTTGCGATAATATTCTTCTAGGACTTTATGGTCGTTTGTCAAAATTTGATCTGTGCTGTCAATGGTGTCCCTACTGATTGCCAGTGCCCATATCGACAGATAGATGGAAAAGCGAGAAACGGTTTGCGAAGTTCTCGGTATGAAAGAAAGATATTTTTGCATTGAATCGTGACTGAGGACTAAAAATGAATATATTTCGAGAACCCAAAACGTAGAAAATCATGGGTTAGCCTAGGACAACCATCAACATCGATCTCAAGACTGAATCACTTTGGAAAGAAGACACTGGTCTGTATTTGGTGGGATTAGCTCATGGTACACGATACCCATTATCGTGTACCATGAGCTTCTGAAACCAAGTTAAATAGTTAATACCATTCGTTACCGTCAACAAATGATTAATTTCAACTATACATTGATAAAAAAAACGACCAGAATGGGCTACGAGATATGGAAATGACAACACCCCATCACACAAAGCGAACCCGGTTAGAACCACCATTTCTGCACTTGGCTGGGATTTCTTGTCCCTCCCGCCATACTCACTAAACTTAGCTTCTTCCGACTACCACTTTTTCGTTCATCGTTTTCCTTCATCGTTTTCATCGATCATGTCGAAAAATGCCTTGATGACTGGACCACCTCAAAAGATGCCAACGAGATTGGAAAAATGTGCAGCTAAATATAGATGTGACTTTGAATAAACCATTTTTTACCTTTCTTCCAACTTAAACGTTAATTTTAAGGATATCTTAATTAAGGATTATTAACCGCCACACTTCGTAGCTCTAAATAAATGTTTAACTGGAGTCTCTTTTATGTCTAAGTCAACCGAATTTATGTGGAGCTTCATCCAAACTAGCTACTATGAGGCAAGTTTTGACAAGGTTTTTAACATAATAAGATTTCCACTATATTGCCCCATATCATTTGAATTTCATCTTTTTGCACATTATCCCTATTGTATTTGTTACTAGGGCTTCATTAAAATCACTCCCATCAAAAGAAAGAAAAGAGGGACGTACTTTAGGAATTTGTACTGATTCATTCTATGAAATAACGACTGAGGTGAAGGCTGTTTATTTATAGCACTAATTGGACTAAAATCAACACGATCTAACGTCAAAAATCTAAAAATATGCTCGCGCAAAACGTATGTACGTTAAATCGCTTTTGTACGTGCACTTGTCGCACACATCTAATTAAAAAATATGCCACCCAGTTATTTGGTTTATTATAGATTTAACTGACGCGGATGACGAAAAGTCAAAATACGGGGGCAGAATAAAAAATTTCTGGTCATAAATGATAATGTTTTATCAGAGCAGTTAAATATTTAATAAGGGGTCATCCAAATCCGACGCACAGATATTAACACTATATAATTACCTGTTTGTTAAGTATACATTACCGCAAAGTAGTTGCATTATTTAAACTTATCATAAAACAGGGTGTCCTATAAAAGGACATTCAAAATCGTTCTTTTTTAATAGCGTCATTATTATCTTGTCCATTCCGCCATATTTCCTTTCCCAAGTACATAAATTCAAACAAACTGCATAAAAATATTAAAAAATAAACTGTATTTTACTCTTAGAATCTGTATTAACATTTTCTAAGTATTGCGACAAATCTTCGAGCACCTATTATTTTATGGCATTATCTATTAACAACAAAAAATTAATTGAATTATCTCACTATATGAATTTTCAGTTTAATTCAAATATTTGAATTGAAGGCATATATATTAAACTGTTTCAAAAAAATCGACTATTTTTTTTTCTTAAAGGTATCGAAAATATTGTTAGAAATGACGAAAAAAATACTGTGAAAGTTAGAGTGAGTTGGAGTCGCATCGCAAATTTCAATTTCTCATTTAAATGACATAGGATTTTGTTTTAATTTTGGAATTTTATAACTCTTTAGCGGAACATTACTGTGGAAAGACTATTACATACCTTTCTAGGAAATTGCACGTTCTGCAAAAAAAGTCTCTTAAAAATTTTCGATAAATTTACTTTTTCAAAAGTTATTGGAACCTAAACTTGAATACATAATAAATGTTTACATTTTTTCAATTTTTCTACGAAACTGTCAATTTTATCGAAAAATGTTATTCGACCTTTTTTTGTAGATTATTCCATTTCCTATAAATTTTCATTAATAAATTTTTCGAAACTCCGCAAGGATCGTGAGTTATTTAAATTGAAATGTGAATTTTTCTAAATAATCGGATTTTTATTGTTTATAATTGATTATAAAATTAAAATTATTCAATTTTTCAACTGAAAAATACTTACTTATTATATTTGACTAACTTTTAGATTAGTTTACCCTCATTCAAATTGAAAAATACAGATTTGCTATACTTATTTTTTAACTAGAATATCTTTTCAACTGTTAATGATTTTTGATTTGATAATTCAGACGAAATGAGCTATTTTTACGAATCGAGATGTTTTTAATTTGTTCATCAATTTTTGCATCCTGCTATTGATTCTAAACATATTTTATGAAATATGTCCTATTCCCAAACTCAATGGTTTTACCGATATACGGCGTTTTGTAAAAAATATCGGAGTTGCAGACTTTATTTTGCAGTGTCATATATCATTTATTTTTTGATGTAAGATTTTAATTTATGGTAGGAATATTAGTGAAAGTATGATGCAAATCAAATGTCCAGGATAACTGAGATAAATAAAGAAAATTCAAAACATCATATCTCCATTTTTTTAATGGAATGTATTTGTTTTATTTTACAATATTCCTAAGACAAAATACTTATATTTTTCTTAAACATACCCTATACCTTTCTGGACTAACTTTTGCTGTATCAACAATGTACATATTTTATCAAAACTGGTCATCATCACCATCATCATTATCAGCCTGTGTCGATCCACTGCAGAATGAAGTGCCTCTTCAGCATGCTTCCATCTCTCACGATCCTAAGCTTTCCTTTGCCGCCCGGGTCCAATATACTTTACGATGTCATCAGTCCGTCGTGTTTTCGGTCTACTCCGTGGATGTTTGCGATCAAGCGGTATCCAGTCCAGGACCGTCTTTGTCCATCTTTCGTCCCATCGCCTCGCTATACGGCTTGCCTATGTCCATTTCAATTCCTTTATTTTTCCAAAAATGTTACTCAGTTTCTATTCTATCCAATTTAGTAATGCTAAGCATACATCTTTTCATTCCCCTCTGTGCTATGCGAAGTTTTTGAACTGATTACGATGTGAGTGTCCAGGTTTCACTTCCGTATGTCATAACGGGTAGGATGCACCGATCGAAGACATTTCTTTTCAGGCAAAGTGGGAGTTTGCTCTTAAACGCTATGCTGAGCCTAATGCTTGCCAGCCACATTTTACATGCCGTTCCACCTCCTGGAGGTATCCCCCTGCATTGAAATCGTTTGCCCAAGATATATAAAGTGGTCCACAATCTCCAAATCCTAAAACTCAAATTATTCTTTCCTCAGCAAATTTATTGAACTATAACTTTACTTCATCCTGTTCCCAATCCAGATTACGGAAAACTTCTTCAAGACAGTCCTCGGCCTTTTTTCAGCCCTCTTTTCTCGCAAAGAGTAGCGGATATTGCGTCACCCTGCCGTACACCTCGTCAAGGTGAATTGTCGCTGTAGCCCCATTATATATCGATGCTAATAGGTTTACATATGCTTGACCCTTTGGCTAAGCAATGCATCCATTATGGTCAGCTTTGCTATTGAGTCAAATGCTTTTTCATAGTCAATAAAAGCCAAACACAGTGGCATGGTGTATTCGTTGTGTGTTTTTATGGTCTGCTGTACAACCTGGATGTGATCCATCGTACTGAATCCACTTCTCAAACCTGCTTGTTCTCTTGGTTGTGCGTCATTCAATTTTCTTAATATTTTTTTAGATATTATCTGGGTGAAAACTTTGTACATTACTGATAGGAGAATATTGGACGGTAGTTCTTTAAATCTTCCTGTGCTTCTTTTTTATGTAAAGGATAACTTCTGCATTTTTCCATAAGTCAGGTACTTTTTGCTTTTTGAGGCATTTTCAGTATAATTTTACCAATGTTTTATGTAAAGTCCGACCAGCTTTTAGCATTTCGACAGTTACACTGTCCTTTCTTGGAGCCTTGCCGTTTTTCATCGATTCTATAGCATTTGTCACTTCCTCAATAACTGTGAATAACATTTGCTGACGACATCTAAGATTTCCGTTCGCGTCCTGCACACTGAGCCATCCTCACACATTAAGGCATAAATTTGGCTTTTTTTTTTAATTTTTCAATTTTTTCTGTTTTCTGTATATATATATGGTTTATGTTTTATTAGAGGCCACCCCCATACAATTATCAAAGTCTAATTGACGCTAATGCTAATTTAAACGCTGAGCGGTGGAAACATGACGATTTCGTAATTGAAAAGGATGGCTGAATATCAGATTTTATTCGGTTTTGATCTTAATGAATGTATGTTTTTGAGTTTTCAAAGCAAATTTATTTCTGGTGTTATGTCTGTCATGACAAAATATATACGTGAGTATTTTCAAAAGATTTGCTTCCAATCGAATATAAAATAATGCAAAAATAGCTTTCCGGTTCCACTACTCCTGATGTGTCCTATTCTTTACTTATCTTTTGAACTCCTCCCATCTTTTAACTTAGTATTTGGATTAAAAACTATGTATAAATTAGAACAATGTTGTCTCTAATATTTGCGATATTGGGAATCAGAAAGTACTACAAAGGCAATTGATAAAAAAAAAATAAGGAGATTCTATTTCTTAGCGTCACAAAACAATAAATGTTCAACGTAGCCCCTCTAATTTGGATGGATTTTTCGAAAAAATTCCAAGAGAAAAAGTAAACTTCGCATGTTCACCGATCAGTTGAGGATGGTGGAAGCTTAATAGGCCTGGTTTTATTTTCTTGTAATTGCCTTATAAAATATTAAACAGGTATTTTTGTGTATATTTGGTTCTTCTATATAGTACTGAACTGCTGTAGTACTGTAACATTGTGTACTGTTCAATGCAACATTGAACTATAAAGAAAAAGCTTTTGGTGACAGGTAAATACTTTATTAATAATTAATTTTTTTATTTCAGGTCTATTCTCAGACAGCTACGATTCAGAATGTTTACCACGCAGCTCACTGTATACTCTTCGCTCTGCTGCTAGGATTCTTGCACACGCGCTATATGCAAGATGCATACCTTTTATGGGTGTGTTATGTGGTACTCTTTTTCTTGGCCACGTTTTGCGCCTTAGCATTACCGCTTTATCCGAGCAGTACGGCTACCAAAGTAGCCGCAGAAGGAACTTGGCAGGTAAGCAGAGTTTTCTTTGAATATATGCATTTTTGAAATAAAATGTTATTAATTCACCGTCATGAATTTTTATGAAGCTGAAATAATAGGCGATAACTAGTTTAAATTTTAAATTATTAAGTTGAATTATTATTTAAGATAACTTTACTTAAATAATTTTAATACACTTTTGAATATATATATATATATATATATATATATATATATATATATATATATATATATATATATATTGAAACAGAATGTAATTAATTTGATCATCATGAATTTTTTGAAACCGAAAAAATAGGTAATAACTACTTAAGAGTACATTTAATCGTAATATTGAATATTCTTTTTTGAAAATTTCCATATGAATTGTAGTTCTAGTGCATCATCAGCTGTAATTACACAATTCTTGGTGGCCATTAACATGTTCTGAGTGGTCTTGTGTTTGTTGTTAATCTACTTGAAAGCCTTCTGCTTATATGTTATACAATATATATATGTATATGTATATGTATATATATATATATATATATATATATATATATATATATATATATATATATATATATATATATATATATATATATATATATTCATATATATATATATATATATATATATATATATATATATATATATATATATATATATATATATATATATATATATATATATATTATTCTGCTCATCCTTACTGTAGAATCTCAGCTCATGCTGGCCGATATTCCAATGCCAAGATGAAAAAGCAATTGAGCTCCTCTCACCCTAGCATAATACTTTACGAACAATGTGACACGTCTGCAAGAGCACGGCACGCTGTCCCACTATGGCAATCAATCTCGGGAGACCGAGAAATCTCTTACTTATCAGGCCTTCGGCGGATAAAACGAAGGGCACTACCTCTACCTTACTCAGTTTCCACTGGTTCTTCAAGTCGTATGCCAGATTTTCATACTTTGTGGATTTTTCTATCTCAGTTTTTCTAATGTTGTGAGATAGCGGCACTGCGATGTCAATTATAAAAGCCCTCTTGTCCTTTTTGTTGATTAGAACAATATCCGGCCTGTTATAATCAACCGTTCGATCAGTAGTGATTGGTCTGTCCCAGTAAAGAATGGTATCGGATGATTCAAGTACAGGAGAAGGCGAGTACTTATAATATGGAGGAGGTGTGCTTTCTAATAGCGAATATTTTTTTGCAATTTGTTGTTGTATAATTTTTGCCAGCTGATTATGCCGTCCTAAATAAACATTAGTAGCAAGGGCCGGGCAACCGCCAACAAGGTGCTCAACTGTTTCCCCCAAAGTACCGCACTTCCTGCACTTATCGACTACGCCCAAATGCAGTATGTGCTTTTCATAGTTTTTTGTTCTTGTTACCCTATCTTGAATAGATATCGCGAAACCTTCTGTTTCAAACCTTCTGTACAAGAGTCCATCGGTCAGCCACTTCAGAGACAATTGTTGGTCAATGGTGTCATCTTCGAGTGACTTAGGAAACCTTCTTCTACGAAAAGACTATACATCCCAACTTTCTTGGGATGTATAGTCTTTTCGTAGATGAGTTTGGATGCAGGCATCGGAACTTTGTCAATGTTCGGCGCGTCAACCTATCGAGCTCATCAAGGTCAGTTTCTGACCATTTAACTATGCCAAAAGAATATGTCAGAGTTGGCACCGCCCAACCGTTGATCGCTCTAATGAGGTTTCCTCCGTTCAGTTTGGTGTTTAAAAGTTTTGCAAGTCTCTTTTGGTATAGAGTGGAAAAGTCCTTCTTTAACTGGTTATGATCAAGTTTATGCTTTTGGGGTATTCCTAAATATTTGTAGGACTCTTCTGGTTCTAGTTGTTGTATGTTACAAAGTGTTGAATGTTGACTCTGAACCTTTCCCTTCTGTATACTAATGGTAGAGCATTTGTCCAGTCCGAATGACATTCTGATATCCCTACTGAATGTTTCAACCGTTTTTATCAATGAGTTTAATTTTTCTCTAGTTTCTCCATATAATTTAAGGTCATCCATATATAGTAGATGAGAGAGCTTTCTTGGATTCCTCATGTTAAGTTTATATCCAATATTGCTGTTGTTGAGTAGTGTGGACAAAGGGTTCAATGCTAAACAGAACAAAATTGGAGAAAGGGAATCTCCCTGAAAAATTCCCCTCTCGATATTTGTAGCAGCAATGCATTGTTGGCCGACAAAAAGATTCGTTTTCCACTTCCCCATCAGGCACTTTAAAGAATTAATAATCTGGGGGCTAATTTTATAGAAATTCAGAACCTCAACCAGCCAATCGTGAGGGACACTATCGAATGCTTTCTTGTAGTCTATATAGCAGATATTTAAGTTGCGTTTTCTTTTTCGCGCTTGCTCAAGAACTACAGCATCGATCGTCAATTGTTCCTTGCAGCCCATACTTGCTCTTATACACCCTTTCTGTTCTTCTTCAAAAATGTTGTTTTTATCACAATGTTGGTAGATTTTTTCATTAAGTAGGGCTGTGAACAGTTTATATAACACTGACAGACATGTGATTGGTCTGTAGTTATTGGGTTGCTTAACGTCCCCTTTTTTGAACAGTAGGTATGTATTGCCCTCCATTAGAAAGTCAGGGAAAGTGTCTGGATTTATTAAAACCTCTTTAAATGCATTTGCAAGTACGGGATAGGCGGCTGTAAAGCTTTTAATCCAGAAGTTATGCAATCCATCTGGTCCAGGCGCCTTCCAGTTGTGAGTCTTCCTGACAGCAGTGCAAATGTCAATCTCTGTGAAATCATTAGACTCCATATCTGGGAAAGCATTTGTCTGTTCTTGAATGGTTTTAACCCAAGGAGCCAATTTTTCGTAGCCGTCTGATTTTTTCCAAGCCGATCTCCAATATTCCGCAAAGGAAGACACATCGATATTCTTAAGTTCTGACTTGCTGTTACCTTCTGCTTCGAGTTGTCTATAAAATTTCTTTTGGCTGTTTGCAAATACTGAATTTTGATGTTTTCGCTTTTCTAGTTCATTATATCTTGCTAGCCTGGCTCCTTTCGATTTAGCTTTTTGCCTAAACCGATCTTTTAGATCCAACAATTTTTCTTATTATTATTATTATTATTGTTATTATTATCCTCGTACTGAACACAGCATCTCAGCCTAAGCTGGTCTATATTACAATTCCAAAATGAGAAAGCAATTCAACTCCTCACACATTATTATTATTATTATTATTATATATACCTTGCTCAGGACTATGCCTGGTTTTTCTTTTACGGAATGCGGATATAATCAAGCATTTCGTTTTCTATTTAATATTTAGAAATTTGCGAGTTGTTGAACATGTATCTATGACTATCGATTTTTGCATTTGTATATATATGTTCAGCTGTTGAAGTGAACTATGAAGTGACTTTGGTATAACACCAGTGGTGGAGATAATTATGGGTATTATAAACACTTTATCCTGGTGCCACATTTGCTTGATCTCTTCAGCCAGTTGAAGGTATTTCTCTATTTTTTCTGCATGTTTCTTTTGGAGGTTGGCTGTGTTAGGGACCGATATTTCGATTAGGTATGTTGTTTTGTTTTTCTTATGTATAATTACGAGATCAGGTTTATTATGTTTTGTTTCTTTGTCTGTGAGAATTTCTCTATTCCAGTATAGTTTTGTTGTATCGTTTTCTAAAATGCTTGAAGGTATGTATTTGTAATTCGGTGTATATTGCTGTTGAAGGTTATATTTGAGTGCTAAATGTTAATGTATGATTTTTGCAACATTGTTGTGTCTGTATGTATAGTCATTTAGAGCCAATATCCTGCAAGCTCCTGTGATGTGGTCGATTGTTTGGGGTTGTTCTTGGCATAATCTGCATTCATCTGTATTCACTGTTTTATCCTTGATAGTGTATTTAAGGTAATTACGCGTGCTGATAGTTTGATCTCGTATTGCGGTCATATATCCTTCTGTTTCTCCAAAGATATTACCATGTGTTAGCCATGCGTTCGAAGCTTGAGTGTCTGTATGTGGTTGGGTTAGATAATTTGGATGTCTTCCATGTAATGCTTTCTGTTTCCATTGCATTTTCTTGGCGATTAATGATATAATACAGTCCTTCGGTTGAAATGTAGTATTATTTAGTTTAAGAGATGTACCGGATGTATTGAGCGGAGTTATTGTTTTGTGTAGTTGGCTTGTGTTTGCTTTTTGTAAAAAATATTCTGTTAGCTTGTCTATTTCTGTGTAGTTAGAATTTTTGATATCTGTAATTCCTCTTCCTCCCTCCTTTCTTGTAAGTGTAAATCTCTCCATTGCGGAGTGTATGTGATGGATTCTATATTTATTACATTTTGATCGTGTTAGTATATTAAGTGCATTAAGGTCTGTATCACTCCAGTTTATTATACCGAATGAGTATGTTAGTATCGGTATAGCATATGTATTTATGGCTTTTACTTTATTTCGACCTGAAAGTTCTGTTTTTAATATCTTTTCCAAGCGTGATATATACTGTTGCTTTAAATTTTGTTTTATTATTCTGTGCTCTATGTTTTGTTTTTGTTGGTAGCCGAGATATTTATATGTTTCATTGGGTTCCATATGTTGTATTGTTTGATTGGATTCTATTGTATATGGTTCTTGTGTCATATGTTTGTGTCATATAATGATACTGTTTATTTTACATTTATCTATACCAAATGTCATTTTGATATCTTTTGTAAAATGTTGTGTTGTTTCTATTAAGCATTTAAATTGGTGAGTTGTATTTGCATATAATTTCAAATCATCGACATATAGCAGATGAGAAATGGTAAAATTGTTTTGTCCTTTAATTTTATAGCCATATTTTGTACTGTTGAGCAGATTTGAGAGAGGATTTAGGGAAAGGCAGAACCATAGTGCGCTAAGCTAATCGTCTTGAAATATATCCCGTTTAATTTTAACTGGATTCGATTTTCTATTTTCTGTTTCTGTTTTTATATTTAAGGTTGTTTGCGTGAGTATTTCTAAGAAATTAATTATCTTTGGATGTATTTTATATATATGAAGTACATGTACTAGCCAAGAATATGGAATGCTATTGAAGGCTTTCTGATAGTCAATGTATGCGTAGTGTAGTGATCTGTGATTTTTCGTTGCTTGTGTGTTTATTTCCGCATCTATTATGAGTTGTTCTTTGCTCCCTCTTGCTCCTTTATGACATCCCTTCTGCTCTTCGGCCATTATATTATTCATATCAATATGATTGTTGTTTCGTTGTTATATATGACGTAAGCAATTTGTAAGTTGTTGGTAGATATGTTATTTGTCTATATTTGGAAGGATTGGTTGTGTCATATTTTTTTTTTGTGTTTGTGTTTTGGTTTCAGATATGTAATGCCTTGTGTGAGAAAGTGTTGGACTTGTTCGGGATTTGAAAGTAATATATTGAAGATTTTAACTAACTGTTCGTACGTCGATGTAAATGTTTTTATCCAATAATTTTGGACTTTATCTTCTCCGAGTGTTTTCCAGTTATGTGTGGATATGACTGCTTTTCGAATATCCTCATTTGTTATATTTACTTCTGGCATGGGTAAAATGTCGTGTTGTTTTTTTTTATTTCATTCATGATCCAACGTGCAGATTTATTGTTTGACCATATATTTTCCCAAAAATCTTAAACCTTTACTATTTCTGGTGTATTTGTCACTTTTTTATTTTGGTTATCTAGTGATCTGTAGAATAGCTTTTGGTTTGCGTTGAATATATTACTCTGTTTCTTTCTGAGATTACTTTTTTTATATATTTTTAATCTTTTCGCTAGAGCTTGTAGCTTTTGTTTTTTTATGTCTTGTGATTCGATTACTTCATTATAACTGCCTTTGGTAGGAATAATTTGCTTTTGTTTTCTTTGTGATAGGTTTCCTTTTAAATATTGTGTGATTTGGCCAGTTTCCTTTCTTAAAATTGATATTTTCCTTTCTATTCGTTATTGCCAGGCTGGTTTTCCCTGTTTATTTTTTATTTGTATGTTTGTTTTTGATGTTGCATTGCCGCTTGCTTTTATAGTTGCCAATGCTCTACAGTAGATATATAGATGAATATCATATAGAGAGCATTCAGTCTTTTGGTTAAGTTTTTCTTTAACAATATTATTAACTATATTTGTTATTTCTTTGACGTTGGATGTTTCTTGAATTTTGGGTATAAATGGTCTTATTAGTGGGTCAGTACCTTCATATTGTGCGTAGGTTTCGTTATAGACGTTGGTTACATGTTGAATCTTATCTACTTTTATATCTTCCCTCTCGTTTCTTGTGACGTCCTTTAGTTGTATTTGGTTGGATAAGTTGAGAGTGTCTAGAGTATTTTCCTGGGGCGTGCCTTCAAATCTTTCTGACTGTCGGCCACCTTGCATTGACTGTTCTGTTAATGTCGTTACTGCCTGTTGCTTTAGATTTTCCCTTTCTTGCTTTGGAATTCGATTATTTCGTATTATCGACACCCGGAATAATTTAGAAACATACATATATATATATATATATATATATATATATATATATATATATATATATATATATATATATATATATATATATATATTAATTTAAAAGCAAGCGTCATCAAAAATATCCATATAAATCAAGTCGAAAAATACATAGTCAAATAAGCGTCGGTGATTAAAATTTAATATATGACAAGAACCATCCTAAGGCCCAATTTATACGTTTTAAGAATCTTAAGTAAGTTACACAAATACTTAGATTCAATTACTCATGTACTATTATATCAAGGTGTTTACATGATGGAACTCCTTACATTTAACAATTAGGTTAATTTAATAATTTGTTTTGTGTTGAAACGTGTAAATCCGCCTTAAGATAACATATTTAATATTGTACGTTAAATACGATGTTATTTAGGATATTTACTGAGCTGTTACTATTATCAATATAATTTCCAACGCCAGTTTTATATTAGTCGTTATTGGTGATTAAAATACAGTTATTTAATTTGGACAGTGTATCACTGTAATAGCCGGTTTGAAAAGGCAAATATTTCATTTCACAACTAAGAAATAAATTTTGTCTTGTAAACTCTAACTGCAATTTGAAATATCTGTGTAATTGATTTATATTTTGGATTTTTGTGACATGTATTAAACAAGTTAAAGTATTATATAGAGTTCCTATATAATCGTGAATTAACGTTAACATGTCTAATAAAAAAAACGTTTTATCAAGAAGAAATAATCCAGAACTCAAAAAACAAATCTATAATCGTCAACGTCAAGTTCATCAAGATCGTCAACGTCAAGAAGTCCAATCGTTGTTAAATCCTGTGTTTATAGATAAATTAAATGCCTATTATTCTGTTGCTGTCTCTCTTTAAGAAATGACTGGATGTCATACAGAACACGTCCTTAAGACTCATAACTGGAGCATTCTCCACCAGTTTAATCCCTAGCCTACACTGTATCATGAGTTTAGAACCCTTACCCACAAGAAGAAACTACCTTCTCTTAAAATATGGTACATATCTTTGGCAGAAACCACTTTTCAACAACTTTTTTCAACAACTATCAGTAGAGTCAAACATACAACTGCATGTCCCTGTTCCAATTCGTCTTACTTCTTTACGTTCTTGGTTGCTACATCCCCTTCAGGTTGACTTTTTACTGTTAAGATACGATAAGGAATCAACAAGTTCTTCCATATATAAATACAGTATAAATATCTTACTCGAAACTCATTCTCCAAGTCAAACAATTTTTACAGATGAATCCAAGATGGATCAAGGAGTTGGCTATGGGTTCGTTCACAATGTAACCTCTTCAGGATTCAAACTGCCGGATTCAACCAGTACACTTACTGCTGAATTAGTGGCTATAGAAAAATGTCTGCAAATTCCTGAATTATATTTACTGACTCCAGAAATGCTCTACTCATGATTCAAAATTGCCTCTTATCTCATCCAGTTATTACGCTAATTGCAGATCTTGTAGAAGACATCATCTCTCAGGATTCTGCTCTTCTTCTCGTTTGGTGTTCTGGACACAAGGACATCGAAGGTAATGAGGAAGCTGATCAGCTCACAAAACGCTTAATACAGCTCAGACTACAATTCATGCCCAGCTTCCACCCAAAAGACTATCTCTCTTTTGCAAAAACTTTTGCACAAATCTCAATGCAATCATATTGAGGCGATCCTGAGAGTCCTTAAGCCATCATTCTCTCAGTCCCCAGAGTGGCTGCTGGATAGTAAAGCCACAGTTAAATGGATGAGAGTTGTGATTGGTCAATGCAGATTTTCTCATGAATTTCTGCTAAAAGGAGAAGGACCTCCCCTCTGTGTATTTTGCAATGATCCTCCAACAATTAAACACACTCTAACTGACTGCACATTATTTTGTCTCCTCTCAGATCTTTGTTCGGTTTGAGTCAAGACCTTTCTAAAAATCTTTGATCCGCCAACATGTGTAACACGTTTGGTTATCTAAAGGAAACAAATTATTTTACCAGGATCTAGTCATTCCAAGGGCTTTGCTTTTACTCCAGTGATGGTAGCCAAGTATGATTAAACTGGTCTATATTTTTGTGATAACTATATTTTTGTGATATATAACACTTGTGATATAATCATCTGTGATACTTTCCTCTCGTGATACAACTCATATGTGATCTTATAAACTAAGACACATTTTACATTTTATATATTAGCTTATTTATCTAATCATAATCCCCTTTACCATGAGCAATAGGCTCATAATTTGGCTCTATAGTCGCCAACTCTCTATCGTTCTTTAAGACGTAGATATAATGATATCTCTGGACGTACTTCATGACTTAGAAGATCCACTTTTATTCTCTCCTTGTTTATAGAATGTAAATGGCTTTATAAAGAATGGAGGATATACGTCGGACACACACCCTGTGTATGTGTTGGTGTATGTCAATATATATATATATATATATATATATATATATATATATATATATATATATATATATATATATATATATATATAACAAAATAATGCAATTAAAGCAAATATTACGTTTTATTTTATTTTAATAAACAATAAAACAAAATTTAAATTAGAAGCATGATACTATGTAAAAGAACTATCATTATAACAAATGTTCGAAACTCTGACCGTTTACCTCCAACACGGCTCTTATCTCAATAGAATCTAAGGTTGCGAATGCACAATCAAGCTGGTACCATGATTGGCCATGATTAATCAAAAAAACATTAAAACTAAATTTCTTTTGGTATGCGGAATCCCTGGTAAAATGAAGATGTTTATTAGCCCAGAAGAGATAATTCCGTCCGTTAAAAACTCCTTTTTTGTAAAAAAAAATTTGCAAAATTCCACTCTTTGAGGACAGTCGTCTGGCTTGAGAAACTGAGCTTTAGAAAATTTATAAGGGCGCATGCCGTGTTTTTTCAGTATTCTTTTTATCGACGAAAATGTTATATGCAGCTCGTCTTCAGCTTTTCTAATAGAAGATTGTGGATACGCCCGGAAATTAGCCAGATTATTAATCCCGTGATCCTCGTCAGATATTACTGGCTTGATAAAATTCTGGAGTGCCTTCGAAAAACTAAAATTTTTAAAAAAATTGTTTGAATCCGTCTAAATTTTCTTTTATCCATTTGTGCTAAATTAGGATACATTGCGTTAAACTGTCTGCAGGTGCAGTGGATAATTTTGTTACTCTGTCCGTATAAAATAAATAAATTCATGATCACCGCATTCGAATAATTAATTCCTTCCATTCTTTACTGAGGCAATAACTTACTTAAATACGTTAATAATGAATTATCAAACTAATAATGTCAAATACATACATTTTCATATTTGCATTAACTGCATTATTTTGGTTTTTTGCTTATAAGTCGAAAACAAACCGCAAAAAATAGGTATATCATCACTTTTAGATACAGAATTCATTGCTGTTTTGTGCTTTACTATAACATACAGGGTGTTCTATTTAAAATTCCTACATAACATGAATATATTTTAAGTTATATCAAAAGCGCACTATTTTGTAAACGATCTGTATGCGATAAATTAATTCTCATTACATATTATCATAAAGCAACCTATTAAGGAACCGTTTTCAAAAATTCAGGTATCTAGTTTTGCTAGTTGAATTTTTTGTTATATTCAGGGATGTTTCTGCCAAATTTCTTAAAAAATATTTTTTATTTTCGAGACGACTCAAGATATGTATAGCATATGTTACATAAAAAAGTTTCAAAATGTCTCACAGAATCTAAAAATGTAATATTATATACGGTACGTAAAATCAAAGTTGGTATTACCTACGAGTAGGTTTGACAACACCACAGAAAATATTTTAAATGGAGAGCTCATGTTTATCGACATAAGTATCTAAAATTTCAAATCTTTACTTTAAATGGTTTTTCGTAAACGTCTAATGTACCATTATATATATATATATATATATATATATATATATATATATATATATATATATATATATATATATATATATATATATATATATATATATACGAGGTGATCCAAAAAGTTGTTAACTTTTTAAAATAAAATAAAATAACAAGTTGATCAATTTTAACAATTAAAATTTATAATTCTTGGAAATTCATATTCCGAAGATTACAGTATTTAAATGTGCCCCATTTCTGCCCTGGCACTCCTGAAGCCGACCTCTAAAATTTGCCATAACGCGGCAGTTCATGAAGAGCAGGAGTGAAATTTTTTTTTAAAAACCAAACATTCACTACTCTTTAGATCACTCTGTATTTGAGAACCTATAATCGCTTTTTTTAGAATCAAATTTAAAATAGGTAAAGTGTTAGGGTTAGAGGCGTATCAGCAACTAGGCTATTTAGCGACTGGACCTACAGCTTAACGTGGGTTCCGAACCACGGTCATCAGCTTCCGACAAACCCAGGCCAGCACCCCCTCGGGCTATAAACTAATCAAATTTAATAAAAGGCTAAACAGCCTTGTTAAAGTGCAATATAAGTTTCGAAACAGCGTGACATATTTCTTGATACTTTCACAATCTACTTTTAATGTTGTGTCTTTTATTAACAGGATTAATTTCGCTGGTATATTGAATTTTGCCATTGTCTTATATATCTGTTGTTCGATTTAAACTGACGTAGACGCTCTTATAATCTATAAATAAGTGATCCAAGTATTTTCTCTAGGACTTGCCTGATTATTAATATCTGATAGATTATGGATTTCTCTTTACGAGACCTATATTGGTAATCCTACAATTTTCTTAACATATGGTTGTGTCGATATATAGTAGATTTTATATAATATGGTATATTAAGAAATACAATTCCTTTCAAGTAGTCACGTTTCCTTTTTTCCATATTGGTCTACATCTACTCACTATTTACTACGTCTACTCCCTATTCTATATATATATATATATATATATATATATATATATATATATATATATATATATATATATATATATATATATATATATATATATATATGTATATATATATATATATATGTATATATATATATATATGTATATATATATATATATATATATATATATATATATATATATATATATATATATATATATATATATATATATTCTCACTATCAATTTGGCATTAGCAATACCTGCCTACAAGGTGTGTAGATAAAGTAATGAGATTAGTGGTATAGCGTTCGATCTGGCAATTCTATTGGCTTTCCCTTTGAAGAGGGGACAAACCTTCATATAATGAATCTTCAATGAGTGTTTGAATGTCACTTGGTTGTCCGTGGTAATTCGTGGACCGGATTTTTCTGTGGCGTTTTGAAAGAGTGAGAAAGATGAGTGATAATTTCGAGCAATGGCGTACTATTAAATTTTTCTTTCAGACTTGGGCACAGTGCAACTTTTGCAAAACTCCCAACAAGCCTATGGAATTAAGCTGGATAAAACTTCGTTGAGATCGCGGAATGACTGTTGCTTTCCATTTTTTTTCGAAGTTATAGAGCATATGACAAACGTGAATAAAATTGTGGACACGTATTTTTATCAGCTAAATATGGAACAATATTTTTATGTACATAAAATAAACAAAAACAAATCGCTGATAATTATCCATCAATCCAACTCATCTACAAGTACGATACAATGATACTACACAAATATTTTGAATATATTTGGTCTTCCAATTTTTTTGTTTACCTTTTGAATTAAACTGTAATTTATTTATATTTAGATCATATAACAGAAACAGATGTGGAGATTCATAAGACGGTAAAGAAGTGAGATGAAAGAACTGATGGAGTATACACATGTAAATAAAAAACGTGTACAATATTTTACGAAATTATATGAAAGAGAACAGGGTATCACAAAGCCACGAGTACTAGATATAGCAATAAATGAAGATATAACTATAATGGAAGAAAATCCGATAGAAGCTTACTAGTCTACTACTTACTCTAAGGTCGATAAACGTTTTATTCGGAAAGTTCTGTCCGTTCCGGTTACAATAAGTTTCAACAAGTATGCGCAAATTCAGTTTTTATGTTTTTTATCACTGAATGTATATTTACTATATATATATATATATATATATATATATATATATATATATATATATATATCCGTATCCGGTCCGAAAAATTTTAAATAGGTGATTTCGACCTTTCTGATAAGTCACACTCTGGGCAACCATCTTTGATCGACGACGATACTGTCAAAATCATGTTAGAGCAAAATTTTTTTTTGACAACATCGGAGATTGCAGAAAGGCTTGATTTAGCTCAACAAACCGTTTCGGACCATATTCGGAAACTAGGATTGGTGTGCAAATATTCGAGATGGGTGCTACATGAGTTAAGTGGGAAGAATTTGAATGATCGAGTCATGACATCTCTGCTTACATGAAACAAAATCGAACTTTTCTTGGACCGGGTGAGAACTGGGGATGAAAAGTGGGTTACCTATGAAAACATTGTATGGAAAAGGGCATATTGTAAATCCGGAAAACCTTCCCCCTTCACTTCTAAACCCTTGGGAAACCGTAAAAAGTTGGGACTAAGAGAATATTGTGTATATGGTGGGGCATTCGCGGACCAATATATTTTGAGCGAACGAAAAGCTAAATTCGGAGAGGTATTGTTAGCAAGAGGATAATTTACACAGCACATATTTGAACAGCACTTTAAGAAAAGAGGCCGGTAATGTTCAGTAGGAAGTATATCATACTGCTTCATGATAATGCCAGGTCTCATACTGCTTTGGGGACTCGTCAGAAACTCGCAGAGCTAGGCTGAGAAATTCTGTCACATCCACCATACTCTCCACTCCACCATACTATACATCTTACTCCACCATACAATCCACCTAGCACCATCAAAAAATTCAAAAACGAAGAAAATATCAGACAAGCACTGGTTGACCAGACGTTAAGTTGGCAAGAAGTCATATTATTCAATAGTATATTATTCAAAAAAGTTTATTCAAAGTATGAAATTTTTTTTTTTATTCTAAAAACGGACAGGACTTTCCGGTAAACCCTATATAAGATCTGCATAATATTGGCTTGTGATGATGTATCCACATGGTAAATAATCAGCAAAAAAGCCTTTTAAAGTTCCAAGAAATTTTCGCCATAATCTTACTAACAGAAAAAGTGACCTGAAATTTCCAGCATGTCGTAATAAATCATAATAATAATTAAAATTATATTGTAGATAATTATAAGTCGGTACTTGACAACCTGATCACAAACATTCAAACTATTTTTTAACGATAGCCATCATAACTTCAAAAAGAATGAATGTAAATCGACACCAGAGATAACTTTAATGGTGCTATAAAATTTCATTTAAAAGCTAGATTTTATTTTCTGATTGTTTACTCGAAAGCACTAAAATGAACGAAATCTGTATAGCGTAGAAATTCCTAAAAATTATATTGCAACCTTTAAAAAAAAGGCGTGGCCTTCTGTAAAACATTCTATTGTATGTATTCCTCGGTTCTGGATGGTAAGATAAAGTATGGAGTTTGGAGATTGGTGATTCATCAGCGGATATAGAAAAAAGTTATAAATTAATATATCCGGCGAATAGAGAGTTTATGAAATGGTTTTATTCTAAAACTTTTTTTAATCAAAACTTTTACTCACAACGGAGAATCACGAGTTATTATCAATTTTCACTCAACGAACGAGTAAGTTATACCAAATTATTTGTTAGTGTGTTTAAGAAAGATCAATTTACTAATAGGGCAGATTTTTAGAACTACGTTTCTGGCCATTGGTATGTTGAGAATATAACAGTTGTAATTAATAATGGTTAATTTTTTCTTTAAAAAAATACGTTTAATTTGGAAGAACGGTAAATAATCGTTTATTCAAGGTATGCGCCATCGCTAACTGCATATTTTCTCCATCTCTCTATGGAATTTGTGGATGCCTTCCCAGAAAGACCGTACATCTTTTATGGTGGTCCAGTCGTCAACCTTTTCTTCGACATCTTCGTAATTATTGAAGTGTTTAACAAAAAGTGCGTGAGGCATTGATGAAAACAAGTGGTAGTCGGAAGGGGCGAAGTCAGGTGAGTACAGCGGATGGGGCAAGAGTTCCCAGCCAAGTGCAGAAATGGTGTCTCTGACCGCTTTCGTCTTGTAGCCCATTCTGATTGCTTTTCCATCAATGTATGGTTCAAATTGATCATTTGTTGACGGCAGCGGACGGTACTAACTGTTTCACCTGATCTCAGAAGCTCATGGTACGCGACACCCTTCTGATCCCACCAAATGCACAGCATAGGCTTATTCTTGTTAATCAGTTAAGTCTTGCGGTCGATGTTGATGGTTATCCCTGATCAACCCATGATTTTTTGCATTTTGACAGGATCCGATGCATAAAAGTATTTCTTTCATGCCGAGAAAGTAAAAGTTTGCACATCGTTTTTCGCGATTTCCATCTGTCTGTATGCTACCAATTTTCTTGAGATTTTACCACTAAACACCAAATCACTTTTTTCTTAACTTCTTAACGCGCGTTTCTCTAACCATATTAGCATTATTAGGAGATGATTTAATCTGATTAACCCAGTTTAGTATCCAACAACTGTTTAAACTACCTGGATTTAAACAATTCACGGATCTCAAACAAACATAGTTTCCAGATATTCTGCAAACCTCATGCAAATTCAATAATATATCAAAAATCAAAATCAAAATATAAAAAAAAGAATCTAAGACGCGTTTCTATTAATGATGAATGCTATACTTTTACTGGACAACCCTTTATAATTTCATTGTATTACAAACATTTCAAACTAACTCTCGTATGATTTTGTTTATATAGAATTACCTAATTCGTTCCAGATTTGTAATAGTCTGTAACAAAAACATTCGTTAATTCGTACAACATTCCTGTCTTAAGTTAGAACGACGCGAATTTCAAACGGTATTGGATGCATTTGCTTTGGATCCCAGCCAAACATTTAATAAATACCATATCGAAATCAATGCAAATTCTAATTAAAATCAAACGTGAAGTTATTCAGCTTAGATACACTGGAACATTTATTTTCATTTCATTAAGAAAGCGATGCCTTTCGATTATTCAGTATATCAAATTTTATTGCCTTACTGCAAAAGCGAAGTGTGTTTTTAAAAGGAATATAGAATTTGAAATAAAAGATAATTTTATATCCAGTGAATTAATTTTAATAACTGTTTTTTTAATGAAATTATATCAAATTACAATAATTTTGTATTAAAGCTTCACAGGTCATGTAGACTCGAGGCTCTTTAGAAAAATTTCAATTGCCATTAACAATCTGTAAGGTGCCATTAACAATATATATATATACATATATATATATATATATATATATATATATATATATATATATATATATATATATATATATATATATATATATATACAGGGTGTCCCGAAACTCAACGTCAAGCGGGTGCCGGGCGAAAGGCCAGGTTATATCAGTTCTGGCAAAAATAAGAAAAAAAATCCATGTCACCGTGTTAAGTGATAATAGGCATATTTTTGAAAATCTTGAAATTCGAAACCCTAGGCTATATCTTTAGGTACTGTGATCACAATTTTCCCAATTTTTCAGTCATCTTTTTTATAACGTGGTCCTAACTAACCATGCAGTCAATCGCAGTCACAAATCAAACAATGAACGTTAATTTAGTAAAAATATAACTTTTATTCAGTCGTGGTTTAAAAAAGTATGTCAGCTAACTTTGACACTTCATCTTTAAGAAAAAAATGTATTACACTACCATAGGAAAGTTATTTCAAAAAATAGGCCATTTGATTAAATTTCAAAATGGTACAATAATTGGTACTTGTCTTTCCACAAAAAATGTGAATGCTTATTTTTTCGATAACGAGCATCTTCTCGTAATCGTGTAACTTTCGTACTGACGATTTTAGCTTATGTTACCCTGGACTTGATATTGAATTTGTGCTAACGACTTTGCCTTGTGTTACCTTGGACGTGATATTGCATTTGTGCTGACGACTTTGGCTTTGGTGCAGTTTCTCTGAACTTAATTTGTGTTATGCATACTCTGTTAGTTAGTATTTTACAATACTACATGCCGTGTCTGTACACATCGAAAGAATATACGAACATGCATCTGATCTACGCTTAAATGCTGTCGTAATACCTCTGCCGCAGTCATATTGTATTGCGAGATTGTACCCCATGTCATGTACACATGTCATACTCGCAAGGACGATTGCTTAGTGCTCGTCCGGCCGTTGGGAGACCTCGAGGACACGACGATGACGCGGTTTTAAATGAAATCCAGAATGACCCCAATACTTCAATACGTGCGATTGAAAGAAGCCCTAGAATACCGAAAAATATTGTTCATCGAATTTTAAAACGATGCGAATATCAGCCATATCATGTGCTACGTCTACAAAAATGTATTACTCCCAAATATATCAAATTCATAATCTCAAATTTATATTTATAGGTTGTGAGGTGTGAGGGTGTGTATAACCGGCCGGGTGCGCCGAGATTATGCTTATTTCCCACACTCACTGCTATACTCTTGTTCAAAGGAAACTCTAAGGATCTCGACACTTCTATTTATTAACAACTAATGCATAATTCTACATGAATTATAAATAAATGAATTATAAATAAAAGAAAACGTCTGCCTCCTCCGCAGGCTATGGGTCTAACTACGGCTGTGGTATGGTAGCTAGCGCCATTTGCACTATACGTCGAATCGCCACATATTAATTGCTTCGTCCAGTTGACAAATACAAATGATTTTCTATTTCTATTTTTTTTCATGGTTTTCTTTATCATATAGTTTGTTCTGCTTTATTTATATGTAATTCAATTAATGTAATAGACTACGAAAAGGCTTTCGACAAGGTTCAACATCATAAACTTGTACAGCTTCTCTGTCGGTTTGACTTGGACCAAAAAGACATTCGGTTCATAGAGAACCTATATTGGCACCAATCGGCACAGGTCAGAGTGGACAATGCCCTGACTGGACAGATTAGAGTTCTTAGACGTGTACGGCAATGTCACCGATACCGCACCGCAATATACTGTCACCGCTCTTGTTTAATCTATACTCGAAAGCTACCTTCCAGGAGGTCCTTGAAAACAAAGAGATTGGGATTAAGGTCGATGGAGTCTGGATAAGCAACATACGTTATGCTGATGATACAGTTTTGATTGCAGACAACATGGAAGATCTACG
This sequence comes from Cosmopolites sordidus, assembly GCA_031761425.1. Taxonomy (NCBI): domain Eukaryota; kingdom Metazoa; phylum Arthropoda; class Insecta; order Coleoptera; family Curculionidae; genus Cosmopolites; species Cosmopolites sordidus. The sequence goes on along the minus strand of JARFXV010000817.1, from coordinate 85,319 downwards.
ACAACTGATCAATATAATAGGAAAAAAACAGTCGAAACATGGGATACAAAAAAAGACTGAGTTAATGGTAATCACAAGGGAAACAAACATATTTAGAGATTCCAGCCTAACCTACTCCGGGAAACCGATAGAACGGGTAACAAAATTTAAATATCTGGGAACATGGCTGTATGAAGAATGGCCCTCAGATAGTGAAATTAATTGCCGTATCGAACAAGCCCTAAGTACTTTCCTGATATTCAAAAAACTGTTCATCTGTAGCGACTTCGACCTTGATCTTCGATTAAGATTGATAGGGTGCTACATTTGGTCGGTGCTTCTCTACGGCGTAGAGGGTTGGATCTTAAAGGCAAATGCTATGAACAAACTGGAGGCTTTTGAGATGTGGATATACCGTAGAATTCTTAAGATACTATGGACTACTAGGGTGACAAACGAAGAGGTTCTTAAATGCATTAATAAAAACCGCGAGCTCCTTAGCATCATAAAGAAAAGGAAGCCTGCCTACCTCGGTCACATCATGCGAGGCCAGAAATACCAAGTTCTACAACTAATCATCGAAGGCAAAATAGAAGGTAGATAAGAATTAGGACGTAAAAATATGTCATGACTGCGGAACGTGAGGCAATGGACGGGCATAAACGTTATACAATCGCTAATTCATACCGCCAGAGATAGAAAGAGAATTGAAAATGTGGTCGCAAACATTCATTAATGGATTTGGAAAGAAAGAAGAAGAATATGTAATTCAAACTTTTCTGCTTCTATTTTTTTGTGACTTTTGCGGATTTTTTTGACTTAGTTAATTAAGTTACATCATCTGCAAGGCCAAAGATTGGCGACCATTTTTAAAAATAGCATCGTGCCTTTTGAGGGTCACTCTATTTGAATTCTCTATTGTCAGTTTTATTAGATTAATTGACTTTATTCCTAAAGAATTCAGGGCCGGGTTCGGAGAGTTCTATCTATCTAAGTATTATCTACTTCACTTCTATTTTTTTTAAGGTATTTCACACATTTTGCTGTTGTTTGGAATTTAATTTGTTGTTTGGAATTTTTTGGTTAAGTAGGAATTTCTTCGATTACTTGGGAAAAAAATGGTATTATTTCGATAGGTTTGTAAGTTTCCTTAAGCATTAAAATTAATTAATTAAGCATTAAAAATGAATATATATGCTTGGTATGGGGAGGGTGCCGTTATTGCTCGTTCCTGATCATACTCCAATATTCTTTTTGCTTTAACGTAAATGTCATCCCTGATTTTTTTTGTTTTCTGACAGAATGGCCATATTTTCTTTTTAGGAAAGTTGTCTTCGATTTGTTGCAATTTCTTTCGTTATATTGCCATACATAGTATCTTAGTATTGTCTTAATGATTGTGGCGTGTTCATATATTTTTTTCTTTATTTGGATTTTTCGCCACGATCTAAAACTCAAAAAATATCAAAAATATCTGTTTTTATGTAAATAAAGAATCACTGGGTAAAAACAAAAAACCAAACGGAGACAAATTTCTCAGTGATTCTTTTTTGTAATGAATTTGCCTAACGAACAAAATTTTAAAAATATAAAGATGTTCTAAAAAAATATACAAATTTTTAACGTTAACGTTTCGGGAAGTATTCTCCTCCCGTTTTCAAAACAAATCTAAAAATAAAGTATATTAATTTCTATAAATTATGAAAAGATAGAAAGTAAATATATTTTTTGTGTATGTCAATGATACTTACATTGACAATTAGTTTTTAATGACAGTGACATACTACCAAAAAAAAAAAAATATATATATATATATATATATATATATATATATATATATATATATATATATATATATATATATATATATATATATATATATATATATATATATATATATATATATATATATATATAGGTGAAGTTTACCGTGTGATTGTGATTGTTTATTGAAATTCTTAAATGTTTTTAATTGTATTCTTTAGAATCGGGAGCCATATTGAATTTAAATCTACGAAAGGCATAGCAATACAGTTATTTTTTTTGTAATTAATTATAGCCGTTTCTTCTTCTTCTCTGTCTTCTGTATTTTGTTACCGATTCTTTTAATACCGTTTTGGAATTATTCCAATTGATTTTATGACCCGACTCCCATGCGTGTTGACAAATTCTAGATTTATTAAAATCGCCCTTTCTAAGAAGGTTTTTGCTCTTTTATTCTAACATCTAACGGTCTAGATGTCTCACCTATATAGAATTTGCCACATTCGCAGGGAATTTTATAAACCACATTTTTGATATTTTGTTGTGTGTTGTTTGGTTTAGTTTTTGTTAATAGAGATCTAAAAGTATTTTTTGTTTTAAATGTTGTTCTTATGTTGTATTTATTTCCTACTCTTTTAATTGTGTCAGAAATACCAGAAATACCGTGAGGTTAATTGTTTGAGAGTTATTATTATTGTTATTAATAACTTGTCCGTTTAGTCTGGTATCAAAAGTTTTAAGCGATTTATCTATAAAATTTTTGGGGTAATTGTTTTTTTATTAAAATATTTTTATGTGATTTATTTCTTTTTGTAGTGTATCACTGTCGGTACAAACAAGTTTTGCTCTGTCATATAAACTTTGAATTACTCCTATTTTGACCGATTTTAAGTGATTGGAAAATAAATTTAGATGCCTATCTGTGTTTCTCGGTTTTCTGTAAACCGTAGTTTTTAATGTGTTGTTTTGTTTTAATATCAAAGTGTCGAGGAATGGCAATTTATTCTCCTTCTCCATCTCTAAAGTAAACTTAATTGTAGGCGCTCGAGAATTTATATCTTGTAAAAAATATTTAGATTGTCAATGGTCAATCTTGCCATATAGCAAAAATATCATTGACATACACAATAATTATATTTACTTTCTTTTATATTTATCTTTTCATAATTTATAGAAATTAATATACTTTATTTTTAGATTCGTTTTGAAAACGGAAGGAGAATACTTCCCGAAACGTTAACGTTAAAAGTTTGTATATTTTTTTAGAACATTTTTATATTTTTTTAAAATTTTGTTCGTTAGGCAAATTTATTACAAAAAAGAATCACTGAAAAATTTGTCTCCGTTTAGTTTTTTGTTTTTACCCAGTGATTCTTTATTTACATAAGAACAGATATTTTTGATATTTTTTGAGTTTTAGACCGTGGCGAAAAACCCAAATAAAGAAAAAAAAATATACATAGTATCTTCATACATAAGTAGTTTCTTCACTTTCCTTGTAATTTAATTACACAGGCCAATAGATGTTTTGGTGCCGGGGTATTTGAAGCTAATTTCCTAAGAACTTGATGCCCTGAATTCAAATATGGCATTACTTTTTGGCTAGGAGCTCAAATTTCTAAGAAATAACATTTTAGTGAAATATACAATACACTATTTTAAGTTAAATCCATGAATCAAATAAAAAACTAAATAGGCAATTTTTATCATTATATTATATACAAAGATAGAGGAGAAAGTCATCCATGAGGGACAATACTCGTCCTCACAGAGCTCTGGTAGCTGGTCAAACATTGGGATCGGCACTTTCTCGCAGTGAGGAATCGGGAGTCTTGCAGAGATTGTATCAGGATAAGGCCACTTGTTACGGTTATTTCCATTGATTCCAGTAATACTTACTAGGCAGAAATAACAGTCATCAAATTGGTTTTTGGGTTCTCTTCAAACCATCGGTAGATTGAATTTTAAAATTTTTCTTTTTCCAGTGATCCACTATCGTAAGTGTTCTGTACAAGTTTTATAGACCAGATGTGGTACCCAGTTTTATCCTGATCACAATGCCTAATACCAAAGTATACAAAATAAGCTCTCTTTACAAAGTTACTAACAGTTTTTCTGTTTTCTATTAACATGTATTCTCCACATTTGTAGGAAAACACAACAGGATGAGTTACAAAACTTCTTCTATTTGAATTTAGTTTTTTTTATTTAACAACACAAATACAACAATCTACAACACAGTACGTTTTAGCTTAACTTTATAACAACTCTTTCCTAAACACAAATATCATGCGAGGCCAACTTCGATCTACTCTGCACAGCGAGAACTCGCACACTGCTCAACTCTAGTTCAAGCTTCGAAGGTCACTTCAATTACGGAAAAGACAATGCCTATGTCATCTGGTGGATTTTCCTGGATCTAACGGTAGATTGACAATAGGGTAAATATACAGGAACCAATCCTTGTATAATAATTTTAGAACACCTATACTTGAATGTATTAAATGAAAAAAACATTGATAGGTAAGGGGATATTTCTAAAAAAAAAATGTAAATCAGATAAAGAAAAACTGATTTCATATTTAGATTTAGGACCTTAAATATACCTAAAACCAGGGTTAATACCTGAATAGCTAAAGGGCCGAAATCGCCTGTATAAAGCTAAAATAAATATTTTGTTATTATTCAATAACTAATAATAATTAATTGTAATATTAATCCACTTTCAATTTTTCTCAAAAAAAAACCAAGGGTAGACATCTATTGTTAAATGATTTAATAACATACACTCCCATATTAAATAAAACAATATTATGACATTGTGACTGTGAACCATATGTGTGTAATATATACCGTGGGTTATCTACTCACGGGTCACCGTGCGGTCGTAACGTGACTCCAGTATAACCGAGTGCGTTATAGATAACGTATGTCGCAACAATTGTGATTTATTTACAGTATGCAAATTATCTTCAGGTAAATGAATACATGTGGCCTTAAGTAAATTAAAGCTCTATCGATTTTTTTATAATTTAGTAATCTGAGATAAAATGTTACAATTTGAGGTATGTGGTTGTTTTGAACGATATTTCGTTATCTGAAGATTAGTGAATTTGTCAGTCATGTCAATTAGCCATGTCATTATATTGTCCACAATGTATAACCGACAAGTAAAATATTAGAAACTTCATAAAAATACTAGGGAGGGGAAGACGTGGTAAATAGTTTAAATAAGCTTAACTAAAAATAGCTTAAGATAGCTTAATAAATATAAAAATATGAATACAAAGAAGTTTGACAGTTTATATAAAAATACTAGGATAATTGAAATGTTCGCCGAGAGGCACCTATAGAGCTGCAAAATAAATAAATAATCTACTACATTTTGAAGTTTCATCATTCATATGAACATATAGGAAGTTTCAAGTCCATCTGTCAATTCATTCGTATAAAACCAACAGCTTAATGTAAACGTATCAGTGTTATTCTTTAAAATGGAAAATATTGAAAATCGTGCAGCGATTAAATTGTTTGTAAAAAAAGTTTTAAAAGCAATGGAAATTCATAGTGAAATAATAAATGCATTAGGGGAGTCTGCTCCTTGAAAAACAAAAATTTGTAAGTGGGCAGGTGAGTTTCAACGTGGTCGTACAAGCCTGGATGATGATCCTCTTTCTGGACGTCCAATAAGTGCAACTACTGAACAAATAATTAATTCTATATATGATATGATATGATGTACAAAGTTTTCACTAAGATAATTTCTAAAAGAATATTAAAAAAACTGAATGACGCACAACCAAGAGAACAAGCAGGATTCAGAAGTGGATTCAGTACAATGGATCACATCCAGGTTGTACAGCAGGTCATAGAAAGGCACAACGAATACACCATGCCACTGTGCTTGGCTTTTATCGACTACGAAAAAGCATTTGATTCCATCTCAAAGCATGCGATAATGGATGCACTTCTTAGCCAAGGTGTAGAGAGAGCCTATGTAAACCTATTAGAATCGATATATGATGGAGCTACAGCCACAATTCACCTTGATGATCTTGAAGTGGGAATTAATATAGAACGAGGTGTACGGCAGGGTGACGCAATATCGCCTATTCTTTTCTCGGCTGGCCTTGAAGAAGTATTCCGTAAACTGGATTGGGAACAGGATGGTATAATGGTGCAGTTGGGATCAATGGTGCAAACTTAAACCATCTTAGATTTGCAGATGATATTCTCATTTCACAAGACCCAGAGGAGCTGCAAAGATGCATACAAGAACTGCAAAGGGCTGGCGAACCATTTGGCTTGAAAATAAACCTGAAAAAGAGTCAGGTTATGTTCAATAACTTCGCTCAGGACAGAGGAATTTCAGTTTTGGGAAGGGATTTGGAGATTGTGGACAGCTTTGTATATCTTGGGCAGAGGATTTCCATGGAGGGGAATACCGCCCGGGAGGTGGAACGGCGTGTTAAATGTGGCTGGCAGGCATTTGGTAGGCTCAACATAGTGTTTAAGAGCAGACTCCCACTTTGCCTGAAAAGAAAAGTATTCGATCAGTGCGTTCTACCCGTTATGACATACGGAAGTGAAACCTGGACACTCACATCGCAATCAATTCAAAAACTTCGGGTGGCACAGAAGGGGAATGGAAAGATGTATGCTTGGCATTACAAGACGAGACAGAAAGTCCTGCGCATGGATCAGGGAACAAACAAAAGTCTGTGACATCATTGGAAGAGTAAAACAGTTGAAATGGAGATGGGCAGGCCATATAGCGAGGCGATGGGACGACAGATGGACCAAGGCAATCCTGGAGTGGATACCGCTTGATCGCAAACGTCCGCGAAGAAGACCGAAAGCACGATGGACTGATGACATCGTTAAGTATATTGGACCCGAGTGGCAGAGGAAAGCCCAGGACCGTGGAGGTTGGAAGCATGCTGAAGAGGCCTTCATCCTGCAGTGGATCGATACGGGCTGATGATGATGATGATTTCTAACCAACATTTGGATCTTTTTTGAAGGAATAAAATAGATTTTAAACGTCGTTTGGTAACTATGGATAAAACTCGTATTTACCACTATGATCCTGAACTGCGACAACAAACCGCAGAGTGGACTGAGCCCGGTTGTTCAGCTCCGAAGCATCTAAGTGGTCAAAATCGACCAAAAAGATTATGTCATCAATTTTTTGGGATACAAAAGACAATTTGTTCATTGATTACCTTCAAACTGGTAAAACAATAACAGGATTGTATTAGTCAAACCTTTTAAATCAATTGGATGCAAAAATTCGTGAGAAAATACCTGGTTTAAAGAAAAAAATATATTTTTTTCATAAGACAATTCACCGACTCACAAAGCAATCTGTGATGTTGCAATGGCCAAATTGAAGGAGTTCACTACGAATTGTTGGAGCACCCCTAGCCTCCTTTGACTTTCATCTGTTCCCAAACCTCAGAAAATTCCTACTTGGCAAGCGTTTTTCATCAAATGAAGAAGTTATACCAGAAAATCACTTAAAATATGGAATAAATGAATTGAAGAACCGCTGGATAAAATGTATTGAGCTTAAGGGAGAGTATACGGAAGAATAAAATCATTTTTTCAACTATAAACTTGTTTTTTCATTTCCGCTCCGCAAACTTTTCAATTAACCTAGTATATATCGAGTAATCATTTCAATTTATAGTTATATTAGGTGTACCTATAAGTAATATCGTTTTTTTCATATTTTAAAAGCATTGTCATCTACTGACAATAATTTAACTTAACATAACCTATATTCCAGTTAAATATGTTAACTTTTTGTTTGCTTATTGTTAAATTTTCGAAAAACATTACGTGAAACTATAAGAATGGAAGAGCAAAGTCCGAATGCGTTCCATATTAGACATTTGATTATGATTTAGACATTTGATTGATTATTTTTTCCACAACATATCAATGCCACTAATGACATTAATGCTTTTTATCCTTGGGTAGCCTAACCAAACCATATCAGGGTTGGTTTAAAAAAATTCAGAAGGGTGATTTCCAATTTTTTCAATAATATAATATCAAGATGACCTGTTGAATGCGATAAGGATCTGTTGCTGGTTGAAACTGAAGCTGATCTCAAAGAGGCCACAGAAATCAGCGATAAAGCTTTAAACTTCATGGTCCACAATACAACGGTGTCTAAAATAACTGAACAACGTACAACGAGACGAAATGTGGCTACCATATCACCTTTCAGTTAAAAAAACAAAATTCAATGTGTAGCCATCTGCAGTGTACTTTGTCTGTGATAGAGAGAGATCCTTTTCTTCAATAAATTGTTACTGAAGATGAAAAGTGGATTCTATATGGCAATCCACATAAGAAAAAGTAATGGTTAACACCAGGACAACAATTTTTGCTTACTTCAAAATCAGATCTTCACCCAAAAAATGTATCTCTCAGTATGATGAAATTTCACAGGAATTATTCACTAAGAGCTTCTCAATCCTAATGAAACCATAAGTTCTCAACTTGATATACTAAACATGGCTTTGATTCAACAACATCCAAGACCGATTAATTGAAAAGGTGTTATTTTGCAGCATGACTGACCTGACCATGTAAGACCTGATAGTGACAGAATCAGCTAGAAAAAAATAGAGTTAGGCTAATAGTACTTCGTCATCCTTTATATTCTCCTGATGCTCCATCATTAGATTGCCATTCTTTCAGTCTTACTGAAAATTTTTTCATGGAAAAAAAACCCTGCGACATTATTAAAACTGCTTAGAAGAATATTTCAAAATCAAGGGGGACGAAGATTATCAATAACCATGGAAATTATATTGTAGGTTAAAATTGAATTAACTCGTAAAATATCATTAAATTTTGTACATTATCATATTGTTTAAGTATAGACCTAAATAGAACTATTATTATTTTTTTAATTTCAGGTGGTTTTTGTGATATTCTTGGCATACGCGATGATGCCTTTAAAATCCTGGATAGCCGGGGTTTTCGGATTCCTTTTATGTTCCGCTCATGTAGCGATTTCTTCAGTTTTCGCCACCGATTTTCCTCATCTGAAATGGCAACAAGTAAGTAAAAGTCCAAATAGATTTCAATTTGTTACATATATCGTAAAATATTTTAAATTCAAATTTTACATTTGAGGAATTCTAGAAATAAGAAAAGCACAGCAGCTCAACAACAATTTTAACATTTTTAACTGATGTAGCTGATAGTTAATGGAAGTTCATTTTAAATCAAAACTTATGTCGTAAGAATGTATCGGAACTACAATCGGAGGCAAAAGTACTGTATAACATAAATTTGTGAATTTTAATAAAACTATGCAAAATTGAGAATTGCTGAGTTGAAAGAAGAGGTTGTGCGCTACCTGCGCGGCGTGGTGGGAGAATTCTATGGCACGGGTGTACGAAAAATGCTACACCGCATGAAAAAATGCATCGATCGTAACGGTGGATATGTAAAAAATTAGTAGGAAGTCCAGGCTTACCAACGATTTTTTTTACATGATTTTTTTATGAAAAAAAAATGGAGACCTTATTTTATGGACAACCCCCGTATCACCACCCCCCATGTATTCAATCGATTTTAAATTTTTAGAGTGACTTAAGTATTGAATATAGAATATTCTCAAGTCAAATTTGTAAACGTTAAGTAGCATTTTGATATACCTCCGATGCATCTTTGAAAGTTTAAAATATTTAAAATTTTTCATTTCATCAAATTCATTCATTTATCAAAAATAAATAATATTTGCAGGTTTTAATTCACATTTCAGTTTTATTAAAAATTCCACGTTAGTAGTTCTAAAGATTTAAATTAAAAATGTTTTTTGTTTTGTCTAAAAATGTTTTTGCCGGAAAATTAAAATCAATACAAATTCACTATCAAAAGTTAGTTAAAATTTTTTCATATTATTAATTATTAATTTAATGCTAGATTATAGCTGAAATTTGCTCTTTCTTTTTTAATTATACATTATTTTCTAGCATTATCTTTAATAATTTTTCTTTTCTATGTTTTGTAAAGCAAAAATATTCACGAATTTTAGTAGTTTTGCTTCCATTGTACCTCCTATACATCATTAAATACAGTGAACATTTAGACATAGGGTCTCAGTTCGTATATATATATAAATGTTTAATAGTTTTTGTTATTATATTTGGTTGGTTGGAGGTTTATAGATGCAGACACACTAAGCTTTATTTAGCAACTGGCTGTAGATCTGTGGATTGTGGGCTCAGATCGACGGTCATCAGCTGGCACTTAAATTCGATCAGTGCCTCTCTCGGGCTATCAACCTTAGCTGTGTGTTTAATCTTGCAGTTTTTCGAAAACCCTACTAACTGGCTAACCAAGTGACCAACATAGTAACATACGTCTCAGAAGGCATCCGGCCTTACCCAACTTCGAACTGGCGTAACTGAGGGGTAATTCCTTGTCGGATTGTACGCGCTCTAGCCTGTTGAAGTGTAGAATGTAAGACTGTTCTCTTCTGGGAGGGCCATCCATCCAAGTACTAACTGCAAAAAGTGCTGCTGCATTTTGCCCTCCGAGTCTCTAGATTACAGGAAATTTCAACGATTTTATTATATTTAACGTTTCAATATAATCTTCAAGAAGTTTTAAACAGTTGGTTCAATATTTACCTGACGTTCCTGCATTATTGACTAATTTTCTTTAAGAACTTCAAATATTACTCTATTTAATCAAAATCTCTTTCCAGCTAGGCCTCTTTTGCATTTCAAGAAAAGATCAGAATGAATCAAATCCGACAAATATGATGAGTGTGATATAATTTATTCTCAATTCAAAATAATGGGTGGGGCAAGTATCACGCAACCATTTTAATTATTTATGATTTAAAAAATGTGTCCTTTTTAATACATTTTCCATAACTTTTGTCAACATATCTGGTATTAATGCAAGGAATCTTGGAACGGATGTTATCCGTGAGTTGAGTGTATGATTCGAAGCTTGTTTATGTAAACCTTTCTCTTAAAAATCAAAAAAAAATCCGGAACTATTAAATCAATTTGATATTATTATTATCAATATTATTGTCAATTTGATGATGATACAATATACTAATCGTTTAGTATTACCTGCTGGCAATAGGCCTTGGAATATTTGAAATTAACATACCTTTCAACTTGCATTATTACATGCGTGAGCACATGCATGTTTCAAAATTATTCCGGGTATCGATCCGTTGATTCTGTGAAGTATCACCATGTTTCGCAAAATCTCATTTGGCATTTTCAAGTATTGTCGGCTTCGACTGAAGAGCCCAACTGTTAGATGTAACATCCAACACTACTATATGTAACATATATATATATATATATATATATATATATATATATATATATATATATATATATATATATATATATATATATATATATATATATATATATATGGTATTCTTCTGGTATACTTCAACATGGTATTTCGGTATTTCAGTATGTTGAAATATGACAGTACAACCTCAAACACGGCCCTCATTCCCCGGAGGCCAAGGGGCAACTACCTACGGCAGCGGGAAGACCTGCCCCAAGGCAGAGGGTGCTAAGAATCACCGGGTTAGATCAGACTGCCATTGGATTTTTGACATTGCAACGTTAAATATACGGACTATGAAAACAGAGGCCCGATTGCAAGAACTGTTAATCGAACTTGACAACATACATTGGGATATTATTGGGCTCTGTGAAACACGAAGGAAGGGTGAAGAGTTAATCAAACTGGAACCAACTGGACACGTACTCTACACTCGAGGTACGGAAAATGGCCGATGTGGCGGAATAGGATTCCTCATCAATCGAAAGCTGAAGGACAGTGTGGTAAAATTTGAAAGTACATCCGACCGCTTAGCCCAATGCGTCATTCAGCTGAATAAAAAGTTTAGGCTTCAAATCGTCCAAGCTTATGCACCAACTATAAGCCATAAAGATGAGGAAATTGAGGAATTTTATGATGATGTGGCCCAGCTTTTATACAAGGAGAAATGTAGGTACAAAATCCTGATGGGTGATTTTAATGCCAGAATTGGAACAACAAGAACAGACGAAAATGCAACTGGCCCATATGGAACTGGTGAGCAGGACAATAGAGGTGACAGATTAGTTGATTTTGCTGAAGGACAAGAACTATATATTATGAATTCATTCTATAAGAAAAATATCAGCAGAAAATGGACATGGAAAAGTCCATCTGGGCTCACAAGCGAAATTGACTACATCATGACCAACGATAAAACAATATTTACCAATTGTACTGTCCTTAACAATTTTAATGTTGGAAGTGACCACCGAATTGTACGAGCAAGGGTTCGGATTGACTGTCGAAAAGAGCGCGAAAAAAAGGTAAGATCAAAGAAGGGCAAGGTGGATTCTGGAAAACTGCTGGTGAGAGGAAGCGATTTTGAGATTGCTTTGTCAAACCGGTTTGCTGCGTTACAAGATACAGAGGAGGTGGAAATATCAGTTCAATATGAAGAAATCGCCAACAATGTACTTCAAACGGCTGCTTCAATAGCACCAGAGGAAAAATGTCTCAAACAAACAAAAATCTCCAGTGAGACCATTGATTTAATGAAGAAACGGCGAGCAATGAGAAATGCAGGTAGTCCTTTTGGCAGGGTCGAGTACACTGAGCTCTGCAAAACTATAAGAAAACGTATCAGAGAGGACACGCGCCGATTCAATATGCAGCTAGTGCAAAAAACCCTGGAAGAAAACAAAGGAATTAACAAAGCTAAACAGAAGCTGAGAAACAAAAGAACGCAAATATATGCTTTAAAGCGTGAGGATGGCACAGTGGTCCTGCACACTGTGCCATCCCGCGGCACACTGTGCCGCGTACCCAAATGTTAGAGATTGTCAGAAGGTTTTATTCCCAGTTATATGAAGATCAGAGCCAGTCAGGGACAGCAATACCCACGGATGAACAAGATATAATACCAGATATCCTAGTGGAGGAAGTAACAAATGCTATAGAATTGATGAAGAACGGCAAGGCTCCAGGAAAGGATAGTGTAACTGTCGAAATGCTAAAAGCTGGTGGTCGGACGTTACATAAAACACTGGCAAAATTATACTCAAAATGCCTCAAAGAACAAAAAGTACCTGACTTATGGAAAAATGCAGAAGTGATCCTTTTACATAAAAAAGGAGCACAGGAAGATTTAAAGAACTACCGTCCAATAAGCCTCCTATCAGTGATGTACAAAGTTTTCACTAAGATAATTTCTAAAAGAATATTAAAAAAACTGAATGACGCACAACCAAGAGAACAAGCAGGATTCAGAAGTGGATTCAGTACAATGGATCACATCCAGGTTGTACAGCAGGTCATAGAAAGGCACAAAGAATACACCATGCCACTGTGCTTGGCTTTTATCGACTACGAAAAAGCATTTGATTCCATCTCAAAGCATGCGATAATGGATGCACTGCTTAGCCAAGGTGTAGAGAGAGCCTATGTAAACCTATTAGAATCGATATATGATGGAGCTACAGCCACAATTCACCTTGATGATCTTGAAGTGGGAATTAATATAGAACGAGGTGTACGGCAGGGTGACGCAATATCGCCTATTCTTTTCTCGGCTGGCCTTGAAGAAGTATTCCGTAAACTAGATTGGGAACAGGGTGGGGTAAAGATCAATGGTGCAAACTTAAACCATCTTAGATTTGCAGATGATATTATTCTCATTTCACAAGACCCAGAGGAGCTGCAAAGACGCATACAAGAACTGCAAAGGGCTGGCGAACCATTTGGCTTGAAAATAAACCTGAAAAAGGGTCAGGTTATCTTCAATAACTTCGCTCAGGACAGAAGAATTTCAGTTTTAGGAAGGGATTTAGAGATTGTGGACAGCTTTCTATATCTTGGGCAGAGGATTTCCATGGAGGGGAATACCGCCCGGGAGGTGGAACGGCGTGTTAAATGTGGCTGGCAGGCATTTGGTAGGCTCAACATAGTGTTTAAGAGCAGACTCCCACTTTGCCTGAAAAGAAAAGTATTCGATCAGTGCGTTCTACCCGTTATGACATACGGAAGTGAAACCTGGACACTCACATCGCAATCAATTCAAAAACTTCGGGTGGCACAGAGGGGAATGGAAAGATGTATGCTTGGCATTACAAGACGAGACAGAAAGTCCTGCGCATGGATCAGGGAACAAACAAAAGTCTGTGACATCATTGGAAGAGTAAAACAGTTGAAATGGAGATGGGCAGGCCATATAGCGAGGCGATGGGACGACAGATGGACCAAGGCAATCCTGGAGTGGATACCGCTTGATCGCAAACGTCCGCGAAGAAGACCGAAAGCACGATAGACTGATGACATCGTTAAGTATATTGGACCCGAGTGGCAGAGGAAAACCCAGGACCGTGAAGGTTGGAAGCATGCTGAAGAGGCCTTCATCCTGCAGTGGATCGATACGGGGTGATGATGATGATGATGATGATGATATATATATATATATATATATATATATATATATATATATATATATATATATATATATATATATATATATATATATATATATATCCATTTTTTCATTTTTTATTTCGTTAAAACCGAACCCACCAGGCACAGGTTTTATTGAAGCCAAGATGATTTCTAATGATTCTTTGAGCACTTCCAAAGTTAATACCCTCCTTTAAACCGATTTCATGAATAGTGAGCCGCCGGTGACCTTCGATAAGGTCACAAACTGCCCCAATGTTGTCAGTAGTGACACTTGACCTGGGACGTCGATTATGACTTACATTTACCACACTTTCTCGCTCACTCTTAAACTTATTGGCCCAACCAAACACTTGGGTCTTAGACAGAGTATCGTCGCCATACTGAACCTTCAACCGAGTTAATATTTCGGATGGCTTAGCGCCTTCCTTGGTTAAAAACCTTATTATAAGCCGTTGCGCAAGGGACGGTCGGACCTGTTGCTCACTCATGGCTGTACTGACAAAATAACTGAGTGAAACAGCTAATCGATCATTTCCCCCACTCATAATATATTGCACGACCTACACGACCTACAACGACCTACACTGACAGCCCGCTCGTGATTGACTGAGAAAAGCAATTGTAAAATTCCGGTTTATATTTGATTCACCCTCGTACTTTTGAGTATATGTACTAAATTAAGTTAAGTTAAGTTAAGAAAGTTTTTGTTGAAACACTCCTTATAGTTCACCACTGTAAACAAATTATGCAATTGACAAACTTCAAAGTTTTGTTTAAAAATGATTTTATAGTATAAAGTAATGACAAGCTTTTTTGAGAAAAGGACACAAAACTCATTAAGATAAGATGAAATTGGTTTAGAAGTTTAATCGTTCCACTGAAATTGTTTTAACGATTTAAAAGGTAACGAAGTTATTGCCGCCATTCGAATTAAAAGTTAATCCATCAAATCGGTCGCTATTTTATTCGTTAACAATTAGATCATAATCGATAAAAAGAAGATTTATCGTTTACTTTATTGATGGTCGTAAATAATATGCTGAATGGTTTTGTTTATTATTTATTTATATTAGATTGGGTATTGGAAGCAATAAGATTTGATAGATGATATTCGTCTTGTTTTATGATATTGAAAAGGAAAGAACTGTTATACTCTTTATAATTCGATTAAAATAAAATTACTATCTATATGAAAATAAATATTCATTTAAAATAGAAGAAGTAAGGTTTTAAAATTTCAAGCGCGTCAGCAATTGGGGCTATTTAACGACTGGCCGTACAATTTAAAATGGGCTTCGAAACACAGTTATCAGCTATCAATTAACCCCTCCCGGACCCCATCACCCCCTCCGATATATATATATCATCACCCCCTCCGGACTATCAACCCTTGGTTTGTGCTTAACCTAGTCTTTCGGTCTTTCGAAAAGCCGACATGTGGGTGACCAACGAAAAAGACGTCCGGCCTTACCGAGTCTTCAAGTGGTATGGTTGAGAGACGATTGCTCGTCGGATATTACACTCTTACCTATTCAGATGCAAAACATAAATCTGGCCTTCCGTAGGGTCGTTACCCATCAAAGTACTAACCGTAATACGAGGCTTTCTATTTATGTATGATACACTTTTGCATATGTCTGAATGTGCAATTTTCATAGCACTTCAAAACATGCATTTTGAATTCAACCGCTTTTTCTGACATCGAAATCGTTGACCAGGTAGTTTATTCTTCGTAGATGGGAACAAAAATAAATTATTGGGTGCCAAGTCAGGGCTGTACGGTGGATGATCCGTCAATTCAATGTTTTGACCGGTCAAATATTGAGTTCGGTTTGACGTGTAAAAGCTCGCGTTTTCATGTTAAAGAATGATTCTGATGATATTTCTTCAAAAACTTTTGGCAAACAAATGGTTGTGTACCATTCAGAATTGAACGTTCTACAATTCTCTAGTAGCCGTGTATTTATTCGAAAAAAATAGGCGCCCATTTATTTCGAATTGCTTCTTGCGCGAACATATTTTGTTGGGTTTGACTCATTTTAAAAGACCCATACAGTCGACTGCTGTTTACTTTCGAGCTCATACGCATAGATTCAAGATTCGTCATCTGTGTAGATATTATATATGGCTTTTGATGCACCACGATTGAATTTTTTGAACATTTCTTTGCACCAATCGACAAGAGCCTTTTCTTGAGTGATTGCCAAATTATGCGGAATCCAACGCGCACAAGTCTTTTTTACGGCTAAATGTTAAGGTAAAATCTTGAGTATGGTTGTCATACTAATGCCCAGGATGCCTCAATCTCAGGGTAATCACATGACGATCTTGCATTAACAGTTCGTGCACAGTATAGATGTTTTCTGGTACAGCAACCGATTTTAGACGACCTTCTTTAAATTCGTCCATGGGCGAACGACGGCCACGATCAAATTTTCTAAACCAGTGATATAAAATAGTTTTAGATGGTATTTCATCACCAAAAATCGAAGTGAATTGATCGATGCACTGTTATTGAGATAATGCACGTCAAAAGTCGTAGTAAATCATCGCATGGAAATTCTCACGTGTTAATTCCATTTTTTGGCAGATGAAATTTTAACAGAATGTTCTGAGTACGTATACAGTCACCAATATCAAACTTTACGATGTATATGTCAGATGGCGCCTAACAACTCCATTGTTGCCAACCCTCGTAAGTAATGCTATTTTTCGACTTCCGGGTCACTAATCACTAACCATAATAAGTAATGGTATATTTCGACTTCCGGGTTACCGGACACAGAGATGTCACGTCGTTTTGAAAAATTTCATGTCCTAATCTTTAAACGTTAGTTAATTTGGTACCTTACTTGAAGGGCCTGGGGGGGGTTCGCATCTCCAGTAATCCGGCTACTCGGAGGTCGAAATGCAGCGTCGTTTATACGATTTAGTGCTTGGATGGGTGAAGAGAGGAATGAAGAAGAGACCAGATGTGCGTAATGCGTTTCAACATGCTTCTTCTTCTTCCTACTTATAATTACACATTTCGCCTGTTTTTTTTTCTTTTTCCTTGATTTATAAATCATCACTCCACCTTTTCTTAGGTCATCTTATTGATCTTGTTTTGTTCGGTGACTTGTCCCTTGCAATACGTGGTATCCTCTTGTCTGCCATCCTTCCTATGTGTTGATGCCATTCGACCTTTCTTCCCTTTATCCACTGGTAGATTTTTCCTATATCCACATGTGTGCCTTATACCCTCACTCTTTTATATGTATCTCAGTATCTTGCTTGCTACTCTCCTTAAGATTCTTATTTCTGATGATTATATCATTCTCGGTGTAACGGTGGTATCAGGTCTTATTGATATTGTTAATGATGTTGTGATTGTATCAGGTCTTGTTGTTGGTGGTCAGCTGTGTAAGTCATTACACATATTCTTGCTTTAGTCTCAACTAAAAGGAATCTATTTCTAAATATTGTATCATTGAGGCATTCTGTTATCCTTTTCGCCTTACTAATCTGATATTTTACCTCTTCCTCGTCTTTTCGGACGCTAGTTATTTTGATGCCCAGATATTCGACCTCCATCACTTGTTCTATTGGTTTATCTTCAACCACCAACTAGCATCGAATGGGGTCCTTTTCTATTACTACTGTTTTGGTTTCTTCGGTCGAGATTGACATATATTGTTTTCCTGCTAAATAAAATTCGTCTACCAGCCTTTGCAGGTCGTTCTCTGTTTCCACTATTATTGATTGAGCATATGATTTTCAGCTCTTGGTTACTCATTCTATATCGCCTTTTTGTTTTGATTTTTTTTAGCTCTGTATCTCCTGTTAATCTTGCTACTTCCTTATTGTCTTTGTACATATATCTTCAATTGCTTTAATTAGATCTAACGAGATGTTCCTGTTATAGGTGGATAAAGTCTTCTATTTGCCCTATATAAAAGGCTTTCTTCAAGTCTGTCAGGTACAGGTAAAACGGAATATTGTACTCTAGGGACTTTTCCTTCACCTGTCTCACAATGAATACGGCATCGGTACACGAGCGTATATTTCTAAACCCTTGTTGCTTTTCTTCCAGTTGTATTTTTTCAGTAATTTTTGTCGTTATTATCTTTGTTGTTAATTTCAATGTACAGTTTTATACCTCTATAGTTATTGGGATCTTCCCTTTCTCCTTTCTTGTACATTAGTATAACTATCATCGTTCTCCATTCTTTCGGGATTCTATTCGATCTTATGCTTCTATCTCGTCTTGACCGGGAGATTTACGATCTTTAATTTTTCCCAGAGCTTCTATCAGATTTTCTTCCGTTATATATTGTACCCATGTTTCTTTATTTAGATGTGTATACTCTATTATTTCTTTCATCTCACTTCTTTGTTGTCTTATGAGTTTGAACATGCAAGAGTATAAAATCCGACAAGGAATTGCTCCTCAGTCATGCCAGTTGGAGGCTGGGTAAGACCGTTGGGGACGTTGATCACTTACCAGTCGGTAAATATATTGAGAGACTTATTGTTAAGCACAAAACCAGGGGCTGATAGCAGGCGGGCGGGGTTATCGGGTTTCTTAAACCCTCCCGGGTTCTCGGTAGCTGATAACTAAGGTTCGGAACCCACGTTAAGCTGTAGGTCCAATCACTCGCTAAATAACGAGCAAATAAAATGCGCTTCTAATCCTAAATCCTTTTTTACCTTGCCTAACTTGAAGGTAGATGTATAGGATGCTTTTTAATACCTTTTATTTAATTCTACTTTCCCCAGTATACCAAAAAGCTGTTTTTCTTATACTTAATTTATTCCATGTTAAACACCCACACTGCATATTTTCTGTGAAATATTTGATTCTATCTAAAAAGTCTGATTCGGAAGTTATTATGAACGAGGTCTAATCAAAAAGTTTCCAACCAACCTAAAGGTATCAATTTTCAAAGCAACTTTTACTTTTTAATAATCGGTGTTTGGGTTAATAATGTCGATTTTGCTAAGGGATGGCGTTACTAATACATTTGTTGGTATAGACTAATACCGTCTATGGCGTTTTGGAGGGTGCACATGCGCCGTCAAAAACCAGTTCATTTATTAATTGTCATTGTGCAAAAAATATGGTTTTTCATAGTTTTGAATTTGTCGAATTATGTACCAGAAAAATACGTTTTTCGCGAAAGTTTAACAAACTTCTTTTAGTGGAAGAAATCATCAATTGAAAGTTATCGATTGTTGATTGAAGCTTATGGTGAACGTACTCTAACCCAAACAACTTGTCAACGATGGTTTAAACGCTTTAAAATTTTAATATAAAAAGCAAGGAGCGTCCAGGAGAGCCGAAAAAGTTTGAAGATGCAGATTTACAAGCATTATTGGGTAAATACTGGAACTCATACTTTGAGACAATTATTAGAAACATCAAATGTTGCTCAATCCACCATTTCCGAAGGTCTACATGCATTGAGAAAGATCTAGAAGGAAGGGAAATGGGTTCCATATGAATACAAGAGACTTTGAAAGGCGAAAAAGCACTTGAAAAAACTATTGGGAAACGTTAAATGGGGCCCCACCTGCCATAGTCACCGGACTTAGTACCTTCGGACTACAACTTGTTTCGGTCGATGCAGCACGGACTTTCAGAACAACACTTACATTCTTACGAAGATGTGAAATTTTGGCTTGATGAATGGTTGGCCTCAAAAAACCAAAAGTTCTTTTGCCGCGAAATTCATTCTTGGACAGAAATATGGGAAAAAGTAATATCTAACGATTGCCAATACTTGAATTATTAAGGTAATTTATTTTTTTATGGAAATAAACGCTCATATTTTGTGAAAAGATCGACATTATTAACCGAAACATCTATTATAATCTTCCATAGTTGGCAATATTAATTACCTCAATGGTTCTCTAGTAATTCAATTCCTTTCCTGAAATGGGTTTTCGAACGGGCTTCCGTTCTAAAGTTCCTATTTTACCTTTATTCGACTTTAAACGCTAAAGTTTAACACAATACCAAACTTATATATTATATAATAACTGTACCACTTTGGGAAATGGTACCATTTCAGAACCTTGGCGAAATAATTGTACTTTATTAAAAGTGTCATAAACTTAGTCCAGATTATGAACGCCCAACAAGTATTCTGCCGTAAACTTGCTATACAAAACACGCATGAGACTTTGTCAACTATTGAAATCGCTCGATTCCATAGGCCATTGGGTTGTATTCCATGGTATAAATAATGCATTGCAATAATACCTGTATATGAACATTCATCTTTAGTACGAAACATTGAAAAAAAAGATAACAATACGCAAGGTAATTGTTAAATGAGGAGTCACACAAGAAAATGCCATCTCTCCACAAGTGTTCACTTTTGTTTTAGAGGAAGTGTTCAAGAGGTATGTGGTATGTATTGATAATTGGTACTTGATTCACCTCAGGTTTCCCATTGATATTATCATCGTAAGTAATATAGTGGAAAAACTTCCACAAACGTTGTGAAAAAATCAAAGGTGTAGACAAATCGGAAAGATATAGTAAGTAGAGATGGAAAGGAAATTGCAGAGGTTGAGGTAATACACATTAATTCCTCTTGAAAAACAAAACCAAACGATATAAATAATAAGAAGATTTTGAATTACTTGGGTGGTTGTTGGTACACTTAGTATAGTGATGAAAAACCCAGATACAAGGTTAACTGGTGCTAAGTATGCTAGAACGTGGGAAGACCTCCAAAACGCTAGTTTGACGATATTAAAGAAGCCATAGGAAGAGATTGACATCAGGTAACTCAAAATAGAACACCTTAGAAAGGGGCGACTTATATCCAGGTTTGGATGCAAAAAGGCTGCTAAAGTAGAAGAATATAAGTATATATGTATGTTTTCTTTCATTATTCTTTTATAAAAATTTCGAATGAAATTTTACCTAGATAATATTCCCTTATCGTAATATACAGAAAAATAATTCTGCTCTAGATTTAAAATTTCTGCAATAGTCATAATGCAAACAAGTTTGAATCATCAGTCATACTCATGGTTTTTAATTAACAAATGTAAGAGCAAAACGGAGGTATTTCTAAAATGAGGCAAGGCAGATGTATAGGGATATTAAAAAACCCTGATTCTTTTTGTAATTTTATGCATTTACTTTGCTAACTTTTCGTTTTGTTTTTAATTGAGAAACGATATTCTACAGCAAGGAAAATACGTAGAATATCATTCTTGTTCTTTAATCTAAGTAAAACGAGAATTAATATATTGAAGTTCCACTTCCATCTTGTAAAAGCACTTCGGATAATGAGATTAGGTTCAGCATCGAACACTCCATAAATTGGTATTGTGCTTTAAATGTTATTTGTTTTTTCAAATTGCTGTTTGCAAATTGTTTTTTGGAAACTACCATTTAGTGCTAATATCTAAATGAGAAATTACGATTTTCTTGAATTAAATCTATTAAAGACTTACGGAATAGTTTTTGATTACGTACTTTCATTTACTTTACTTACATGAGAAATTGTCAAAATTTTAATTAGAACAATTAGCGTGAACATGATGTATATGCTAAAAGTTCGTTGTTAGCTGCCATTCCATGTTTTCCAGTTGAAGAATGGGTTTATCGCGTTATTTCAAAAATCAACTAGATCAGGATCATTAAAACGTTTGAGTACTTTTCTTCTACTCAACCATCGCACTTCAGAGTGAAGAAGTAAATCCCCGTATTGACAGTCCATTTTATCGGTCAGTTCTTTGAATAATCTTCTAATAACGACTGAGCTCTAACCTTGTTAAAAACTTTTACTACCATTTTCATAACGTTGTTTAGTTCCTTAACGTTAACGTTAGTCAAAAATTTCCCGCATAATGCTTGTTGGTGGATAATTCAGTGATAAGAGAGGAATTGCGGAAAAGTATCATCCTTTCGACATAATGCTACAAGACCCTTTTCGGAACCTACCACAGCTAGAGCTCCATCTGGTGTCAAATCTACCATTTTAAATATTGGAATTTTCGCAGACGAAATAACATTTTTCAAATGAGAAAACAGGCCCTGTCCAGTAGTATATTCTTTTAGTGCAAAAATCTTCAAAAGTTCTTCTTTAATCATAAAATCGCTAAAAATCATCCTGACGAAAACAGCCATCTGTGCGAGATGTATCAACTACATCTGTGGATTCATCAAGTTGCGAGGAAAAATAACTACAGGTGTCTAAGTCCCGTATTAGCTGGAAAAAAACATCACTACTCATAACTTCTACTCGTCTTGTCACTGTATTGGTAGAAAGTTGTATTGTTTGTATGGCAGACACTCGTCTATTTTTATCATCTCATTTTTATTTTTAAAGTTGGCGAATGAATCAACAGCTTCCAAAAATGCATGTTTTTTTTATTTCCCCTTCTTCATAAGGCTTCTTATTTTGCACAATTACCTGTGACACGCAATAGGAAGCTTCAGTTGCAGTCTTATTTTGGCAAAATACTTTTAAAAATATTGATTGTTGTCCAATTAACTGATTTTTCAATTGTCTCAACTTTTCCTTTCTAGGGGTAGACTGTTAAGGATATGATTTTTCAAAAATCGAATGAACAGTTTTTGGTGCCTTTCAATATTTCCCTTTTTAGCAACGGATACAGAAGCGTTACGCAACAAACACACACTTTTGCTTTTAATTTCTGTAAAGAAGTATTGTTCTTCCCGCTTAGAATGGAAATGCTATGTCTTAGATTTTTCACTACTGCTTGCCATACTTGTAATTGTAATTGTAAAGTAACTGAACACTGAACGGGGTGTCGTCGCACAGGTCTATCTCTATATCCCGTTAAAAGCAGCCGAGATCCTTCCTGAATGATCGATTGGTCGCTACTCCCTACAATTTTCTCGACAGTTTCTCGGAGTCTAGCGTAGTGACGTCAGATGATGCGGTGATCAGGCCGTAATCCGTAACAGTATTATAATTTCCATATTTTCATTTTTAAAGATTATGAATTCGATATCTGAGGATTGCTTATAGCCGTGAGCTACCGAAATTGTCCATGCGAGCTACCGGTAGCTAGCGATCGACGGTATTAATGAAATTTTCCGCCTACAACTGGATCGCCTACAACTGGATCTTCAGCAGCAACCTGTCTGATTTTGATGTGCAGATTTCGCTCACTAAACTCGTGAGGGACCCACACGTCGTATCGGGAGACATACTCATTTTGTTTCAGATAGTCAAAACGATCAATTTGCCAATATTTAACTGGCGATGCCTGGATATTCGGCTATTATGGCCTTTATTTTGTCGACATCGGTGATTAAAGAACAACCAGACTGATGCAAGTCTTCCTGGTCAAAATCTCCACCCCTGAATCCACCAAACCACTTTTGCACCATGGTCTCTTCGTCAGAACCCTCTCCGTAAATGGTACAATTTCTGTTTTTTGATTGGACAGCGTTCTTGCCTTTTTTTTAAATAAAAAAGCATAATGTGAAGGAAAATCCAAACTAATCTGAAAGTAAACATTGTAAATACAACAGGAATATGTCATATGTAAACAAACATTATTAACCCACATATATTTTCGTTTACAAGCATTAAGAGAGAAATTAATGAAAGATCCCTTCGAACTCTCCGGAAAATCGGTTATTACCTCGTACTCAATAAAATCTGAGTAAGTTAATATGCTTTTAAATAAGTTAAAAGAAGAAATATCCACAGTGAAAGTTTTCTCATTTTTACTGCGTCCAGGAAGAGAATAGTTTTCGTGGAGCTATTTAAAGTTTCCACTAATAATGGACCAAACGAAACTTTTCCACGGTAGTTAAGACAATTTTCAACTTTGAAATAATATATATCCGGAAATCTAATCATATTCTATGTCATTCCACTTTGTTCGGCGATTTAGGGAGAACAGGATTGGGGATAATATATCTACCCAATAACTACTGGAATAAATCTGTCTAGATCTAAACTTGAGTCCGTACCAGTTTGAAAATTTAGTGTTGGATTTTGTGAAAATCCCACTGGTATTTCCTGTTCTTATATAAATATGAGGAAACTAATTTCATAATAGATATGGTCAGTTTAATATAGAAACATTTCAAAAACTATGGCGTAAAAGACGTTATTAATAAACATACTAGTTCGTTTTCCAAATTATAATTATTTACAGTTTAATTCTCACTATATACAATTATACTCGGTTATAATGTACTTTTCAGTCCCAACCGTTTTTAAAAATATTTAATGTCTTTACATGAAACATGAATAACAAAAGCATGAATGACAAACATCACTTTATTTTATTTTTATAACAAAAAAATATTCATATATACGTGTAAAAAGTTCTCCAATAAGAGCGTAAAAATGTTGAAAAATAACATTGGCAACACTGTTTGTAATGTAAATGTCACTGATAGACTTGTGTTCAGTACATCCTGTCAATGATGACATGAAAATATACACGATTCAACAGCGCGTAGAAATGAAAGTTGAATGGCGACCGCCACTTTATGTTTAAGCCACACCACACTATGTTTAAATACCACCAAAATAGATGGAGTGTGAACGTATGGTGTGGTGTTTTGGGAGACAAAATTATTGGTCCCTTTATTTTTAATGGACATTTGAATATTGAAACATATTTAAATTTTTTACAAAATGGACTGCCAGAACTAATGGAAGATGTTTCGTTGGAAACAAGAAGACAAATGTGGTACCAGCATGATGGATGCCCTGCCCACTTCTCGCAGGTGGTTCGAAACTTCTTGGATGCTTCGTTTTCAAATCGTTGGATAGGACGGGATAGTTTATTTTCGTGGCCGGCACGCTCACCGGATTTGACAGTCCTCGACTTTTACTTGTGGGGAAGACTAAAAGACCTTGTTTTTCAAACTCGTCCTACCACACGAGAAAACATGATTGAAAGAATTCAAAATTCAATAACCAGCATTTCAAGAGCGGAAATTGAAGCTGCCGTTTTTAGTACTCGTCGAAAAATAAATCTTTGCATTTCTAAGGATGGAAGGCATTTTGAACATTTAGAATAGCGTTAAAGTTCAGATTCTGTTAATTATTAGACTGTTGTGCTGTTAATTTTATTTGACTGTTATTATTATTATCTTCGTTGTTGGCCCGTTGGCCTTTAAACACGCTCCAAATTAATATGGCATGAAGAATTTGGTAAGTCTTAAGCCAGTCTTAAGCCTGGGTAAAGTGTGAAGGAAGGCAAACAATAGGTTAATATTTTTTTAAGTTAATACAGGTAGTAGTGAAATAATAACTGATTTTTTCAGAAAAATCGAAATATCTCTTGACATGTCAGAGATATCGATTTCGGGTTTTCACTGGATGATTCCTCGTTAAATTACCTTTCTTGCCATGTAATAAAAGCTGTACCATTCCATTTGAAAAAACTGAACAAAACTTCAAAAAAACTATAGTTGAATGTAACGCCACCTCGCGGTTTCATTTATAAACTAAATAATTTATCTCCCAGATTATCTGATTGTCCCAGCAATTGCCTTTTAAATGAATCCAAATTGAGGAAAATCGGTTAAGGCAAAGGGACATTAGTCGACTTTTTATCTCAATAGGTAACCCCCCCCACCCCTCTATTCGTGAAATTACGACAAAATGTCATAAAACAAAGTTGTAGGAGACAGTTTGCTAATTATAACTGAGAATTGTTCTTACTCGGTTAACACTTGAAAATACACAAAAAAATGATTTTCAAAAATGTTTAGCTCGTCACGCCCTCTTGCGGTCGTTTTAGAAGCTTAAAAATATTTTTGGTGAATTTCTCATGATTATTTTTAGTACAATTTTGTTTCCCCAAAGCTGTGTGATAAATAGTTTTCAAGATACGGCCGCGATCCATCCTTAATGGGACACCTGGTACATATCCTATTTTTTATATACAGGTTGTATATATTTCTATTTTTGATCTAAATGAGTGATAGGAGCTTATTTTTTTAATGACAGTAACCGTATTACTGTTAATAGTGAATGCTATAAGAATATTCTAACAGAATATATTTGGCCTGCACTGATAAATGTGGTTATAAACAAATTAAATCTTACCAGGTAATAACAACATAATAAAGTTACCTTTAATAAAGTAATAGCCAAAGTTGTTCGAAATAATTATTTAATGCGACGGTTGATTTTGTTTTCACTTATAAGTTTTTATATACATGGATCATCATTGCAAACACATACTTATTATTGTTTTGTGAGGTTATGTTAAATCTCTAATTTACAGAAATAAACCCCGAACGATTTTTTACCTGTAATGAAACATTCAGGTTACAATTGAAAATATACGAGGCGATATGTGTGAAAGAGTAATCGAAAATTGGATTTTCAGAATGCATTCCACCAGAAGAAACCGAGGAGGATATTTGATGATATTGTTTGGAATTATATTCAAAACAGAATCCTATGATTTGTTCTTTAAGATAAAATAAAAATTACCGGATTATTAGGTGTAGTTATCATTGTACCTCATTGTAATGTTCTGAATTATCTCTGTACGCATTTATTTATGGTGATTCATAAAAGGTTTGGATTTATGGAAATATGGACTATCAAAAATTTTGTTTAATAGTCCATATTTGGTACATCCTTCTGAGGTATTCTACGTTGGTCGTCGCCAGTCAGTAAGCTTCTCGATAAACTTATGGTTAACCACAAAACAAAGGATTGACAGCCCGAGGGCGGTGCTCAATGGCTGATGTCCGTGGTTTGGAACATGCGTTAAGCTATAAGTCCAGTCGCTAAATGGCCTGAGTTGCTGATGTGCCTCTAATCCTAAATTCTAAATTATGTCGTAGCTATTTTCCGAACAACCATGTACATTATATTTATTAAAAATATAATATTTTTGTTTCAGCTAAGTGCAAACGTGGTTGTATTCTTGTGCGTGAATGTGGTGGGTATCTTCATGCACAATCTAATGGAACACGCCCAAAGAAAAGCATTTCTGGACACTAGAAACTGTATAGCCGCTCGATTGGAGATGGAAGACGAAAACGAAAAACTGGTAAGATCAGTATTTAATAATAAACTTTTCACCAAACTTGTTTGCGATTTATAGCGAAAAATCAAAGAGAGTCATATAAGGTTATGTTTTTACCTATCTATAAAAAACAGTAAAATAGGCAAATTTTTCCAACAATTTTTCATAAATACTAAACTCGAAGAGATCTACCACTAAACACAAAAATACTTGTTTAAACTTCTCGACCCGCTTTTCGCTAACCATCGACCCGCTTTTCGCTCAGGAGCTGATTTAAAGTCAATCCGAATCAGATCCTGGTGATGCGAACATGGATAATAAAACGCGCGTCCAGAAGTTTAAAAAAGTGATTTGGTGTTTAGCGAACTATATATTTTCGAGTTTAGTGTTTCACACCGAAGGTTTCAATAAAAGAATTAATTTTCAAAAATAAAAATATAATATATCTAAAAGTTTTTTTGACTTATTAGGACCTGACAATTGTCAAAAGTCTTGTTGGATGTTCCTCGACAAGATTTCAATATTTTCTTCAACACGCACACTGTCAATCCATCTAGGTTTTCCTACATGCCTTCCACTATGTTGAATGTTAATAAAAAAAAAACAACTTAGGATTCACCCTATATAGGGATTCCTGAAATTCTAGCTAATTCAATCATGCTAATGTCAATTTGTCGAAAACAGTCCATGTTTCATTTCGCAGAACCTATACTTTTCCAGTGCGTTTGCAGAATGTAAAGTTCGCAGAACATTGGGATATTGATAAATAAATGAGCCTCGGCGTTTAGGGAAAAGGAAAGTTTCCATTTTCAGTATTGTTGGAAAATGACTCGAATTTTAAAACCACAAGCAAAACCCTGATTTTTTTACATTGTTAAAAATAAAACTAAACTTTTGAGTTTGCATTTTATTTGGAAAAATATACGTAGATAATTTTTTAAAATTTTTAAAGTTATTTTTTGATATTACTTATTTTCGATTTGCTCTTATTTGCTCATCTGAAAAGGTGGATTTTGGATAACCTTTCTGGAACTTTACTTTTGATGAACATTAGTTTCATATGTATCATAATGTAGCTGTGAAAATGGGAAAAATAATCTAAAGAATGGGGAAAATGCACCTGTAACACTACCATTTTGTTTTGTTGCCATTTTTTTTCCTGATATTTGTGACAGTTTGAGTTTGACTCTTGTGTAGACGTCCAAATTTTATTTTTTATTTTTATAGTTATATTTATATTTATTTACAGACGTCCAAATTTTATTATGAATAAAAACCCGCTAGAGGGACGTAGTTCAATTGTTCTAATTTACATTTAAAAAATTTCTGGCGCAACTTAACGTGATTTTTTTAAATATAAAATGGGTTTGTCGCTTATTCAATCAGTTTCAAAAATTCGGAACAGTTGGGGATAGGTCCATATCAGAGGTCCAAGAATACTGCTAGGCGTGGAAAATATTGCATGTGTGGTTCAAAATGTGGAGGAATCTTCAAAACGTGTGCACAGTTTGAAAAATCTCTACGCAGTTTACACCCAATTTTGAGAAATTGAAAGTCTTGTAAATTTTTCCTTTAATATTCACATTATTACAAGATTTTTGGAAATGTCTGCAAGATCTCGAGAGGGACCAATACGACAACCGGATGTACTCCCGGAAAAAGGAAGTAAGAAAAGAAACATCGAAGCTAATTAGACAAACTAAAAGAAAATATGAAAACAATCAATTTAATTAAATAGAGAAGGATTTCCAAAAAAAAATAACACCCGAAATATTTACAACACATTTAAAACTAAATTAACAGGCTATCAACCTCAAGGTCTTTGCTTCCAAAACGAAAACGGACAATTAGCTCTAAATAACCAAGAGAATTGCAAAGAACTTGCGAAATATTTTAAACAACTACTAAACTGTCCTGAGCCCTTAAACAGATTACCAACACTAAACCCTGGAAAACAAACCCAGATTCATTACCACCGAATGAAGATGAAATAATTAGTCAAATCAAGCGACTTAAAAATAACAAAGCTTCTGGTAAAGATGGAATCACTGCTGAACTTTTGAAATCCGCTGGTCCAGGTACAATCAAGGAAATAACCAAAATTCTACAAGAAGTTTGGCGAACCGAAGATTGGAGAGATGCTCTAATCCATCCTCTACATAAGAAAGGAGATAGAATGGATGTAAACAACTATAGAGGGATATATTTTCTCCCAGTTTGTTACAAGATTCTATCTCAATGTCTACTAGACAGAGCATAGGGACAGTTAGAACCTAAAATTGGTTCCTACCCTACCCTGAAATCCTACCCTGAACAGATCCTGAATTTAAAGTTGATTCTAAGACACCAAAAACTGTACAACAAAAAATCTTGTCTGTACATTTGTGGATTTCAAAAAAGCATATGATTCTATTGACCGCGAATCTTTATTCCAAATCTTGAAAGAACAAGGACTGGATCTGAAAACGCTGGCAATTATTAAAGCCACACTAACTAACACAAGGTCAAAAGTTAAATTCATGGGTGACATCTCAGAGCCCTTCGAAATTAAAATTGGAATGAGACAAGGGGATGGACTCTCGCCACTCTTATTTAACTGTGTTCTAGAAAAAGTAATACAGGAGTGGTGTGAAAAAAAGTTGGCCCTAAATATTGATCAGCCCATTAAACTGGGGAGAACCAACATCAAAATTGATTGTCTGACGTTTGTTGATGATCTAGTAATTTTGGCTCAAGATAATTTAAAGGCACAAAAACAGATTGAAATCCTAAAAGAAACAGCAGAAAAGGTAGGACTTCAAATTTCCTTTGAAAAGACACAATACATAACTTGCAACAGACTAAGAACACCATTTCTAAAAACAAAATATGGTAACATGAAACGAGTCTCTCAATTCAAATATTTGGGTGAAATAATCATGGAAAATAGATATGTCAAAAAATGTAGATAGATGTCAAAAAATGGAAACTGAGAGACTATTGAGACTTACACAAAATATTTACAACAAAAAATGCATATCTGGAAACACAAAACTGAGACATTACAATACAGTTATTAAGCCAGAATGTCTATATGGGGCAGAAACGCTCGAGAGACATCGATGAGATTGAATAGAAGGAAAAAAAATCAAAAGAAAAATCTTAGGCCTCAAACAAATAAATAGCACAATATACCGACTTCGAGAAAACAAAGAAATCAAACAATACACAGATATACATAGCGATATGAGAAAAAGAAGACTTTAGTTCTATGGACACATAAAACGGATGAATCCGATTTGGCTAACTAGATAAATAGTCAAATTTTATGAAAATAGGAGTAGAGCTAAAGTAGAAATAATTAAAGAGGACCTAAGATCAGCAAATATTACACAAAGTGAAATTCAGGATAGAGGCTGTTTCAGACACAAGGTTAATGTTTGGGAGGTTGGCCAGAGAGAAAAATGTAGGACGACGGGAACAACTTGGTCTGATGAAAGAAAAAAAGCTCGTAGTAAAAGAATGAAATCAGTATGGGCGCAAAGGAAGGCTAACAACAACAAACTGTACTTCGTGTGGTCTAACTGTACTTCGTGTGGTCCACCAGGGCCCATACGTGGTGAATAATAATAATATATATATATATATATATATATATATATATATATATATATATATATATATATATATATATATATATATATATATTTTTGTAAAAACAGGTTGTAAAACTTTGGTTTAAGAGGTTTTAAAAATAAGTGATTTTTCCAAAAATTATTTATATAAAAGTTGCCAAACCGTTAAAAGTTATATACCAAAAAGAAAAATGTTGCACGTTACAAAAATTATTAAAAATTGTCACAATTTGTTCGGTTAGCACAAAATCTTGCTCGGCGTACTCATGCGTCACTACACGCATCAAAAATAAAATCCCGCTGCCCACGAATAAGATCACAAACGTTTTCGATGCGCTGTTGCAGTTCTTCCACAGTATTAACTTCGCCATCGTGATAAATTAACCTTTTTAAATAGACCCACAGAAAAAATCGCAGGGCGTTAAATCCAGAAATGAATCCATTGCGCCCTATCCATCTGGATGGATACATCTTGTAATAATTGTGGCGGATTGTTTTGCAGAAAGTCTAAATAATTTTCACCTGTTGGTCGAACTGGAAGAAAGAAAGTCCCAATAAGTATGCCATTTACTACGCCAGCCCAAAAATCTACTGAAAATCAATGCTGAAAATGGGTTTTTTCACGGCATTTCACTGTAATGTTTACAGTCTGGCACAAAACACATCACCATTTTCAAGTAAAACAGAAACACCAATATTGTCAATACAATTTATATAACAGATTATTAAAAAATCAACTAATAAATAATAAATTCAGCAAAATATACCTGAAAATCCTCCCAAAAAAATGAAATTGACACTCATTATGGACCAACCGCCACTGTCAATAGTTATAAACCGACGCCAAAAATCATTTCGATTGCATTTTAACGTCACTCCAAAGAGTATTTCTTTGGAAGTTGACATTTATTGTCAATTGCGAGCAATCGCGGCACCCATCTTGCAGAAAGCTTTTTCATATCCAAATGGATTGTTAAAATATTCTGCACCTGTTCAATTGAGATGTACACTGTCTCAGCAATCTCACGCACTTTCACTCTCAGATTGTTTATCACGATATTATTTTACAATCATTTCAGAAGTGGTAACCTCATTTGAACGACCTTGATGATCTTCACGGTTTGAATTCAGCTGTCCAATATTTTATGGTTGGTAACGAACGTGCAGAGTCCCCATAAACCTCGCTGAGCTCCGTTTTAATCTCATCATTTTTCTTTTTCAAATGTTTTTCACCACTGCTCGATATTCAGTTTTTCCCATTGGTTGTAAAATCTCAAAAGTCGTTCTATTTAAATGCCTGCCATTCATAAACTAAACCACTCAGCGACTTGACAGTTTGACAGTATTATTGTGAAAAAAGGTTATATTTACGAAAAATATATCTTTTTAAATACTAGCAGCGTCATCTCTGGTCTAGACCAGGTACTTATCATACAGCCGCATATCATATTATCATACAGTCGTATTTTAGCGACTGGATTGTTCACTGACATAAGGGTGTCGCATCAAATGGAACTTATTTTGGTAAATTTGGTGATTAAACTAATATTTTGTGTTTTGTTAAACAATTCCAGATATTGGAAATGTACCAACTTATTTACAAATCCCTTATTTTTGAGAAATTTATGTTAATTCTATTATATAGTTTCATATACATACTGCATATTTTTCCACTATTTTTAAATATTATATCTACCTCTAGATTTTTATGTTAGAATTTATCCTGATTGAATTAACAAAGTTTTGAATGCTGAAAATCAATATTATTTGAATAAATCATATATGTAATAATGAAAAATCCAAATCTCCAGATGTGAAAAAGGTCATGTCTGATTTACAGTGGAAAATGTTTTTGTATAATATGTACATCGATTTTTCAAAACTTTTACATTAATTTAGTCACTTAGATGTGAATCCGTCGAAAACTACGTGTCTGTGGATTTCCCGAGACCGATATTTTTCTAGAACGTTGACGGAATGTAAAGTTCGTAAACCGTTCCGTTATTGACGTACGAGCATCGGCATTCGGAAAAAAAGGAAAGCTTCCTGATAGTATTGTTTGGCGAGGCGGAAAGAGTCGAGTTGATTTTTAAAACCACCAGTGAAATCATGTCAATTTGACTAAAAGTTTTTCTTCGTTACGCTAAAGACCAAAAATAAACAAAACAAATATTTTATTCAGTTGGATATTTCGTTTTGAGAATGATATGTAGGTGGTTTGAGTTCTAGTTTCAATTTCCAAAATACTACTGATTCCACTGCGAAATATTCAGGGTACGGTTTCTAACAAAAAATTAAAATTTACTAATTATTATTAAACGGAAATTTAAAAAAATATATAATTAACATTAAAAAAGGCTTCAAGATACAAGTCTCCAAAAGCTGCCCGTGATATTTGCCACGTAGAGGGGAAAGCTGCTATATGAAACCGCACCGTTCAGCTCTGGTTCAAAAAATTCCAGAACGGAGACATGTGTCTTGAAGATAAAGGAAGATCAGGTCGCCCACAGTCTCTCGATGCCGACGTTTTAAAAGCAGTTGTGCCTTAAACCCTAGAACAGTCACTACTTTCAAGGGAATTAAGAGTATACCACACTACCGTTAACCAGAAGGAAGGAAGATCCAGGTCGTCCACAGTCTCCCGATGCCGACCTTTTAAAAGCAATTGTGCTTTAACTCCTAGAACAGGCACTACTTTCAGTGGAATTAAGAGTATACCACACTACCGTTAACCGGCATTTACGAAGAAATGGAATGGTGCCAAAGAGCTGTAGAAACATCTCTCGTAAACTATCGCTGCAGCAAGCCACAGTGAATCGCCTAGTACAAGCTAGGTGGACATTTTATTCTCGGTTATGATGAAAACTATTTTGTTCTTTTATTGAATAATTTCGCATTTTTTTGATAATTGTGAAATAACGCAGCACAAATTATACATATACGATATACATATATATATATATATATATATATATATATATATATATATATATATATATATATATATATATATATATATATATATATATATATATATATATATATATATATATATATATATATATATGCACTGCTTAGCCAAGGGGTAGATAAAGCATATGTAAACCTATTAGGATCGATATATGATGGAGTTACAGGCACAATTCACCTTGATGATCTTGAAGTGTGAATTGATGTAGAACGAGGTGTACGGCAAGGTGACGCAATGTCACCTATTCTTTTCTCGACTGGCCTTGAAGAAGTATTCCGTAAACTGGATTGAACTGGATTGGGAACACGATGGTGTAAAGATCAATGGTGCAAACGTAAACCATCTTAGATTTGCAGATGATATTGTTCTATCACAAGACCCAGAAGAGCTGCAAAGACGCATACAAGAACTGTAAAGGGCTGGGGAACCATTTGGCTTGAAAATAAACCTAAAAAAAGTCAGGTTATGTTCAATAACTTCGCTAACTAATTTCAGTTTTAGGAATGGATTTGGAGATTGTGGACAGCTTTATATATCTTGGGCAGATGATTTCAATGGAGGGGAATACCGCCCGGGAGGTGGAACGGCGTGTTAAATGTAGCTGGCGCGCATTTGGCAGGCTCAACATAGTGTTTAAGAGCAGACTCCCACTTTGTCTGAAAAGAAAAGTCTTCGATCAGTGCGTTCTACCCGTTATGACATGCGGAAGTGAAACTTGGACACTCACATCGCAATCAATTCAAAAACTTCGGGTGGCTCAGAGGGGAATGGAAAGATGTATGCTTGGCATTACAAGACGAGACAGAAAATCCTGCGCATGGATCAGGGAACAAACAAAAGTATGTGACATCATTGGAACAGTAAAACAATTGAAATGGAGATGGGTAGGCCACATAGCGAGGCGATGGGACGACAGATGGACCAAGGCAATCTTGGAGTGGATACCGCTTGATCGCAAACGTCGGCGAAGAAGACCGAAAGCACGATGGATTGATGACATCGTTAAGTATATTGGACCCGAGTGGCAGTCATCATCACACGGATGAACATCATTCCATATTCGTGGAAATACATGAGTGTTTCCTCGTATAGTGCTCCCGCGGAATCTACGACAATCTTTATTTCGGTCCTCTTGAGATTCTTCAGAGATCTGCCCGATTGGAAAAATGCATGTTTTAATAACCTCCGTACTATGTGCCAGAATTTTGTGCACAGTAACAGCCATGTAGAACCACGAATATAGATTAAGATAAACGGTTATGCTTTCAAAAGAAAGTTTTTCAAATTCGATAAAATTACTGTCATAGCCGAAAGATAGCGTTCGTAATAAAATACTAAATTTTTTAAGTATGTTAACATCCAACCCTGTAATCTCTCCACTCAGTTCCGGATTCATAAATAACCTTCGATCTGTGTCATCTGTGAACCCATTATTTGTGTTCCTATAACCAGATTTTGGTTTATCTACAATAAGGCCCATCTGGTTTTTAAACTTTTGCTTGATTTCTTCGGAATTCCGTTGCATACTAGATTTATTGTCATCACCTCTAGCTTGCCATTTTTTATATCCAAACGGTAGCTAGTGTGTAACAAGCACTCAAAGGAACGAATCCACGCGTGCAAAGTAGACAAACTGAAACCGTAATGTTCTTTTTTTTTAACAACTACGTCTTTTAATTCGTCATTTCGGAAGTAGCACCACAGATGTAACATTTTTGTGGAGAACGTGTGTCAGTCAAAGCATTGCATATTTTTCCGTCCGTCATTGTGAGTAAAAGGTCGTGTTTCACAGTAATTTGAGACTCGCCAACACTACAAGATGTTGGAAGAAGTTGAGTTTGTACTTCTTCCAAAACTTTGCTAGTTTCTTTTATAGTAAAGTCATTTGTTTCCATTGAAAAAATAAATTTAAGTGCTCGGCAATAGAGTGTGGATGATGGCCACGGATTTTGCCAAATAATATTTTGACGGTCACTCAACCGCAATGGAACAAGTGTAAACAGAAACTCATCAGTATCATCAGAGTTCTCAAATATCTATAATATATATAATATATATAAGTGCTGTGACGAGAGCTCCCATCACAGCCCTATTTGCTAATTAATGTGAATGACGAATTAGTAGATACATTTTTTAGAGCTTTACTTTGCGCTTCAATTAAACGTTCAATAGTTTTATCCAGTATGGCTTGAAGTTTAATTTCGGCGCGCGATTCTGTCACAGAAATATGTTCATATGAAGGGTAACACAACTTTTTGGATTTATATAGACTGATGAAAACACTTGTTATCCCGCCTTCAATGACCACTCTCGCGTCTGTTTATAAGTGTGACTAGTGCATTTAAAGTTTACGTAATAAGATAATGCCTCGCCACTGTTCAACTTCCTGCCACTACAAACAACATCACCAGATTTCCGAACTTTTCCTAGTGAAGATTCCGAAATTTTTCTTATCACAGTAGCTTCTATGACCTGACAAACAATTTGCTACTTCAGCAGCTGTGGTCAACTCAATGGCACTTCGCAATTACACTAAATCTTCAACCTTTCTAATTTTTTAGTTTTGAAAGAGAGTTTTATTTTTGGCCGATCTTGACGTCGACCCCCTTCAGATGATGAAGAAGCACACGGCTGATGCATAACTTAAGTAAAATTCTATATCTGCGTAATCTAACCAACTTTTATTTTTATTTAAAAAACGGTCCATCTTCATATTGGCTGCAGCCCATTTTTCAGATAATTTTGACGAAAAACTTGCATAATAAAATCCTTATCCAAAGGAAAAGAAAATCCTTTGGACGAGTATTTATTTCTTCTTATGTTTCCCCGGTTCTTCAAATAACTCCATTTTTGAAAGAGATCACACATTTTTTCAGACACGATCTGGAAAAAATAAATAAATAAAGATCGGGGATTGACGTGGTATTCAATTATCTATCATTGTACAGCTTAAGATTGTCACTATACAATATTAAAAAAATTAGCCTGGCTACATATGGATAAAATAAAACTCTATACGTTTAAAAATTAAAAACGAAAAAACATATTACAATGTTTATGTAGTTTTTTCAAACCCTATTATAACATATATTGTCTCTCATTTGAATCAAATTTTATATGAAATAAAAAAAAACTTACCCTTTAAAGTTAAAGCCATCATAGCAACAGTAATAGTCTTCACTTCAAATTTATTTAGATGTAATTGAAAGCACTGCAAAATTGCAACTAAATTCATTACGTAAATGGAATTACCTTATCCCTTCACTTCAACCTTTTATGACTCATTGCTCTTGAATTTTTGCCATAATTATTACCTTGAATTGTAATCTTGGGGATGTTGTTATCGCCATGCGATCATCAACTAATCGATTCTTTGAATTGACTTTTGTCCTCTTAGCTTGTACTAGGCGATTTACTGTGCGTCGGGATAAAGGGTGTAAAACTCTTCTCCCGAAACGCTACTGATTTTAAATGTATCAAGTGAATTGCTACCATCGATGAAAAATTGGTCTATTTCAACAATCTTAATAACATAAAGTAATAAGTTAATTCTGGGCAACCAAGGTACCCTTCTTCTGGTACCAAGGCGAGATAGACTTGTCAAAAATGTCATTGGTGTATGTTTGATGGATTGATGAATTTTGATGAATTTTGATGAATTTTGAACGAACACTTTGAGTTGGTTTCTGATAATATGGCGATACATTCAAAACTCTATTCAGCTCAACTTAAGAGAGTACACCCCGTTCTGGCTGAAAAATATAAAGCTTTCATGAACCATATAAAAAATCCTCCTGCAGCATACAACGGGCCACCTCAAAAATTAACGAATTGGACTTTCAACTCCCTCACAGCGCATATTTGACCTCGCTCTGTTTAAATTACCACTTGTTCCGATCCATGACTCACTTTTTGCGAGGAAAAATAACCAGGACTTTTCAGTCCTGAAGTAAAAATTTGTACTCATCATTGTACTGAAGAGAAATAGAGTTACTGACTCAAAAATGAGTTGAATCATCGAAAATAACAGTCTATATTTCAAGGGATAATCTCTTAACAGTGCATAACTAAGTATCCCAAAAATACTTAAACATTTTTACTATAACCTAGTAGGAGGAAGGTTAAAGATGTATTTTTAATTTTTCTAAATTTGCTAAAATAATTGGTAGGATTTCTTTATCATTATATGTTTACATTTATTTGGGAATTATCTTCGTTCAGCACAGACTTCAGTCTCGGTTCTCTTCGTACTATTGTTCAAAATGATCTAATCTTATTCTCAGTTTCAGTATCATGCTTCCTCTTCGAGAGTATTACAAAAGCATTA
The DNA here is from genome assembly GCA_031761425.1 of Cosmopolites sordidus. NCBI lineage: Eukaryota > Metazoa > Arthropoda > Insecta > Coleoptera > Curculionidae > Cosmopolites > Cosmopolites sordidus. The sequence continues at coordinate 47,176 of JARFXV010000817.1, read as the reverse complement.
TCTTACATTATAGTAATAATACCGCCTGACCTATATCGTTTGAAGAAAGGGAATCTCTGTCTTCAAACGATGTCTACAGGGTTCGTTTGAAAATTTATCGGCTTAGCAATATATTTTTTTTTGTTTTAAAATGAACCAACCTTGCATTTCAATTGATTGAGACTGGCGACGTTCCTGATTAAAACCCTCAGTATAATACAATTTGTCCAACTCTGCATAATCTTCGTTCAATGAATCATTTCTTGAAGTTTAGAAGAGGAGGTAAATACATGTGGGGACACTTCAAAACGTAGGTCATGAAGTTTTGAATCCACAATCGGAGACGTACGTATCAGCGCATTATCCTGGTTAAAGAACATTTTATTTTCGTTCATATGTGGACGATTAGGCGAAATAGCACTCTTCAATTGATTCAATTGATTCAATAGTGAAGGGTAATATTCTCCTGTGATTGTAGTTCTTTTCGCCAGGTAGTCTAAAAACACCAGACCAGGAGATTCTCAGAAAACCACAGTCAGGTTTTTTTCGCTGCAGATAGAACCATTTTCGTTTTCTTTGCGCCACTTTCATTGCTCCAACCAACGGCTAGACCCATCTCAGTCGGGTCCATGTTTCATCCAGTGGGATAATGGTGAATTCATGTTTCATAATGGTGAATTCATGTTTCATCTGCGTTTATGAAGTGCTAAAAACTCCGTAATATCGTTTTTATATAAGTCTAAATATGCTTGAGAAGTATTTGTTCCAATGTCCGAATCTTCAAGTTGAGAGCTTTTTCATATCTAAGGCATGGTATAAAATGTAAAGGACACAATGTATCGAAATGTGTACAATGTCAATAAACTTGTGTACCTTCGGAAGCCGATTATTTAATACCGCTTTAAGCCAATTTTTGTACCGATCTTAACGATCCTAATGGTTTTTGGGTATTCCATTCATTCATTATCTACAGTAGATGTACGACCACGACTAAATTTTGTAGTTCATAGCTCGAACTTCAACTGTATCCATTTTTCAGAAAATGGCAAAACATATTTGGTTTACTCGACCGCCACAAACAACTAAACGCACGCGTCTGAAAATTGACAGCACGTCACAAACGAATCATGCTTGACAAATACAATAGTCATTTGGTCAAACTTGTGTCGCCATCTCTGTGTCAGAGCTGTAACGCGTAAACTGATGACAATGTTTCACGATACAGGATATATAAGCAAATATGATATTCTAAATGAAGAGCAAAAGAGGTGAAAAATAACTTTTTATAAAGCGTCGTTCAAATTGAGCAAAATTAAACACAGAATTTGCATTGATTTAATAAAACTTTTTATTGATAATTATGTATGACATTTAAACACAAAAGGCAATATCTGCCAAATGACCACCTCTTACAGCTCCACACACGTCAACACTTATGTCAAAATTTTGGATGACATTTAGACATAACCGTGGCTCTATCTCACTAATAACTCGAATAATTTCATCCTTTAGTTCAGGAATGGGTTGTGGAGTGTTCTTATAGACCTGGCTTTTCACATAACCCCAAAGAAAATAGTCCAACGGTATCAAATCATATGATCTTGATGGCTTATTAACAACATCGTTTCTTGCAATAACTCGTCCATCTAGGAGATTTTTCTCTCAATAAATCAATTGTTTCATTAGCAGAATGAAGTGTAGCATCATCCTGTTATAACCACATATCCTCCAGATCAATATTCTATTCAGCCTACAAAAATCCGGTTATCATCTTACGATATCGACCACCATTCACAGTTACAATTTCACCAGCAGCATTCTGAAAGAAATTCGGCCCAATTACACCTCCTGATCATAATGCACACCAAACAATGATTCTTTTAGGATATAAAGGTTCCTCATGAATCAATCGTGGATTTTCCTCACCCCAAATGCAGGAATTTTATTTATTATCATAGCCACCCACCAATTTCAATATGTACTTCATATAAAAAGATGATTTTTTTGAGAAAAATCATGTGTCTGTTTTTTGATTGGCAAATTGGCAAATTCACGACATTTTGAATGATGCAGTGGCTTTAGTTCCTGTGTTAATTAAACCTTATGTGCCTTCAGAGCTAATGGAAATATCCGAATATCCGACTAATGGAAATATCTGGATCTTCAACAACACTTTCACTTACCAAATCAATATCATCTTTTGAACGACCACTACGACTATATATTAATCTTCTTTTATCTTCCACGGAACCTGTGTCTTGAAATGTTTAAACAATTCGATTGATAGGGCTTACAAATGGACGACTTTGCAAATCGTAAATAACATGTAATTTTCTAAAAACATTTTTCACTGAACGCCCATTTTCATAAAATAATTCAACAATTTTAACGCTTTGTTGTATTTTTTACGACCCCATTTTTATAAATATCATACATTACACTTCCAGAATGAGACTATACCTAGGCAAATTTACACCCACCTGTGTTTTATTCAGCAATTAAAGAACACCGCTCAGTTTGAAAGACCTGTTAGACTCAATAATATTGAAATACAGTCAGCTAAAGAAGTAGACATTTTTAATGCTGTGATATTGCCGATTATTAGACGTGCTTTCGCCTTGGTTCCACACTACACTTTTATTTTTAACACAATTCAAGAACTAATAATATAATAGCGCACTACTATCTACTTCGCACAAAATGATTCTGCTTAGCACTGAATCTTCTTTCCAATGTTCTTAAAAGGGCGCAAACCAGATACAAAACCCAAAATCCAAATTTATCACACTTACTAAAATGGATGATTTAAAATTATATACAACATACATAGAAGATTAATATTCCATTATGGCAACGCCCCCTTCCCATACAGTTGTGGCAACTGTAAACTCTCAAGTTGTGGCAACTGTAAACTCTCTTTTAACATCAGTATTATCGAAAATCTACATTATATTATCCAATGTACAATTATTACTTTATATTTCATAGTCCATAATTTCAGAAGTTGTAGTCGTTATTTTAATTCGAATATATATGAAAGATGCTACAATAAGAACGCAAGATTTGAATTGCGCGCCATTTCAGCTATCATGATTCGATAGGTTAAGAATTGTGAAAGGTCGATAAGAGGCAGATAGGAGTTAATATATACTTACTATAATATACGTTACTTACGTTAATATACAGCACTACACGATACAGCAATCCGCTCTTCTTGTTTAACATTAGTTTCAAAATGATGAAAGTTTGGTTGCCACAATTCGTAAAGTTCAATTTTCAATTTCAAGTTCAAGTTCAATTTTTGGTAGAAATAATGTTTCAAATTCCATCAACTGTGGAGATAATTATCGAAAAATTCGAAACTACTAGTTCAGTTATTGATATGAAACACACGACATGAGCTCGTAGTGGTCGATTAGAACAAAACATTAAGGCAGTTCGTGAGAGTGTGGAGTCAGCCACTCTTCACCATAAAAGAATTGCATCTCCATGCTTACAAAGTCCAAATGACTCAACAACTTCTGCCAACAGACCATGCATAGCGAAGAGAGTGGTCACCGTTTTGGTGTGGACCTGTGGACTTTTTTTGTGGGGTTTTCTGAAGTCTTAGGTTTACGTCAACAAACCCACGATGACCCTTGCACTGGAGGCCGAAATTGAACTCTGTAAATAAATAAATACACACTATTTAACATATGCAGCTAATAGTAACCAAACAAAATCAATATACAAAAAAATAAAAGTAAGAAAAATTCTAAAAAACCTTAACAAAAGAAAATACAATCAAAAAACAATAATTAACACTGTTCAAATGATAAGGTACTCTATTGCTTCAGATAATAATTTAACAGTCTATTGAATACATGCACATTAGGAGCGCTCCCTATGTGAGCGGCCAAAGCATTGAAGAGGCAAACACCTTCCCAAAACAACGTATTCTGGAGACCAGTACTTCTCACAATGGGTACATCATAATTGTTCTTAGAACGGACATCGTAAGAATGCATATTTACTCTTTGTACCAAACAAGTTTCGTGTATCAACGAAATATCGCCATATTTATGCAAACCTGTTATTAAAATTTTCGCCAGAAAAGTACAGGTTTGCCAACAAAGCCGTGACGTTTACTGGATGTGTTGTGCCATACATAATTGTATGGATGTATGTGTTCCATACACATAAGTGTTTATCATAAATCAATAAATATTTCAATACTTTGCTACAAGAGAATTATTTTTGAACTCCATTTCAAAAAACGAAGGGCCAAATGTCTTTCATGTAAGGAAAATATTTTGATATTAATGATAGAAGAGACTATTTTGAATACGCATGTATATTTGGCAAGCCAGCAGCTCATATTTCAGATTGACCAGTAGTGTTTACGCTGTTATTAGTAACAGCTAATAAAATTTGCATACAAATATCTAACTACCTCAAAAACATTTATAGATAAAATTCAGCAAAAATTCAATTCAATATCAATTATTTTTTTATTTATTGGAACTTTCGGTCAGTTAATAAACTCGTATATTGGCCAAACTAAACAATATTTAAAAAACAGAATCAATGAACATAAAAAAAGCATTAGAAATCTAGAACCAAACGTTACAGCCCTAAAAAAAAAACAAATAATACCATTAATTTCAGAAATGATACATATAATTTAAGTTGTATATATAATAACATTATTAAATAATAAATTTTCATATTTTTTTATTTTTGCATCTAATACCATTACATATAACAAATCTAAAACAGTTAGGTTATAATAAAAAACAAAAATTTAAAGGTGAAAGATTTGTTAAATATGTCACTCACGCATTTAAATATTTTAAAAGATGTCACATATTACTTAAAAATGTGGAAAATTAATTGTTTAATTAGATATTGATAAGTTAGGTTATGTTCAGTTCACATGGATGATCTTGAAGTTAAAATCAATATAGAACGGAGTGTTCGGCAGGGTGACTTAATATCGCCTGTTCTTTTCTCAGCCTACCTTGAAGAGGTATTCCGTAATCTGGATTGGGGACAAGATGGAATAAAAATTAATAGCGCATATTTAAGTCACCTTAGATTTGCAGATGATATCGTTTTCCTGTCACAAGACCCAGATGAAATACAAAAACACATACAAGAGCAGCAATGGGTGGGAGAACCATTTGGCTTGAAAATAAACCTGAAGAAGAGTCAGGTTATGTTCAACAAATTTGCTGAAAACAGAAGAATATCAATTTTAGGAAGCAATTTAGAGGTGGTGGACCACTACATATTCCTTGGGCAAAGGATTTCAATGGAGGGTGATACCGCCCGGAAAGTGGAACGGCGCGTTAAGTGTGGCTGGCAGGTATTTGGCAGGCTCAATAGTGTTTAAGAACAAACTCCCACTTTGCCTGAAGAGAAAAGTTTTTGATCAGTGCGTGCTGCCTGTTCTGACATATGGAAGTGAAACATCACAATCAATTCAAAAGCTTCGGGTAGCACAGAGGGAAATGGAAAGGTGTATGCTTGACATTACAAAGCGGGACGGAAAGACCTGAACATGGATCAGAGGACAGACGAAAGTATTTGACATCATTGCAAGGGTGAAGTAATTGAAATGGAGGTGGGGCAAAGCAATGGGATACCGCTTGATCATAAGCGTCCACGAAGAAGACCTAAAACACGATGGATCGATGACATCATCAAGTATATTGGATCCGAATGGCAGAAGAAAGGCCAGGACCGCGCGACTTGGATGCATACTGGGGAGGCCTTCATTCTGCAGTGGATCGACAATGGCTAAATGATGATGATGATGATGATGATGATGATGATGATGGTGATTATATATACAGGTCCTATAATTAACAGGTCTATTCCTCGAAATAATTTGTGGAGTCGTTCTGTTGGAACTACTCCTCCAGCGTATTCAAATTCGGAATTAAATAATCATTGATAATCGCGAATGGCGAGGAATTAATTAATACATTTGGATCTTCATCAACACTGTCAAACTCCCAAACTCGCAAGCAACAGCGGCGATATTGTCTCCAGAACGCACAATTTTATGCCTTGTTTTTGTTTTAATATTGAACAGCGCGAAATGCTTTCAGAATTTGTCGATAATTCGGCGGAGACATCGTTTGGTATGTGCATCATAAAATTCACCAAGTTGCTCTCTAAGTTTGGAGCACAGAACACTGATTTAGATAATAAATTTCGACAATTTGCAAGCATTGCTCTGATGTTAAACGTTTCATGATGATTCGCCAGACTATACTGAATAATTTTGACATTAGAGGTGCCGAAACTTTTTTTAAAATTGAAGTGATTCAAGTAGAAGCGTCATCCTAAATTATAGATAGACCGCAGTTTTAATTTGCAAAGACTGTTTACTGATTCTTACTTACTTACTTACGATGGCGCCACAGCCCAAATCGGGCCTTGGCCTTCTGTATACTCCGTCTCCATCTTTCTCGGTTCAGTACCTGTGCCAATAGCATCCTCTCGGCGGTTCTGCGGTTTTCCAACTGGTCTTGGTCCATTGACTTTTCCCCTTAGTGTGCGTTTTGGAATTCTTCCGTCATCCATCCGCTACATATGCCCAGCCCATTGCAACTTCTTGAATTTTATGAGGGTTCATACCTCTGAATTATTGGGGATGGTATACACTTTTTTATTTTATGGTATTCTCCAGATCGAGGCTTCCCTCACAGGCCCGAGGATCTTTCTTTTAAAGGCGTTGAATAATTTTTGGACGCCTAAGTTAAAGTCCACGTTTCATTATCATATCACAGCATAATTTTCACATCACACCACATATAACACCACACATCGTTTTCCTGTGCACGTTTTTATTTTTAATAATTGGGTATACCAAAAAAATATATCTTGTTTGCTATCATTATTATTCTTTTAATTTCTATGGATTTCTATCTTTCGATAAGTTTGCCTAACTTCCCTTGCTACCAAGTCAAGGTTTACAAATATTTCTTTAGGATCCTTCAAAGATCTTGCAAATTTATTTATGTCGTCGGTGTTTCCGGTGTTCCAAGGAAACACAATATGCGGTCCTATTGTGTTTCCTTGATGTCAATGGGGAGTTTCCGAACAATATAGTCGAGTGTCAAATAAAGTCAGATCATTTTACTCTCATCTACTACTCTCACTTGTAACAAAGATTGGGTCATTACCATTCTTGCAAGCCGAATCAGTTTCGGTGGGACTCCAACATGATTTTATACAGTATGCCCCTGTCGATACTCTCATATGTCTGTATGAAGTTAACAAATACCTGGTGTACATCAATGTTATATTCCCAGCACTTTTCCAGCACCTGTTTGAATGAACTGAGAATGTCTGGTCCGTGGTCGATCGTCCAGCTCAAAATTCTCCTTGATATTCACCAATTACTTGAAAGGGCTTAATTCTCTTTTCTAGAATTTTCATCAAGATCTTATAAGACGTACACAGCAAGGATATCCCTCGGTAGTTTTCGCAGCACAGTTTGTTAGTATTTTAAAAATTGGGCTTATGATACTCAGGCGCCAATCTGTGTACGACATGTGCTATGCAGCTGCCGCCGACTTTCACAAGCTCATTTGGAATTTGATCAGAGCCCGGCGCTTTGTTCTTTGGGTGGTTGCTCAGAATTGTTTTTACTTCTTCGAGTGCCACATGACTCAAAGAGGATCCTTCATCACCTTTAATGCACTGCTGCTGCAGTTCGTGCGGTTGTATAGTTGTATATTATAGTTGTATGTATGTATATTATAGTAGTATAGTTGTATAACGCCGGGGTTGCTATCCTGCCACATTCTCTGCGACGGATGTTGTGACATTTTTAATGTCTTGCCACATTTCTTCTATTGGCATGCTGGTGTTGTTCAGCATTGTCGCAAAACGCCTCTCCAAGGCTGATACCTATTTTGCAATTACTTTCTCATCCTTGAGTTTTCCAGTGTTGAATTTAGAAACCGGTTGTGTTTTTGAGTGTCCTCGATTTGCTATTCAACATCGGAACTTGATCTTTACTAAATAGTGATCTGTGTCGCAGTTATCCCCTGGACGTGCTCGCCCGTTCAGAATGCTGGAGGTCGCCCTTTTCGCTATTTGAACGTGGTCTGTTTGGTTGAATGTTCGTCCGTCGGCAGATGTCCCCGTTCTCTTATGAATGTTTACTCGTTCTGCATACTGAAAAATATATTAGTTTGAGATTACCGTATGCCTTGTGTATATTATTATTGAATTTAAGAGCGTAAGCTTCAGGCAACTATTAAAGCACCTACCTATAATAGAGACTGGTAACTTAAGTGAACAAAGCACTTTCGCAATCGGGATATAGCTCTATTAAATTGCAAACATCTTTACAACCTCTGGAAAGCTTCACATTCATTCGCAATTTATGAAAATGGAATTGATAACATTATGAAATCGATGTCGATATTTTTCAGGAACGGCTGCTTTTGTCTGTGCTTCCTCAACATGTCGCCATGGAAATGAAAAACGATATCATATCGCCGGTGGAAGGGCAATTTCACAAAATCTATATACAGAAACACGAGAATGTCAGGTAAGTGGAATGTAATTTTGTTTGATATGTTCGTTATAAATTTAGACCCTACTAGTTGGAATATTAAGTTTCAAACTAGTTTTTATCTCAGATTTTGATGGTAGCGTTAAACATTTTTATGATACAACAGTGTCATACACTTCATTTTCCCACTATTCCTCGTTTCAAATCCCACTAATTTTGGGTTGAGAAAAACGAATATGGTATGATAAAGAAACAATTTTATTAGTTCTAGTTTCTGTTATACAGGGTGTTTGGTGCATCCTTTGCCAAATTAAAATGGCCGAGAGGATGTCGCTTGCATGTAATTTTGACTTTCATAGGACCCTACAACGTTACACATTAAAATTAAAATTATAATTTGGTGGATATATCAATAACTTTTTTTTTTACATACAAGTTTCAACGCTGACTTTTGGATTTTTTCAAAAAAAGATTTAAAAATTAACATAAAAAACCTGTGGGCCCATTAATGCTTTATGGAGGCTGAGGAGATAGCTCCCATCGGTCATTTTAATTTGGCAAACGATGCACCAAACACCCTGTATACAATACGTGGAAGTATTTTATTTTAATGGATTAAGATAAAATGGAACATTTTAACTACATATGCCATCTGACGATGGCTGCGGCATTTTCTTGATGGAAATTGATACTAAATTGTATAAATAAAACAAAGTTGTCTGATTTCCACTTATATTTTTCTCTAAAACATAACACGTTTTGCTACACTGTAGCTTCTTCGGATTGTTGACAAAGAATAAAATTGTATTGTGACAAATAGTAGGTACTATAATAATCACGTAATTTTACATGTTTTTTTTTTTTCTGGAAATTTCCAGAACCCTTATTCAAACTGTTTTTTCAACATATTTAATCGCGCAGAATGGTTGATGTCTATTTGGTCATTAAGAAGGACATCTGTGTATTTATGACGGTTTGGTTTATTTCCAAACATTCTAGTAAATTCAGATTGTAATCCTTAGTTTCTATGTGTAAAAAATATTATATAATTTTAAAACCATTACTAAATGTATTTGTTTCTTTAATGAAAAATAAAGTTTGTCCTATATAAAATATATTGTACGAACCACAATTCATTTGGTAGACGCCTGATTTATTGTCTTTCCCCATTTTTTGTTTATAGTTATTTTTTCAATTTTTTCCCAAAGAATTGTTAGTTGTAAAGGCTATATTTATATTTATTTTAAGTTTTTCGGATATATGTCCATAATAAGACAGAGTTTTAAATGCAAATTCTTTAATTTTAATCCTAGGATAGGCTTCCGAAGCGTTTAATTTTTCTGTTTTTTGGAGACTATTTTATCAACTATTGAAACTGGAGAGCCATTGTTAACCGAATTTTGCTTAATTAAATTTAATTATCTATTGTATTTGTCTGGATTTAGAGGAACATTGATTAAACGATGAATCATGCTATTATAGGCTACCCGTTTATGTTGTTGTGGGTTATTGGATGTATTGTGTACCGTGATATCAGTGTGAGGAGGTTTATGGAAAATCGAAAATTACGTTATGCAAAATTAAATGAAAACTTATTCGAATTTTTAGAAATAGTTAGGTCCAAAAAGTTTATTGAACTGTTCAATAAACACAATTGAACCATTCATCATTTAAACAGGTAGATCATTTAAACTCAGAATCGAAGAACACAAGCGCATCTATTTAAATAATAAAATGAACTCAACATTCGCGGAACATCTCGTTAAAGAAAAACATATTAAATGTATGTGTTTCGGCAACGGCATAATGATTTTATATTCTTACACATAGAAAATAATGGTTACAAACTGAATTTACTAGAATATTTGGAAATAAACCATCACAAATACACAGAAACCATTCTCCGCTATTAAATATGTTGAAAAACAGTCTAAATATTCTCTATTTATCTACTATTTGTCTACTGTTAGTCTACTATTTGTCACAATACCATCCGAAGAAGCTACTGTGTAGCAAAACGCGAATGCGAGAAAAATATAAGAAGAAATTAGGCAACTTGGACAACATATGCCAACAACATTAAAAGTCCATTTGTTTTTTTTTAATAGCAGTTTACATTCTAGGAGTTCAAAATTGATAGGAGAATACCTGTCAATTTGTTGGGTCTGAAGAGAATTATGTAGTGGCTTTATGAGATCGATTTGTTTTGGCTTACTTCTTGTAAGTGAATTCCGGAGCATCCCTGCACACAGATCAGCAGTATTCCGCAAGCATTGATTCATTCCAACGGTCTTGATATCTTTGTTCTATCGCAGAAATATCCTGATGGAATCTTTCTCCGCATTCATCACTCTACAACTAGGAGCGAAAAAGTCTAGGTGGGGGTGGAAAACATGGATTTAAGGGACATGTTGCATCCGAGTTGATGGTATTCTTGCAGAAGTATTGTCCTTTTTTAAAGATGAATATCTTTTGGGTCTACGAGAATCTCGGCAACGACATTTTTCTTTCTTGAGTTAAGATTTCTTGCAGACCAGTCTGCTTGAATATAATGTGATTTTATATTCCTGCTGCCCCACGTACATAAAAAGCAGCATTATTTAGTGTACCCCAATTGCATTCCTAAGAGTACAGCGATGACTTTTAGATCGCCACAGATTTTCCACTTGTGATCAGCATGTTTGATTGAATCGAGGAGTCCTGTTTTGTTTGTGTAAGTCTCCTGCATGCACCAACAGAAACAGAAGGAAGACGATTGCCAATGTGAAGTAATACAGCTTTCAGACTAAGCTTGGATGGATCTATGAATATCTTCCATTCAGTTGGATCATGTTTCAAATTCAAACTTTTCATCAAGCCATTAACCTTGCAGCAAACAACAAGATTGTTTTTCTTCTCAAAAAACAGGAAGCAGAACCTAATGTTGTCTGTAATGTGCGACCCTGACATCACGTTGGAGAAGATTCCATTGCTGCATTTCTTTGACAAGTCAAGGTCTCGAATAAGATCAATGAGGGTCATGGGATGTGTACGACTTGTTGGGTTCTTCTTCCACACTGTTCTTTATTTTCTACTTCAAGAACATAATTTTTGGGTGGAGTAGGAACTAGTAAACTATCTGAATGTGGAATTGGTCGAATAGCCGATGGAAGATTCGGATAATGAACTGTTCTGAACGCAATTGTTCCTGACGCGAACTTAAAACACATGTTCACTTTGCACGATCTTCGGGTTCAGTTGACTCCAAAGTTTCGGAATCAACTGAAACAGGTTTCCTAGGTTACCTGACATCAGCCACCTCCAATATCACTTATAAAAACCACCGTCCAATCCTTGCCCTTGGTAGGAATAATTTAATCCCAATATATAATGGACTAACACTGTATGTTAAACAATAAGTGTGCTGCATTCATAATAATGAACAATTTAATCAAGAAAAAGGAAATAAAATCGCAAGGAAAGGACAAAACATTTGTACCAAAACAGAAAAGTATAAACTTTAACGTACAAACAGTGATTTTTGACGCTTGTTGAAATAACCTAATCAAACATAACCTACCAACATCCCACTGCACACACAGACGGAGCGGGGCATACATCTCACACCACACAAATATTTATTAACTGTGTGTGGTAATTTTGCGTCATAAATATTTTCGCCTCACAGTATTTTCAACACACACGCAAATTTGTATTGGATTAGACCCAGCTTTAGGACAGAATTCAGAGAATAAGTAATTTTATTACTCTTCATAATACGATTTCTGATATCTCCTGTGATGTTGTTTTCGTCCAGTTTTTCGTTAGTTCGATTATACCAAACGTGCAGATCTGTCAATGATAGATTTAAAGAACATAAATACTCAATTTTACATAACCACAGAGGCTTTGTCGAACCTTGTTAGACCAGGAACATTTTTTTATACAAATAATGACAAATTGATACGTAGTTGCAATAAAAACATGCTGTTAAATTACTTCGAAATTTCCGAAACTAAAAAAGCTATATAAGATGGTAAAAATCTAACAAATACCCAGCTGGACTTCGGAAATACCGCCATTATTGAAAGTGCCATACATTTAAGGAGACAGTCTAATAAAAAACCGACCTCCATTGGATAATACTTTGAAGATTTAGTTTCGATTATACATAACTCTCTTTGCTAGAAGACAAAGAAACATGTCAGAGAATACAGTCATGTCAGTTTTAAAGTAGTGTTTGAGAATGTAAAGTCGTTTTACGAAACTATAGTCATACAAATTTTGTTTAAAAATGAATATGATAGATAACAAAGTAAAAAATTGTTATATTCCTTTTTTAAAAAATAAACTCACGAAGTAACGGACAAATCAATCAATAATATGTCAGAGAATATCTCGAATATATTCGGAAACAAATACCAAGTGTTTTAATCTTTATCATTACTCTGTATATTATTCTCTAGTATGTTTGATAGAACTTTATAAGTTCGTTACCAGGCTTCACTAGTTCTAAAGGCATATTCTCTACCCTGAACACTTTATGGTTCTGGCGTACAATCGGAGGCAAAAGTACTAAAAATAAATATTAATAAAACTAAGCAAAATTGGTTCCAAACTGTTTAAGTTACATAATCTGAAAGTATGAAATGCTTGATAGCTTTTCTATATATATTTGAAACGTGTTTATATCATTATGTTAAATATGGTGTTATAATGGTGTATTAGTGAATCTCCTTAAGATCACGTATAAAATTAGATAATTTTAAATTGCAATGACTATTGAACGGCTCAAATTAATTTCAAATTTTCACAGTGGCTTAAGAATTGAGTAAAGAATAGTGTGTCAAATGTTTAAACGTATTGTAGCATTTTAACATACCTCCGATACATCCTTAAAGTTAAAAATATTGATCACTAATAATTATCAAAAATAAATAATATTTAGAGGTTTTCATTAATGTTTAAGTATTAGTAAAAATTCCATGTTCGTAGTTCTAAATCAAAAATGTTTTTGGCGAAAAGTTAAAATCCAGGCATATTCACTACCAAAAGTTGATTTTTTCATATTATTTGTTATTATTAATTTAATTCTAGATTATAGATGAAATTTTCTCTTTCTTTTTTAATTATACATTATTTTCTAGCATTATCTTAATTAATTTTCCTTTTTTATGTCCTGTAAAGCAAATATATACTCGAATTTATGATTTTGATACTTTCACCTCCGAATATCCTATATATCCTTAAACTTTCCTCTACTTCTACCATTGGCTGGACTGCTTCTATAAATTGTAATCTACCATTTAGATGTTGATTTCTGATTGTTGAGTCTGATGATTCCGTTTATCAGTATTTCAAAATATGTCTTCCATCGCTCTAGTATTGTATCTATGTTGGTTAATATGTCGCCATCTGCGTCGTTAATCAAAGATTCTCTAGGTTGAAAGCTTTTTACTGTCTTAATGTTCTGTAAAATTTTCTTGTCCCCTATTTGTCGTATATTTCTTGAATTTTCTCTTTTTACATTTTTTGTAGGTCCCATTTTTTTTTCTTGCATACACTTTTGGCCTTCCTTCTCACTCTCTTGCATTATTTTCTTTCGAAAACTATTTCCATTGAAGGAAAAGTCATGACTACCGTTTTTGGTGGAATTCTCATGGTACCGTTCTTATAGACTCCTAATGCTGAAAAAATGACTCGCTGGAGGAAGCTTTACTTCAACTGATGGTGTCAGAGCCGAGCTTACCGCTTATCTGACAAATTTCAACATACCGAAGGTATTAAAAATTTGCAACATAATTTGTCTAAATACGGGCGGGGTAATTGTAACACTACCATTAAAATTATTTATAACTGTTTAAAGAAACAAGATAGAATATTTTTTATTATAATTTTAATATTTGTTTATTTTGTCTTTAAATTTTGTGTTAATTATTTTTTTAAAATTATGTTGTGTAATTAAGTTTAACACATTTTCCGTAGCTTGTGTCAATTAATTTGGTGTTATTGCATCTATTTCAGCATACATGTTGTCTTTGAGTTGCTGTATGATTTGGAGCTAATTTATGTAAATATTTTCCTTCAAAAAAAAATAATCCGGAGTCATCAAATCAATTTTGAAAATTGACAATTTGATGGAGGTGGGTTATGATGGACTTACAGTATTTTTATCCCTTATTATTGTATGCAGGTAACTGATCTTGACCAAATTGCATCTTATACGGAAGCATGTACAAGTAACGTCTCAAAATTATGCGTAAACTGCGTGGAGAAATTCCCAATTGTGCACTACTTTGCCCAATAGACGTTTTTGGAAACTCCTCCATACGTGCAATATTTGCAGCGCTTCGCACTTTTCTTGGAAATCAGATTCGAAGCATGTCCCCCAAATGTTCCGAATTTTTTAAATTGCTTGAGTAAACAATAAATTGTCGCTTTATTAAGTGCCGGACGATTAGGATATTTTCGCCTAAGTTCACGTTCAGTTATAGTCTGGTTCAAGATATTTCGTTGCCTTTCGGTAAAATGTTAATTGCCCCAATAAATTTCAATAAAAATATTCCCAGCTTCTTCAAAAGCGCCAGTGTCGGAATGGTTTAATTTTTAAATAATTTTGGAAAAAATAAAATATTGTTAAATTATTATTATTATGTATGACTAAAACATTGTTTATTGGTTTGTGTATTCTGAATTTATTACCACAATAAAAATAAATAAATAAATAAATTTATCCTATTAGTACAATAAAAGGTATAACTTAAATTTAATTCGGTTCCACCCTCACTGTCACTTTGATCTACATTAATAATAAGTGGCTCTATATTATTAGTAAATGATACATAGGAATCTTCTATTTTAATAACATGGTTAATCGAATTTATCCAACTTTCTGTGGGAATACTATCTACAACCTTCCTAATTAATGTCGCAGCACTTGCACTTGGCACCGGATAAATGTTTTCTGCTCTAACATTGGATTTTTCCTGATGCCACATATGCTCAATTGGATTAAAAATACAGTAATACGGGGGAAGGCGAAAACCGTATGTCCCATATCGGCAGCAATGGAATCACATCCATATTCCTTTTTAATATCAAATGCCTTTAATATTTCTAGAAGATCACTTTTTATATGTTTTCGAAGTATATATCGTTTTTGAATTATTAAGCCCCCTATTCAATAAAGAAACATACACATTTTTAACAATTTGCTTAGCATCGGACGATACATGTTTTCTTTTAAAATTAGTAGTTTCAAAATAACGACCGAATTCGATTAATTTTATCTTTTTATCTGTTATTTTATTAGGCCCTGTTTACTTTTTTTGGAATTTTGTCCGGTTTAGTTATGATAGGGGTTGTTAACAGTTTATTGCAACCCTTAAGCAAACGGTATATCTTAAACCGTTTTTCGAAAAAGTTTTCACCGTTTTCTGTCAAAAATTGGGAATTTATTGTGAAAGTATGGTACATTACGTTTTATTCAAAGTATTGTCCATCACTAGCCACTACTTTTTCCCATCTTTCTGGTAGCATTCGGATACCACGTCGTAAGAACTTTTCATCTTTTGAGGCTATCCACGAATCGACCCAATTTTTGGTACCTTCATGTGATGTAAAGCGTTGCTCAGACAAACCATGTACCATCGATCAGAACAAGAGATAATCGGAAGTGGCAATGTCTGGTGAATATGGCGGGTGGGGTAGGACTTCCTGTGTGGAAAAATTAATAAGATATCTCAAAAATATTGTTTTCTTTGGAAGACGGAGAACTTTTCGAACGACGCTGATAAATTTCAACATACACCGATTGTGCTACGTGAAACGGGAATTATACGGATCCAAAGTCCTATATTGCGCGGTCACGCAATGGACGCATGCGGTATCGTTCACACGCGCCGTTTTTTTAAAAATAACACCAAAGTAAATTGCAAATGCCGCACATTTCCCCGACATCGCCCAAAAAAATTTTCTGAAAATAATTTTACGTCATTGTAAATACGAATTCATTCATCTTTCAATATTTTGATATTTCCATTTAAATTTAATTTACTAGGAAAATAAGAGTTTCAAGAACGGCAAAGAATTTTCGACCGTAATGCAAAGCAAATATTTCGGCGTCTAAAAACATAAATTGCTTGGTGAACCAAAAGGAAATGAGAAAGGAAAAAAAATGGAGGGGAATAGAGATTTGCTTTGGGGAACGAACCCGACGCGAAGTTGTTTTCACTTTTTGATTACTTTGACCAAGTGAAAATAGAGATGAGGGATAAAGTTTTGCTTTATATAAAAACAAACTGAAAATTGATGTAATTGTATTTGTATATATAAAAGAATCGGTGTCCCCAGGCATAACCTTTTTCGGGATATCGTAACTAGCATCTTAAACAAACTACATTAGGATGTATGAGAAGGGAAATACTGTTTTTAAAAATGGATTTATTTATAGCAC
This sequence comes from Cosmopolites sordidus, assembly GCA_031761425.1. Taxonomy (NCBI): domain Eukaryota; kingdom Metazoa; phylum Arthropoda; class Insecta; order Coleoptera; family Curculionidae; genus Cosmopolites; species Cosmopolites sordidus. The sequence goes on along the minus strand of JARFXV010000817.1, from coordinate 30,245 downwards.
AAAGACATGTTTGTTTTTCTATCTCGGGGGATTAATAATTCTTAATTTTTTCTTAAAAAAAATACGTTTAAATTAGGAGAAACGGAAAAAAAGCTTTATTCAAAGTATGCGCCATTGCTAACTGCACATTTTTTCCATCTCCCTGGCAATTTGTGGATACCCTCCCAAAAAATCTTACATCATTTGAGGTGGTCTAGTCATCAAGCCATTTTTCAACATCTCCGTAATTCATTTCTTCTATTGGAACCTTTGGTGAGAAACACTAAATTTGAAGAGACTTACTACTAACACCAAATCACTTTGTTTGAACTGTTCGACGCACGTTTCGCTAACCATGTTAGCATCATCAGGAGATGATTTACTCTAATTCTAAAACTACACTATGTTCTATTTATATGAACCCTACCTAACGAAGCGTGTAAAAATCATGAACCGTGAGGTTTACTAAGCCTTACATTAATAATTGAAAAAGTGGACAGAACGGGATAGGTCCTTTATCTCGGTTCATGATTTTCTTACATTTTTATATTTGAATGCTTTCATATGCCTTCAAAGCCCTATTATTATTAACACTTTTCATTAGTCTTAAATTACTAATATCTATACTGTGATCGTGTTCGATTGCATGTTGGGCAACACAAGATTTTTCATTTCTCCCATATCTAATATGGGCAATATGTTCTTTATATCTAGTCAATATGGATCTTTTTGTTTGCCCAATATACCTTCGATCACAGTCTTGATAACTCATTTCGTAAATCCCCGACTTTTCATGTTGCTCTACTTAATCCTTTGGATTACCCAGAACCTCTTAATTTATTATATGGTTTGTACACAACCTGTCCACTTTTTTCAAAATTTTGTCTAGCCCTCTTGTTAATTGGGCATCAAATGGTATTACCATGAATTTCTTTGTCTTCTGATCCTTTTGAAATGTCGAAGATACTTTTAATAATTTTCTGAAGTTATGTTTTCTAATTAATTTATCTACATTGTTCTTATTATAACCATTTACTTCAGATACCTCCCTAATTAATTTTAATTCTTTGTTATAATTATCTTTATTTAAAGGAAAATTAATTAATCTATTTACTATAAAATTTAATCTAGCCATCTTATTTTGGAAGCTATGATTTGAATCGTTAGGAATGTATCTCGAAGTGGTGATGTTTTTTCTGAAAATATCAAAATCTAACTTATTTTTATTATTTCTACTGACTGAAACATTCAGAGATGATAAACTATCGTTGTTTTCGAGTTCATGCGTGAATAATATATTTTGGGATTTACTATTTAAGTTCTTAATAAAATCATCTAAATTTTCATTTTTCGAATCGAAAATGGCAAAAACGTCATCCACATATCTTAACCATACCTTCGGAAAGTAACTCAATTCATCTTTTGCCTCGGTTTCAAATTTACTCATAAATAAGTTGGCTAAGAATCCTTCTTGTTGTGTTGTATCTTGATACATAAGTTGTTAAGGAGATGTACTCAGAAACAATCTTGTTATTAAAACCGTTAATAATTGTTGAAATGTTTCATGGAAAGTGTGTGAGAAACTTCTTACGGTAGTCGGAAGCGGCCGAGTCTGGTGAGTACAGCGGGTGGGGCAAGTGTTCCCAGCCAAGTGCGGAAATGGTGATCCGGTCAAGATCCGATTCAAAAAAGTCATTCTTTCATGTCGAGAAAGTAAAGCGTCGAACACCGGTTTTCGCTTTTCCATCTCTCTGTTGTTCAGCTGATGTGGTACCCATTTTCTTGCCTTCTGGATCTTTTCCATGGCATGTAGACGATCACAAATGGTACGGCGACTAACATTTAACCTATCTGTCATTTATTGTTGCGTTTGCATATCACATTCTTCCAGCAATACTTGCAATTCGACATCTTCAATTTTTTTCGGTTGACGTAGGTGTTCTTGGTCTTTCAAGTCGAAATCACCACTTTTGAATCGTCGGCCACAAGCGTCTTGCGTTGGGATATTGTCACCTAAGTTTCCCCAAGTATACACGTGCTTTCACTCACGTTTTTCTTTTGATCGAACTAGAAAAGCAGTACGGGCCGCATCTGCTCTTTATTTGGCTCGAAACTCAACACGCTTCATGTTTTCATGTTGGATTCTGCAGCAACATTGCAGCGGCGATAATTTCTTCGGAACGCGCAGTTTTTGTCTTGTTTTTGCTTTAATATCGAGCAGAGTGAAATGCGTTCGAAATTTGTCGATAATTCGGCAGTAGATCGCTCGGTTGTGCGAGAATAAAATTCACGAAGTGCTCTGTAAGTATGTCGCACACAACACTTGTTTTGATAATAAAATTTCAACAATTTGCGAACTTTGCTCTGATGGTAAACGTTTCATGATGATTCGCTAGACTATTCTGAATAATTTTGACAAGTGTGAGCGCAAACTCATGGTTTGTTTGACAGCAACCTCTATCGGAAGTTCCGAAAATCACCCTTTAGAAGTTGTAACATTTCTGGCTCAAAAACTGACCCAGGAGATTTTTCAAGTCTCCCAGGAAGTAAAGTTTGTACCACCTAAAGTGTTTTATAACAATCTAAATAAATCGTAGTCGGAGGGCATAAGGTCGAGATACTACGGTGGATGGGCCTAAAAATTCGAATCTTTCCCCAGATAATTCAGGCAGAGTCTAGTCGATAGCTCGCTAAAATTCATTTGATTGTGAACAATATTTCTCCGAATTAATGTCTGGTTTTTATGTAATAGCTCATAATAAGTGGTTCCCTTCCACCAAATGCACAGTTTCGTCTTCTTTCTAAAGCGATTCGATCTTGCGGTCGATGTTGATGGTTGTCCTGGATCAACCCATGATTTTCTGCGTTTTGGGTTCTCGAAATAAATACATTTTTCCAGTCAAGATCCAATGTAAAAGTCTTTCTTTCATGCCAAGAAAGCAAAACTTCGCACACCGTTTTTCACTTTTCCATCTGTCTGTCGTTCAGCTGATGTGGTACACCTTTTCCTGCCGGAAAAAGCATCTTCCATTTTTTTCGGTTGACCTGGTTATTATTATATTGTTTGTCTTTCAAGTCGAAATCACGAGTTTTGAATCGTCCACAACAACGCCCAGAAGCATCTTGCATTTGGACATCACCGTAAAATTCCACAAGTGTACGACGGCTATCGTTCGCGTTTTTCTTTTAATTGAACAAGAAAAGCATACATGCCGCAAATGCTCTTTATTTGGTTCGAAACTCGACATGTTTACCACACGAAAAAAAATTGACACTAACTGGAAATCTTTTAAACAGCATTTTGGACACCACTGTCATAGCAACAAAATGACGGGAACGAGTATGTATGGTACATCAACCCAATATTTATGTTTTTCATTATTTTTTATTCAAAACTCATAGCTAGTTTCCGCTTTAAGAATAGCCAGAAATCACACAGACTGAAGTTGGTTGAATATGAGATAGAGCACCACGAAACTTTCTGTAGCCGATATATTGCGCCCAATACTACTTTTGTTTTTCGGTGTATTCTCATATAGCACATTTTCTATTAAAATGGAACGGTTGATTAAGGAGGTCAATAAGCTTTTCAGTGAGCTCGACAACAGCCACATCATAACAATCACACATCAATCATTTCGAAAAATTTCCTTCAATCCAAAGAGGCAATTCTTCTCTTTCATTAATGAATTATGTATGCCACTAAAATAATTGTTACGGCTCAATGCTTATATTATGCTCAATTATTATATTTTACCCAAATTTAAAAAACCAATCCTCTCAGCTTGGTATAAGGACGACACAAGTACGACCTAGTGGTTATGATATTTGTCCTGCATGGTTGGGTAGATGGCATACTGTGTAGTTTCAAACACGTACGTTTACTTGCTTCCTTGTGGAGGTCCTATATTTGTTGAATATAAAGCACTCGAGAAACTCAAGAACGACAACGACCGACAAAATCGTCACAAAAATTGACAATGTCGTATTTAATCATGTCGACTGAAGGTACGCTTCTTACACTTCTTGATTACTTAAATTGTGAATATGCCAGCACAATATTTTTCCTGATTGGAGCAGAGCAACATTTCTCAAGGGAGTTTAGGCTTCTTTAAAAGTGATTCGGCTGAGTGTTTTTCGCTATTATACCATTCATTATTGTACCATTATATGCCAAAGACGAAACAACAGTCCAAACAGTGAGTGGGAAGGAACAGGTGAAAGTGTATCAAAGAAATTTCAGTACAACTTCAATTTCAAACAATTCAACATTCAACATTGGGTGCAAATAAGTTTCAACATAAAAGGTGTGCAAATAAGTTTCCGCCGTTTTCTACCAAAAATTAGGAATTTATTGTGAAAGAACGGTACATTACGTTTCATTCAAAGTATTTTCCATCACTAGCCACTACTTTTTCCCACCATTCTGGAAGGATTCGGATACCACGTCGGAAGAACTCTTCATCTTTTGAGGCTATCCACGGATCGACCCAATTTTTGGTACCTTCATATGATGTAAAACGCTGCTCAGACAGACCATGTGCCATCGACTAAGTGATAATCAGAAGGGGCAATGTCTGGTGAATACGGCGGGTGGGGTAGTACTTCCCAATTAAGTGTTTCCAAATAGGTTTTGACCTGCACCGCAACATGCGGACAAGCATTATCATGTAGGAGAATAATTTTGTCGTGTCTGGAGTAGTAATGGGCGCGTTTTTCCTTGAGTGCTCGGCTCAATCTCATTAATTTGTTAGGTAAAGAGCTCCAGCAATGATTTTTTGAGCAAGTCAAAATACACGACACCAAGCTGATCCCACCAAATTCACAGCATCAGTTTTTTCCATGAATATTCGGTTTGGCTGTCGATGTTGAAGCATGGCCAGGTGGTCCCCATTGCATTTTCTCTTCTTTGGGTTAGCCTAGTGGATCCATTTTTCATCACCAGTGACTATACGATGCAAAAAACCCTTTTTTATACCTGGCAAGCAACATTTCTTTTACGTTTACTTAAGTTCTTTGTTTAAAAATTCACCGTTTTTAAACTTTTGAAACCACTCACGACAATTTCTCTCACTTAAAGCCTCACTACATGCCTCACCACATGCTTCTACAAGCAATCGATGCCCCTCAATTGCAGATTTCTTCAAATTAAAGAAGTAAATCAAAAGTTCCCGCAAATGACTCTTATTCGGCAGAAAACTTGACATTTTCGCACGAAAAATAATATGTGATGCTGATATGGAGTCACTAATACTTTAAGGTTATGTTGTGACCAGATGACCAACTTACGATATTACCTTTTAATTTGACAATTTCAACATAACCTGGTGAGGTCATATATATATATATATATATATATATATATATATATATATATATATATATATATATATATATATATATATATTGTTATGACTATTTATTGTAAGAATTATTTAAAATATTTTAAAGCAACACATATCCTAGGGCGCTGTTGTATCTACTGGAAGCAAGCTTACTGGATTGGGTTGATGCAAAAGTTCGTCTCAGTTTTTGAGTAAAATTTTATTTACTAGAAATTACATTTTTGTAATAGTACTGTTCTGTTCGGTGATCTTTCTCCATCTCCTACCTATAGCTGCATAATCCCGAGCCCGTAAAAGCTCGGAGATTGCTAGCTAAAGAACTGATCTAGGTAAATTTACAAATCTTCCAAGCTAGTAAAGTTTTTACCATCTAAGCTGTTTTGAAGCGATCTAAATAAATGTTAATCGGTTAGAGCAAGGTCGGGAGAGTACAGTGTATTAACACGAATATTAAAAAAACCTTTTAAAACTTTGATGCACCTAAAAAAAACGTAACACTATAAACTGCGAAATATCTAAAACTGTTTCCCAAATTTGTTTTTTATTTTCTTCCTTTAATATTTCCCGAAAAGTCATATTCTTTCTTGCTGGTTAGATTTTTCATCCGGTTAAGGTGAGCACATCTCTAAAAGGAATTTTTTAACAGTTTTGAATAAATTGGATACTGACGTTGTAATATCCCTAAAAATATGTTAAACCTAAGGGAAATTATACTAGATACTAAAAATTGATTTAAAATTGGAAAATATTTCTGTTGTCATCAATCAAACAACTTTCAAATTAGCTTCGTTAAACATACAAGGGTAATCTGAAAAGCTTCCAGCCTCAACATGAAGATGGCGTTACTGTCAAAAATACTCTAGTAATATAATTGCGCATGCGTTGAAAGATAATGTTGAAAATTTCAGCCATAGTAGATGCTCAGTTGTTGTTTAATAGTAATTTATATCAGTCTATGTTAGAGTTTCTGTAAAGATCAAATATGGAGCCATCATTAAAGGCAATACGCCTACGCAAATTAAAGCTGAGATGGATAATATTGTCTTTCAAATGCAAGAATTTAATGACGGCTGGATATTCCATTTTTTCCATCTTTACAGAAACACGAACATCGACTAACATAAATGACTTTTAAACAATAACTGAACATCTAATGCGACGGTTGATATTAATGTATCCGGAATTGGCAACAATGGTGTTGCTAGGCGCCTTCCGACATATACATAGTAAAGTTTGACGTTATTTCCTGTATACGTACTCAGAACGTTTTCGGGACTTCAACTCACACAACACAATTTGGGGCTCTGCTCACACTGACACCAGGGGCAAAATATTGATAGACTTTATCAAACAAAACAACCTTTATTTCTTAAATGATACATCACAAACCCATGTCAATTTATCATCACAAACTCAATCAGCAATCGGCCTGTCCCCTTGCTCAAGCGACCTACTTCAATGGGAACTGCTAGACGAGACCTACGGAAGCGATCAGTTCTCATCCAGATATGTTCTCTCACTTGAATACCCTCAATTCAACCATAAGGGTACCTGAAAAGCTGACTGAAAAAAAATACAGAGAAATCTGTGTTAATCCCAAATTTTTCCAACCCAATAAAGAGGACTTCATAAAAGAGTTTACATCAGCCATCTTAAAAGCCTCAGAATCAAGCATACCAGTTTCCAAAACCTCCTCAACAAAATCCCCTATGCTCCATGGTGGAACGAAGAATGCAAAAATGCCATAAGATTCAGAGATTCAATAGAGCTCTGCACAAATTCAAACTGACTCCATCCACCCCCAACCTTATAGAGTACAAGAAGGCTAGAGCTTTAACCAGGAGAACAATATTTGCAGCCAAAAGAAAGTCGTCAAAATTCTTAAATGTCATAGCCCCACAGACCAATATCCAGAAATTCGAAGACAACCAAACTCTGATAATACATGACCTGGTAACAAATGGTGTCTGGATCACAGATAGAAAAGAAATATCTGAAATTTTTGCAAAACATTAGCACAAGATATATGTCATACACCAAAAAAATTAAATTGATTATATCAACGATATCTCCCACAACGATAACATCTTCCACCAAATTCTTAAATACAACCATCCATTTTCTAGAAACGAACTTAACGCTCTCATACAGTGTCGAAATGGTTTCCAGGACTTGATTATATTCTAGTACCTATGATGGTTAATCTTCTGGCTGAAGCTTTAGATTCACTTTTAGACCTATATAACGATCTCTGGTATGAAGAAATTTATTCTGAGGCTTGGAAAACAGCCATTCTGGTTCCTATACATAAAACAGGAAAACCTAGAACATTGATCGAAAGTTACCGCCCAACTTCACTGACAAATCACCTCGGAAAAATCTATGAGGTATTAGTGAATGAGAAGTTGATCTGGTAAATTAAATCTCAGAATCTTATTGACCCACGGCAAATGGGTTTCAAAAAGAACAGATCTATCATCGATCACCTGATGGGATTCCAGATAGACATACCTTCCTACAAAAATATTATGTGGTGGCAGCTTTTCTGGATATCGCGGGAGCATTTGATTCGGTAAACAAAAATTGCATACTACATTCCATCCGCAGATGGGGTATTAAAGGACATTTTCTAAATTTTGTATCCAGTTTTCGCTCAAATAAAACCTCCGTAGTAAAGACAAACAACGCAGTATCTGACATCTATCGGATCCGTTTTAAGTCCAATCCTCTTCCTGATTGTCATGGTATCCGTACGCCTATTGCGGACTCTACTCTACTTCTTCCTCCATCATCACGGGAGAGAAACAAATCCAGTCTGCCTTAAATTCTTTGTCGATATGGTCTTCCACATCTGGTCTCCAAATATCTCCTTCCAAATCAAAAGTGGTGTACTTCTGCCGTTGTAGAAACTGCCCACGTCTCCACACGAACGGCACACCTGCCCAGTCCGACTCCCCATATGGATGCCTCGGTCTCATATTCGACTGCCGTCTCTCCTGAAGGGAATATATACAGGCACTGAAACAAAAGTGTACCAAAGATATAAATATTATTAAAACCTTAGTGAATGAAGAAAATGATAAGACCCAAGATTGATTACGGCTCTGTGATATATGGATGGAAGAAACTAGATTCCATTCAAAACAGCTCCCTGGGAGCGGCTGTGGGTGCTTTCGCTACCATTCCTATCCCCAGCTTATGCTCATTAACGGGTATTCAGTCACTTGAGCACAGACGAAACAATATTACTTTGAAATATGGGATCAATCTGTACAAAAGAACATTCATACCAGGCCACCAAGAGTTCTTCAATCCATTACTTCAATCAACAAATCCAGTTAACCTGCAGTTAACCCTAGACGAACCAATTCCATTCAAATATACCTCCATGCCCCCATGGCAAATTAGAGGGCCCTTCCTTAACAAATCACTTCTAAAATATGATATAAGCTTACTACCGAATAAAGGATCTATTACTTTTACTATGAGAACTATTACTATTACCGAAACATCACAACTTCAAATCCCACTTTTCAATTAATTTACACAGATGGGTCAAAAACGAACGAGGGCGTGGGATACAGCTTTGTCCATATTTCCATTGAGATAAGATTTAAACTACAATCTCATACATCCATCCTCACAGCAGAGTTGACTGTCATCGAAAGAGCTTGAATTGCTTGAATTCATAAAGCATTAAAATGTGTCCTCGTGGTACTTAATATCAGACTCCTATAATGCCCTCGGGATACACCTTGATCACCCTGTCGTGAGCTTGATCCTGGAGAAATATGAATCCCTGCTGGTCAGAGGTGATCTACTGAGATTTGCTTGACGCCCAGGACATAAAGGGGTAAAAGGAAATGAATTGGCAGATACATTGGCTATAGAGCCTCAATAATGAAAAGTTCTCCAATCCCAAAGATGTACTGTTATAAAAACCAGTACTCGCTAGTAACTCAACTCATGAGATCAACAGTCCAGTGAGAATTGAATTTGACTTTAGGTCAAAATAAATTTAAGATGGTTAAAGCTCACTTCTTTCCACCTGTTTCTATTAACTTTCACAGTAGTTACTGATCAGTGAGAGCACTCAGATTAATGACGGGTTATACTCGACTTATCCATGAGTACCTACTCAAGGGAGAGGATTCCTCCTTATGTGTTACCTGCTTAACACAATTAACTATCAAACACATCTTAATTGAATATCTCCTCACTAATGATTACAGGACAGCTTTAGTCATGGAAGACGATTTGAAAACAAGTCTATTCGCTCCATACTTGAGCAAATTAATTACTTTTCTGAAACACTCTGGATACTACGATAAGATATGATCAGGCGATGCATATTTTACCAAAAATGTGATATATTTCAATCTTTATTAATTTTATATATCAATGCTTAATGTAAAATTTTGTTTCTTTATAATGTCTTGTGTCATCATAAATAATGAAGGACGATAAGGGATTTATTAACATTAAGTACTATGAGCGATTACAAACATAAAGCTACAGAAAGTCGCAAAATGACCATGAGGTTGATCGCGACTATAAACCCGATTTCTTCTTCTATTTGTGTTGTTTAATGATTTGAAAATTTCATCTCAGTCTAAAAATGGAAAGTAAATTTCGTATCAGTCGCATTTTCCTTTGGTCAGATTTTGGTATGAGCTTCGTATAATCTAGTATGTAATTCTCATTAAACATTTAGTTTTTACATTGTTTTGTAATTTAAAAAAAACTTCCAACATTATAAACATAAATCTCTTTCCACCGAACATTTACTACACACATATTTAGTACTTCAAATATAAACGTTCCAGAAGATTAAGTTTGATAATAAGAACTGACATCCTTCGGGAACGTTTCCTGAAAATCGTTTTGCATCATTTTAAATACGAATTCGTTCGGTTTTCAGTTTTTTTGATATTTCCATTTAAATTTAATTTACCGGAAAATACGAAAGTAAAAAACGTAGAATTTTCCTCAGTAATGCAAAACAAATATTTCAGCTTTTAAAAACATAAATTCTATGGCGAACCAGAAAGAAATGAGAAAGGAAAAAAACTGAGCGGGATAGAAATTTGTTATGATGAGAGGCCTTGTCGAGAAGTTGCTTCCACTTTTTAGTTATTTTGATCAAGTGAAAATAGCGATAAGGACAAAAGTTTTACATTTTATAAAAACTAAGTTAAGATGGTACAATTTTATTTGTATCTGTAAAAAGAATTACAGTTCTCAAGTATGACGTTTTTTAGAATATTCCAAACAATTGGATTGTTCTATAACTTTCAAACCGCTGTTTTTTATTTAAAATTTTTATTGAAAAAAGAAACCATTTTACCAACAAATTGTAAAAAAGTAAGGTCGTGCGATAGTTGTGAGTCAAAATAATGATGAAATTTGTTTCACACGCACACCCCCACCCGCACGCGCACATCCCCACCCGCACGCGCACATCCCCACCCGCACGCGCACACACACACACACACACACACACACGCACGCCCACACACACGCACGCCCACACACACGCCCACACACACGCACACACACACATATACATACATCAGCACTGCAGCACTGCTGGACAGTGACCTTGGGCAAGTAAAACCTTTGCCATTTTAGAACCATGGATTAGTGGAACGGACAACAGCCTGCGTAGCCATAAAAATGTTTTATACAAACAATAATAATTTGGAAGCTGTGCAGAGGAAGTTCTGACGTTTTTACAACTTAGGACATCCCATCAAAACACGCGATAAAAACTTGGATTAATGACTTTGAAGAGACTGGATCTGCCTTAAAGAAGAAACCAACAGGGCGACCAAGAAGTGCTCGTACTATTCCTCCACAGAACATGTTGTACACGAGTTTATCTTACGGGGCCCACGGCGTTCAATTCGTAAGCAAGCAGTTGTGGTTGAAATGCCCCGGGAGAGTGTTCGCAGAATTCGTCATTTAGATTTGAAATTTCATCCATACAAGTTGCAGTTAGTGCAACAACTGAAGGAAACAGGAAGGGTACAGGAGGATGGCATCTAAAGGACGTAATTTTTAAAAAATGATAAATTCTATTAATGTTTCTTAAATGGCAAATTTTAAGGTTTCAATTACTATGAATAAAATGTTTTTCTTCCATCACTCTTGGTTTTATTGGATTGTTTTCCCGTTTTTTTGTGAAGAAGATATATATTAAAAAAATGTGCTTTCTAGAGATAAAGGTAAATTCTGTAAGAATTTTTTTTTAACCTCAATCTCTCTTTTTAGCTATAACTCTATCTCTTTTTTTTCGTCAGTTGGTTGCGCGACGTTGCCAGGCTTTTGATCGAGTCTTTGGTTATTAATAATAGAAAGTTGAAAAAAATGTTTGACTTCAGTTATTTCATTAATTATGTCGGTAACTCGATATTATTCATATATACACATTCTGCAAATATTAAACTTTTCATGTGATGTCTTTTTATTCTATAAAGTTGGAAGATTAATAGTGAAACAATAGAAAAATCTGGAAATGGCGAGGAAATCGTTCTACCATAAGAAACCGTGTTTAAGAAGGGTTGAAAATATCATTTTTGTAAAAAACTAGACGGTGAATAATTTTCAAATTTTTAATTTAGTTCAGTTATATAATATTTGTCACAATTACCGAATTTCAGATCTTAGATTTCGAAACTAGTTTTTCCCATAGATTCGATCGTACCTCCTTAATCGATTATGTATTCTACGTAATTGTTCACGACCTGCTCTCACGTCTCAGTTTTCTCACCTCAGTTTTTGAGGTCGTCTTGGCGAAGGTTACGCCCCTTATTTGGTTGGACAGCGATTTGGTAGGACAGCGGAAGAGATTGGTGCAAGATCTGGAGAGTACGGCGGATGCGGAAGAATTTTCCATTCGAGATCATTCAGGGCCTCCTTGATTTTTTTTACTTTCAACAACATTAAATGCCTTGAAACACACAACCAAATTAAATGCCTTGAAACTATTTATTTTATGTGAAATATAATTCAGTAACATTAATGTTGGAAAACAATGTCGGATAAATATCCTTCGCACTACTTTTGACAAAGCAATTCTATCAGTCCGATTTCCGGCAACTTTTTCAAGCAATTGGGATCTTATGTCCACAATTGCCCGAGTTATGTTGGGTTCCAAAGAGTCAGTAGTTGCTGATTTATTGGCATAAACCAAAGATTTAACGTAACCATAAAGAAAAAAAATTTAAAGGCGTTAAATCACGCGACCTTGGTGGACAATTTCCGTTCCGGACAGGGACCGTTCCTCGAAATAATTTTCTCACCGAATTGTTCCCTCAATAAATCGATTGGTGCGTTGGTTGTATGACATGTGGAGTCGTGCTGTTGGAACCACATCTCCATTAACGAATTAATAAATTTGGATCTTCATCGACACTGTCAGCAACAATGGCGATATTTTGTTCGAAACACTCAGTTTTTTGTCTTGTTTTTATTTTAATATCGAGCAGCGTGAAATGCGTTCGAAATTTGTCGATAATTCGGCGAATGCATCACTCGGTTAGGCGATTATGTGCGCCATACTATTCACGAAGTTTTCTATAACTTCGGCGCATAGAGCACTGATTCTGGTAATAAATTTATACAATTTTTAAGATGATGATGATTTGCCAGACTTTTGATGTGCCATGATGATTGCTATGATGATAATTGTCATGATGATTTGACAGCGAGTCCTATCGGAAGCTCGGACACACTAAAATAAATCACCCTTTATAATGCCATTTTAAAAATTTAAATTGTCGTGAAAAATACAGACAACGTACAACTTCAACATCGTTCTATAATAAATCCTTTTGCCTACGTAAAGTATATATTTTCTTACTAAAAGGAAACTTTCAAATAGTAATTTACGTAAACTGAAAATAAATTTCCAGCTCGAACTTTGAGGAAAAGAGAATTTCAAATTATTTTCTTTCAACAGATTAGGAAGAATCACTTGGACAAAAATCAAGTGCCCTTTTACCCTCGAAGTAACGAAATAAATAATTTTTTTTTGAAGTGAAACGTTGGGAGTAAAACGTAAAAAAAACCTGCGTTCTAGAATCTGTTAGATGAAAAATTCCAAGAATTATTTATACATTATTGCTAATAAGAGTGCTGTTCCTTTGGGTTCGTTAATTTTGGGATATTTTTGCGGTGTTTAAACTGACCGAACATATGTTCTTTTTCTATTGAATTGTTACCATCAAAATGCCATCAAAAGCCAGTTCATTATTAACTAACATTCTGCAAAAAACATAGTTTTTCATAGCTTTGAATATGTCCAATTATATACCATAAAAAGGCCTTTTGCGGGGAAGTTTAATAACCTTTTTTCATTTGAAGAATACGGTTGCTGAAAGTTACCGATTGTTGGTTGAAGCTTATGGTGAACATGCTTTAACCCAAAAAAAAAATGAACGGTTGTTGAAATGCTTTAAAAGTGGTCAGTCATTTGGATATAAAAGACGAGGGATGTCCACCATTTACGAACGTCTACACGGATTGAGAAATATCCAGAAGGAAGGAAAATAGTTTTCATATGAATTGAAGGAAAGAGACATTGAAAGGCGAAAAACCACTTGTGAAATTTTGCTTTCCAGACAGAAAAGAAAACCTTTTTTGCATCGAAATATGATAGGTGATGAAAAGTGGATCTATTTTGACAACCGAAAGCGCAAAAAACCATGGGTAGTCCCAGGCCAGCCATCAACATCACAACCAGTGCGCAATAGGGATGGAAAGAAGGCTTTGATGTGAATTTGGTGGAATAATAGGGGAGCTGTGTATTACGAATTGCTGAAACCTGATAAAACGATTATTGGCAATCGATACCGACAACGATAAAGTAATTTTAAGACACTAACTGTAACACACTAATTGTAAGACACGATAAAGTAATTTTCCAACATGACAATGCTCGGCCCCATGTTGCAAAAGGTGTAAATATCACTTGGAAAATATTAAATAGAATATTATATTCCGCTCGCTGTATTCACCGGACTTAACACCTTCGAACTACCACTTATTTTAATCGATGCAGCACGGACTTTCAAAACATCAAAAGTTTGAGTTTGGCCTCAAAAAATCAAAAGCCCTTTTGACCCGGAATCCATTCTTTGACAGAAAGACGAGAAAAAGTAATACCTAACGATGGCCAATACTTTGATTATTAAGGCAATTTGTTTTGTTATGTAAAGCTAAAACTTTCGCAGCGTAAATCTCGAGCTAGCACGAGCGTGACGTTGCCGTTTCGCACAGCGCCCCACGCCGTCGACTAGTAGACGGTTGGCATGCTGTCCTCTCAGTTGTCCATAAAAGGTACTGCGCTGCGCAGCCTGTGCACGTCTGTCTGTATAGTTTGGCCTCAAAAAATCAAAAGCCCTTTTGACTCGGAATCCATTCTTTGACAGAAAGATGAGAAAAAGTAATAGCTAAGGATGGCCTATACTTTGATTATTAAGGCAATTTATTTTGTTATGTAAAACACTATTAGAATAACAAAAGTTATGAGTTCGAGTAAAATAATGTTTCAAAACCGAATTGACTTGCTGTCTCTCCAGATTTGAATATCATTTAAAATGGGAGATGTTTTCAAGGCGAGTTTATATGAATTAAGATAATTTACAAATATGGTAGATTTAAAAAGTGCTAAGGAATCACCCTCAAATTACGCCAGTTCGAGGCTGGGTAAGGCCGGATGCCTTCTGAGAGTTGTTCTACATTGGTCACTCGCCAGTCGGTAGGCTTCTCGAGATACTTTCGGTTAACTTGATGAACGGTTGGCCTCAAAAAATCAAAGGTTCTTTTGATGCGGAATCCATTCTTTGACAGAATGATGGGAAAAAGTAATAGATAACGATGACCAATACCTTGATTATTAAGGTAATTTATTTTATTACGAAAATAACTATTAGAATAACAAAAGTTATGAGTTCGAGCAAAATAATGTTTCAAAATCAAACTGACCTGCTGTATCTCCAGATTTGAATATCATTGAAAATGGGAGATGCTTTCAAGACGAGTTTTTAAGAATTAAGACAATTTACAAATATGGTAGATTTGAAAAGTGCTATTTAGGCTTCATGGGAAGAAATTCCACAAAAAATAATAAAAAATAATTAAGTAATAACTAATAAATAATGAAATAATAAGAACTAACAAAGCTCCTGCTCGTCAATTTTTTTCATACATTTTTCTCAAAACCACCACCCTCATTTTATATAATTTATGTCACATATACATACATATAATTGTATCACACATAAGTACACATTTCCATAGCGTCTTCAGCATTTTTCTTGATGGTCTGATGAACTCAGGTCTGAGGTATTTGAAGAGGCTAGAGCTCTTCCGCTTATCTGAAAGGCTGTTTTGGACAAAACACTTGTTTGTACTGGCACACCAGTGTCTCCCGGAAATCACAGTTTCTTTTCTAGGTTTCACTACACCTCTTTCGTCACGATTTATTCCTTAAAAATTATGACGGATTTCATTTTCATCAGACAAAAACCTGAAACATCCCCCTGCCTCGTTTTTCATCATACACAAAACTAAAAAGTTCTAGCGAGCTTATAAAGGAGTATGGACGATTTTGCTACCCGTCTACAAGAATGCCTCGACAAAAATGGACGCCACCTAACTGATGGGATTTTTACCACTTGACTGTGTTATGTATAGGGATTGTAATCCCGCAAAACGGGATCACGCATTCCCGCGGGATCCCGCTGCTTTTATTAATCTGCTGGATCCCGCATCTTCAAAGCGCGGATCTGCGGATCCCTCAAATTAAAAATTTGGCGCTAAAACTTTCACGGCGTAAATCGCGAGTAGCACGAGCGCGACGTTGCCGTTTCGCACAGCGCGCCACGCCGGCGACTAGCGGACGGTTGGCGGGCTGTCCTGTCAGTCGTCCACAAAATTGCGCTGCGCAGCCTGCGCCCGTCTTTCTGTATAGGTGACGAGTGTTTTCGTATTCACCGTCCGGCGTTTAACGTAAGTACCTAAATTTTAATGTTTTTGATTTAGTTTTGTCCTGTGCTATTTTAAAATCAGATTGTGTGTGTGTCGTAAATAACAATATAGTGTCGTAATGTTGCGTGAAACATTATGACTTAAAGTACTTTTTGTTTTTGTTAATAATGTTTTTTGGTTATCGATGTTAGTGAAGCGGATTACTCGTGTGGGGTGTGAGAATGTAGCAAAGCACTGTGTAAAAATTAAATAAATGAATCTAAATCTATACTTACATTAAACTTTATTCATTATTTGCAGGTGACGAGTAAACGAATCATGTCTAAGTTCATTGAAACTAAGAATCCCGAGAAAGAGGGATTCTAATGATTAAAATTACTTTTAGAATCCCAATTCCACAGCTTTTATCTGATATTTGACAATTTTTTCTATACATTTTGAGTCGATGATGACCTTGGTAGTATATATTGTGGATTGGAAAATTTCTAAAGATATTCTTTGTGTTTTTAAAATTAATTCAGCTAAATATGCTCTTTATTATATTTTATATTTATTTAAATAATAAATTATATATGTTTATAAGTATTTTATATTTTCTTAGTTAAGTTTTTATGTTTTAAGCGAAAGTAATCAAAATATTTAACTGACAGGCAAATAAATAATTACGGTATTAATTGATTTGTTTTGTTTATATATGGTGAATTATTACCATGTATGATTTGTTTTTTTTTATTTCTAACTTAAATCTTAAAAACGGGAGTATATTTACCTTTTAGCCCCATTTTATACCATTTCATACCATTCCTGTCATATTTCAAGTTTATAGGATTTAAAGTTCAAGAACAGAAGTATATTAATTTTTTAGGCCCCCGCAACCCTCCTTAGGACTTGCTTTTTATGAACTCTTCTCCTTAGCGAACATCTACGTTTAGTGTTCACACATTTTTTGACTTTGACACATTTCATAAATTTTTTACCTTTAGATGTAACCCTCGCCGGAACGAACCGCCGGTATGAACTGTTATAAAAAGTATCCTATGTCATATTCTTCCACATAATCGACTTCTATGCCAAATTATATTAGAATCATTTCATTCGCCATTCAAGCAACAGTTGCATATATATATATATATATATATATATATATATATATATATATATATATATATATATATGTGCAAGTGTTGCTTGAGCTTTTGATGAATCACTTCATCAAAAGCATAACGAGACCAATGACAGAATGGATTCATTCACATGCACAATTATAACTTTGATCAATTCTTTTACTAGAATCTTCGGTGTGAAACACTAAGCTCAAAGAGATTTACCATTAAACACATGTCATATTCTTCCACATAATCGACTTCTATGCCAAATTATATTAGAATCATTTCATTCGCCATTCAAGCAACAGTTGCATATATATATATATATATATATATATATATATATATATATATATATATATATATATATATATATATATATATATATATATATATGTGCAAGTGTTGCTTGAGCTTTTGATGAATCACTTCATCAAAAGCATAACGAGACCAATGACAGAATGGATTCATTCACATGCACAATTATAACTTTGATCAATTCTTCTACTAGAATCTTCGGTGTGAAACACTAAGCTCAAAGAGATTTACCATTAAACACCAAATAACTTTTTTAAACTTTTCGACGCACGTTGTCTATTTTGTTGTAGATATCTTCATACGAAAAAAAGTTAAAATTTAATAATTAATTTGTCTTGTTCGTATATCTCCCACTCAGCATATTTTTCCTCAATATGTCTACGCCCGATCGGCGCCTATTTTATGACTTTTTCATGGTAAGGGAGACTACAACTCTCCGGGTTTTATATTCCGCATCCGTCTTACCTCACCATTTACTTATTTCCCCTATTTCTTTCTGCTCGTTATGATCGTAAAAAGTTGAAATTAGCCCGCTCCCAAAGTTTCCAACTCGTGCCTTAGAATTGAACAGACGAAAATGTTTCCCGTCGCCAAAAAAACGAGCAACGAGCCTGTTTTCGATGTTTCAATGTCGAACCATGGAAAATTGGCATTGTTTGTTATGGAGAACGTTTGACGATATAATATTCTGTCGTCTTTTGTTTCTGATGGCTCTCTATATCTGTAATAAATTATTCTTTGTTTTTTTTATAAATAAACACAACTTATAATATCAAATGTTGCTTTTTTCGAAACGAAAGTTCTCCGGGCTCATCCACATTTACTCATTTCTTCTATAAAATTAAAATCTAATATATAAGGAATGATCTAATAATATATAAGCAATGATAAAATTACAGTGATACATTGTCTCCTTCAAAATACTTGCCTTGGAAAGACATAGAGCGCTGGAGATGGTTTGTTCACTCCTCATAACAATGCTGGAACTCAGAAACTGGAATTGCCTTCAGCTGGTCGATCACGGCATTTTCCAATGTCCCAAAATGATATTTTGGAACTTTGAGGTTGTAATATTAGGAAAAGGAAAACGTTATAAGGACTCAAGTCTGGTGAATAAGGAGACTGCGGAGCCAGATTGATATTTTTACTTGTCAAAAACTCGTTAATTAAAATCGTTGTGTGGCGTTTCGACTCGGGCGTTTTTGATGTTCTGTCTCATACAAATGACCCTTTTTAGAAGTATTTCGAAAACTTCTCGGTGAAAATGCTGGTTTACCGTTTGGCTTTGAGGTACTAATTTCTTATGGACAATCTTTCTGGCTATTTTTTGGCCGTGATGAGATTGAAGTGTGCCATTCCTAATTTTTCGTCTTCGGGTCGTGTTAAAAAATCGAAGGCTCGTCACCAGTTTAGATATGTTCCAGAAAATGAGAGTCATTTTCCTGCGAAAGGTGTTTTGCACAGATTTTCTTCATCCCAAATTTGTTGCCCAAATTCTGATGAACGGTTGTCTGAATCAGATTGAACCCTTCCTCGTCATTCTGACGGTCAACCGATAATCACAACGAAAATATCCCGGATTATGTGAATGTTTTCATCACTTCTTGCAGTTGAAAGCTTTTCGTTACGAGCTTCATCATGAATCGAATCTCGGCCTTCTGAGAATACCTTAAACCACCTAAAAACCTGAATCCTTGACGAAATACTGTTTCTATGGACCTGTTGAAATTTTGCAAACGTTTCCGTTGAACTGTACCCAAGTTTGAAACACAACTTAATAGAACATCGTTGCTCGAAATCGTCAGAAAATCCGGTTCACGAAAAGAATTGCTACGAAGTACCCAGTCACTCTAGGGCATCGTTTCTCAATCTGGCGGTCCTATTCAGGAATATGAGGGGTCGTAATGTATTCAAAAAATAAGACCCATATATGAAACATCCTTTTATTAAAGTATTTTTAATTTAAAAACAAGTGTTAGAAAATTAAATATTACCAGGTAATAACAACATAATAAAATAAACTTAAATAAAGTAATAGCCAAAGTTGTTTGAAATATTAATTTAATGCGATGGTTTATTTTGTTTTTTACTAAAAAGTTTTTCTTTTTTTTACGTGATTCCAGTGATAATAGACGATTAGCTTTTTACGCATAAGTAACGAAAGGGGATCAATGTTTTCAAAGCTTCGGTTACTAGGGTAGTAACCGACTAGTAGGCACTTACTAGTGTATACATCGTCGTGCAAGCCAACACTTATCTAAATTTTAATTTAAAAATTCTAGTTTTAGAGTTTTGTTGACCGATATTTCAATAAGTTGATTGTGAATCTCAATAGGTAGTTCAACAGCTGCAACATTTTTATCAAACGGATTGAGAATTCATCTTTGTACAAATCATCGTTAGTATCTGGAAAATATTCCAGTAACTAAATTTTCATTGTAAATGCGTTTTCATCTTTCATCGCGTAAATGCGTAACACGCGATCAATAACAGAATTATCTAAATCCATAGTTTTGGTAATATAATCCGAAGTTAAAGTGAATGCATCAAAATTGCGTTTTTCAAGACGTATAATCCAAATACCAAGGTTCTTGATAAAAGCATTGCCTTTGACTGTCATTAGTAAAATGTTTTTGTTATAGTCTTGTAAACTTGAGTTTCAAGTCATTCAAGTGTGAAAATGTATCGCTCAAGTAAGCCATCAGTAATAAAGTTTCTCTATCTTGTAAAAACTCTGAGAATGAGCTATTTTTATCTATAAAAAAGTTTCTCTCGCAGTTCAAAGAGCCTCGTTAGAACTTTTCCTCGCGACAACCACGTGACTTCAGTATGAAAAAGCAGTGAGTCGTATTTGGAACTCATTTCTTCGCACAATTTGGAAAGCAATCTAGTCTGCAATGGTTGGCTTTTAATAAAATAAAGTCTTTTTACAGCTTCTGACAGAACATTTTGTAAATTATCTGGCATCTTTTTTTGCAGCAAGCGCATTTCTGTGAAGAAGCGTTTGCGTCCATTCTATACGCAGTATAATGTCTTTTAATTTCATTATCACACCATTGTTCTTCCCCGTTATCCCTTTCGCGCCATTAGTACATTCATAAAAATGCGCATAATGTGCATCAATAAAAATTTTAGAGGCGTTCGCCAGTTGCACGACCAGGGATTTACAAAATAGCATATTTTCTTTAATTGATCTCTCGAATTCGTATCGGACAAAACACAAAAATTGCACCAAGTTCGACACGTCTATCGACTCGTCATCACATCGTCATCACTTATCATCACATTGACCATATCAATGGCAGCGGGTAAAATGAGCTTCTCCGCAATTATGTAGGGCTTAGACTCCCTGGCCACTCTTAATACTACAAAATCAAATGCTTGAAGTGCTGGGGAATAATTTTCAATGATAACAAAGAGCTCATTGCGGCTTATCATCCAAAGCAATGAATCCATATCTAAATGTTTCATTGTACAATCTGGTCTTTTTTTTACTGTTTCACCAGATGTAGATGGTGCATTTCGTTTTGTCACAAATTTGTCAGTTTTATTTAATATTATTATTTATTTTATTACCACACTGTTATTAATTTTTTTAACACTGACTGAGATAAGAAATCGTAGTATTTAACACTGGGCGAGAGAAGAAATCGTAGTACTTGTTTTTGTAAAAACGTAATTAACACTGAAACTCTTCGTTTCGTTCCTCGAATGAATCGATATTTTAAATGTTTAATTGTTCAATTTGGAATTTTTCTGTTTCACCAGATGTAGATGGTGCATTTCGTTTTGTCATAATTTTTTCCATTTAACTTAATATTAATTTATTATATTACTACACTGTTATTTATTTATTTAACACTGAGTAAGATAAGAAATCGTAGTATTTAACACTAGATGAGAGAAGAAATCGTAGTACTTGTTTTCTTAAAAACGTAATTAACAATGAAACTCTTCGTCTCGTTCCTTTATATTTATTACCAAAGCACATTGCTTGTACGAACCTGCCTAAATGCACTCGTCACGAATGATCCGTCTCGCATCGGGTTATTTACAAGGGCGTTCATGTGCAGGGCTCAGGTTCGAACTGGTAAAAGTAATATAAGGACAATGGGTTACACAAGTCTGGTAGTTCGGTATTTGTGTCTATGTGACATACATTTGTCATTGACGGATGATAACAACTAGATGATTCTTTTGTTGTTATCATCCGTTTGTTTTTTCATAATTTGTAAGCGTGTGAGCATGCTTGTAGGAGTTTGTAAGCCATTTAAAAATAAAAACGTTAACCGGCCGATGTAAAGCTTTGATAAATGTCAAATTGACATATTGTAGTGAGTGGGTCGCAATGTTTTATATTCAACTGTTTGGTTAATTAGTGGGTTGCTACACTAAGCAGGTTGGTAAACGATGCTCTAGAGAAATCAAACTCGCACTTAACACGCATCAAATGTTGACACCCCCCCCCCCCAAATCTGAAGCCAACAGTGTTGTCAGATCGAACGCTACGCCACCAATCTCATTACTATATTTATACACCTCGTATTTAAAGAATACGGAAGGTGAAGTTTTCCTTCGGATTGGGATAAAGCGACTGCCTTCACTGTATTTTTTGTTGTTAAAAGAACCTTGTACATCGATACAATATCGATAAAAACTCTACAAAAACCATATTGGAACACATTTTTTGGTTTGAAAATTATTTAAATGGATAATGTTATTCCAAAAGGAACAAAGCGACAAATTTTAATTTTTCAGGTTATTGGCATCAAGCGACTTATTTTACGTTGTTTTAGTTTACCCCAGATGGAATACGGTGACCTCTGTTGACAAAAGGACCAAGCGACAATTTACAAAATACATATTTCTAGCTCATCGAAAACGAACCAACAGACAATTTCCTTTTAGATATTTATGAACTTGTCGCTTGGTTTTTTCTGAAACTAGTTTTTTAATGATTGCGTGCAATAAAGGTAACGTCTGTGTGCTTGAGGGTTTAGTGCTGTTATTAAAGTCTTTACAATAAGAAACAATGAGTCTAAAGTAAAAAAAAATGTTCATTGCCTTAAAAGACACTAACAAAACTTTGGAATCTCAGAATGAAATCGCAGAAGAAAATTCCCTGATCACACATTTAAAACACGGAAACTATTAAAAGATTGAAACAAAATACACTATACAGTAAAAGGTAAACTTGTTGAGCCAAAAACTTTTTTCCTAATTTTGCCAACTGCAATCGTACAGCACTCAGACAGGACTTATCTGCTGTTTAATAAGCAGCAAGGTGTCAAGAGAAAGAGAAATCGGGAAAGTAATAAAAGAAAAATGACTCGCACTTATCAATTTAGTAACAGAACTGTTTGCAGAAATTTATATATTAAAACTTTTCAAATATTAACTAAAAGGATCGATACAGCTCTAAAAAAAGATTTCCATAGAAACCTTATAGACGAGAGAGGAAAATCAGGTGCTGGAGTCAGTAAACCTTTGTCTGAAGAAACCATAAATGCAGTAAAGTATTATATTGCAAAAGTCCCCACACACATTTCCCATTACTCGCGAAGTCAAACAGAGTATAACCTTTTAGCTTCGGATTTAACTCTACATAAAATGTATACATCAGTTTTGGACGAAAACTCTGACGAATCGAAACCAAATGCGTCATATTCAAGTTGCAAAAAAATTCTATCAACACTTTAATCTAACAAGAAAACCACCAAAAACAGATACATGTAACATATATGATGAATTTCCTATTTAAATAAAAAATGCAGTGGACGATGAAACAAAAACACAGCACAGTCACTTACATAACGAACATCTACTGACTGCGGAAATAGATCGAAAGATTTAAACGGCGAAAAAATTTGCTGGCTGAAGGCCACTAATAAAACTGAAGGAACGTAATAAAAATTAGTAAGGATAGTCCATATATTTTTGAAGTACGTACATGAAGTAGAAGAATATAAAGATATAAATATAAAGAAACAATTGAGAGAAAGGAAATCATCAGAGTTGTGTTTTGTTGTGCCAAGAGACAAAGCTATATCAAACAAAAACTTGCTGATATTAACATTTTATTATCACTTGTTCTAGCAGACATTAGAAGCTTCTATAAAAACCTTCAATCAATCCACTTCGAAGATGATGTTATATAAAATTATAAAAAATAAGTAAATAAATTAATAATATGTTTAAAATCACTCAACAAAAAAAAACTATGGGGTTTATTTGCCGATCCATTATAATTTCAAAAGGTCCTTAAATAGTAAAACTAAACTTCTATAATTTTGTTATTACAAATAGTAAAAGTAAAATAAGGTACTTGTATAGAGAGATTAATTTAAAGTTTCGATGTAATTTAACAATAAAATTGGAATTCGGTTACTCGACGAAATATACGGGAACATGAAGTTGCCTGTTAAATCTCTAAATTGCTTTGAAGTCGAAATGCGCCACAACATTTTGAACTTATTTGTTTGACTTTCCCATTTCAAACTTAATAATTACGTAACGGAACGACGTTGAATTTTTGATTCGTGTAAAGTTGAACGACTTCATTTTCGTGAATTATTTCGTAAAATTTATGCAATGAAATTTACTGCATTAAGAATGAGAATAAGTATAGAAGACATTTTAATGCAACATAATGTTATAGAAAATATATCTTAAGTATGCATTATTTTTTCTTCTTCTTCTTCTTGGCGGTCATGTTTAATTTGTTATTACTGCCATGTGTTTAGATTTACTAGGTACATTTACATCGGTATGTAGAGACCTCTTAAATTTAAACATGTCATATTTATCTTTAAACAAGCTGCATTCAAAACATGCTTGAAACATTCAGGACATGAAATGATCAACAAATGCAATGAATATATTTTTATTCTTCTGTTGTGCCTGTTTTTCCAACTTATTCTTCATTTGATGTTGATATCCATACTTTCATCCAACGCTTTGACCCTATTAATATAGTTCCCTATTGCCTTTAGATCTTTGTGAATGTACTTTGCCTTCTCATGTTATTTTTACCAATTATTGAGCCTTTTTCCTCAGAAGGTATAAAAAAAATACCGCTAGAGGCAGCACGGGTAGGGAGGGTGTACAAACATTTTCATTCTGCTATCTAAAGAAATGGTAAAAGTACATTTTCAAAATGGAATTAACAGAAGATGATGTGCCTGGTATTATATTAAAATTTTCAAAAGTTCAAGACTGTACTGTCCGCGATCTAAAACGACAGTTTGCATATATCGCAATTTGCCTGTTTTCGATAAAAGCGTTTTAGTCGAGAGGTTAGTTGTTGAATTTTTTTCTTGACATGACTTTATACTGTCACAATTATTTCAATATTTTGCGTAAATTTTGTTGCTTATGTTTTTTTTTTTCTTTTAAGAGTTGAAGAATGATAATGATAAAACAATTTTTTTGAAATTGACAACTACGAATGAAATCACTCTATCTACCTACCACAAAGTCCAGTATCTTGCACGTTTCCTTCTAAAAATTCGTCCTTTTTTCCATTATCTACCTATACAAAGTCCAGTATCTTGCACGTTTCCTTCTAAAAATTTCGTCCTTTTTTCCATTATCTACCTATACAAAGTCCAGTATCTTGCACGTTTCCTTCTAAAAATTCGTCCTTTTTTCCATTATCTAACCTATACAAAGTCCAGTATCTTGCACGTTTCCTTCTAAAAATTCGTCCTTTTTTTCCATTATCTACCTATACAAAGTCCAGTATCTTGCACGTTTCCTTCTAAAATTCGTCCTTTTTTCCATTATCTACCTATACAAAGTCCAGTATCTTGCACGTTTCCTTCTAAAAATTCGTCCTTTTTTCCATTATCTACCTATACAAAGTACAGTATCTTGCACGTTTCCTTCTAAAAATTCGTCTTTTTTCCATTATCTACCTATACAAAGTCCAGTATCTTGCACGTTTCCTTCTAAAAATTCGTCCTTTTTTCCATTATCTACCTATACAAAGTCCAGTATCTTGCACGTTTCCTTCTAAAAATTCGTCCTTTTTTCCATTATCTACCTATACAAAGTCTAGTATCTTGCACGTTTCCTTCTAAAAATTCGTCCTTTTTTCCATTATCTACCTATACAAAGTCCAGTATCTTGCACGTTTCCTTCTAAAAATTCGTCCCTTTTTTCCATTATCTACCTATACAAAGTCCAGTATCTTGCCACGTTTCCTTCTAAAAATTCGTCCTTTTTTCCATTAATCTACCTATACAAGGTCCATATCTTGCACGTTTCCTTCTAAAAATTCGTCCTTTTTTCCATTATCTACCTATACAAAGTCCAGTATCTTGCACGTTTCCTTCTAAAAATTCGTCCTTTTTTCCATTATCTACCTATACAAAGTCCAGTATCTTGCACGTTTCCTTCTAAAAATTCGTCGTTTTTTCCATTATCTACCTATACAAAGTCCAGTATCTTGCACGTTTCCTTCTAAAAATTCGTCTTTTTTTCCATTATCTACCTATACAAAGTCCAGTATCTTGCACGTTTCCTTCTAAAAATTCGTCCTTTTTTCCATTATCTACCTGTACAAAG
This sequence comes from Cosmopolites sordidus, assembly GCA_031761425.1. NCBI lineage: Eukaryota > Metazoa > Arthropoda > Insecta > Coleoptera > Curculionidae > Cosmopolites > Cosmopolites sordidus. The sequence goes on along the minus strand of JARFXV010000817.1, from coordinate 3,934 downwards.
TCCAGTATCTTGCACGTTTCCTTCTAAAAATTCGTCCTTTTTTCCATTATCTACCTATACAAAGTCCAGTATCTTGCACGTTTCCTTCTAAAAATTCGTCGTTTTTTCCATTATCTACCTATACAAAGTCCAGTATCTTGCACGTTTCCTTCTAAAAATTCGTCTTTTTTTTCCATTATCTACCTATACAAAGTCCAGTATCTTGCACGTTTCCTTCTAAAAATTCGTCCTTTTTTCCATTATCTACCTACACAAAGTACAGTATCTTGCACGTTTCCTTCTAAAAATTCGTCCTTTTTTCCATCACGAGTTATTCCGCTTACTTTTATTTAGCTATGGAACAATCTCTTTCGACTGATTGCGCGGTTGGCGCTTGCTAATAAAAATGATAATGATTGGTTGACCTGGTATTTGTTTTACTATATATTCAAGATATTCTCTGACATGTTTCGGCCCGCGACCACTCTCAAAAAGAGTTATGTATATACTAAAATAAAGGTTTAAAGTAAGATTTAATGGAGGTCGGTTTTTTTATTGGGCTGTTTCGTTAATTGACACAGTCTCCCAAGTCTAGCTGGGTGTTTGTGATGTTTTACCATAATATATGGCTTTTTTAATTTCGGAAATTTCCAAGTAATTTAACACCCAGCTTTTATTGCAGCTATACATTCTGTCAAAAAGTTGCGGGAATTGATCATTTGAAAAGCCCTCATAAAGGGATTGTCAAAATTATTTTTATCGCTAAGTTGACACAACTGTCCTCTATACTGACGTGGAGTTTGAACGTTATCTGTCAGTTAGTTTGTTTACAGTGCTCGATTTTGTCAGTTCATCTCAAATGTGGTTTGCGATTTTTACAATGGATAAAAACATCGGACAAAGACTTTATCTTACATTTTGTATTGCAAAGGGAATTTGGTGTACTGAGTCGCTGAAAATGTTGCAGAAGGCTTACGGTGAATCGATTTTATCAAAAACACATTCATATGAGTCGGCCATCAATGTCTTCAACTGAAGTTAACATCGCTAAAGTGAAGGAAATGGTGACTGAAAATCGTCATTTAAGTTTGAAAGAGATAGCTGCTGATCTTTCTGTGTCTCACGAATCAATTTGTGCCATTTTAGGCGATTGTTTAGGCATGAAACACGTTGCCGCTCGACTAGTGCCGAAAGACCTTAATCTTCTGCAGAAACACAGTCGCGTAAAGGTCGCTGAAGACATGCTAGAACGAGTCAATTCCGACCCCACATTTGTAAAACGCATTGCAACTGGTGATGAGACATGGGTATTCGAATTTGACATGCAAACCAGTCAACAAGCTTCTGAATGGCGCCTTCCAACTGAGCCGAAACCGAAAAAACCACGTCAAAGTCGATCAAAAGTTTAGGTGATGTTGACTGTTTTCTTTGATTATCGCCGTGTTGTTTAGTCGGAATTACTGCCAGAAGGTCATACAGTAAATAAAGAATATTATCTGAGCGTTATGCGGCGTTCGAGAGAGCAAATTGGACGAAAAGGGCCAGATTTGTGGAAATAAAACTCTTGGATTTTGCATCACGACAACGCACCATCTCACAAGGCTATTATTGTGAACGAATTTCTGGCCAAAAACACCAACAAACACCATCGAACACTCACCTTATTCATCTGATATGGTTCCGGCCGACTTCTTTCTCTTTCCAAAACTCAAATTACCACTTCGAGACACCCGTTTTCAGTCGATAGAAGACAAAAGAGAATTCGCGACGAGAATTGAAGTCGATTCCAGAAAATACGTTTAAAAAATGTTTTGACAATTGAATTTACTCGTTGGCATTATAAGTGTATTATTTCGGTGTACGGTTCTGGTCTATACAATATTCGGCAACGTCCATCATTGAGAGCTCTGACCATTTGACATATATATATATATATATATATATATATATATATATATATATATATATATATATATATATATATTATATATATATATATATATATATATATATATATATACATATATATATATATATATATATATATATATATATATATATATATATATATATATATATATATATATACATATATATATATATATATATATATATATATATATATATAATATATATATATATATATATATATATATCATCATCATCATCATCATCAGCCCGTATCGATCCACTGCAGGATGAAGGCCTCTTCAGCATGCTTCCAACCTTCACGGTCCTGGGCTTTCCTCTGCCACTCGGGTCCAATATACTTAACGATGTCATCAGTCCATCGTGCTTTCGGTCTTCTTCGCGGACGTTTGCGATCAAGCGGTATCCACTCCAGGATTGCCTTGGTCCATCTGTCGTCCCATCGCCTCGCTATATGGCCTGCCCATCTCCATTTCAACTGTTTTACTCTTCCAATGATGTCACAGACTTTTGTTTGTTCCCTGATCCATGCGCAGGACTTTCTGTCTCGTCTTGTAATGCCAAGCATACATCTTTCCATTCCCCTCTGTGCCACCCGAAGTTTTTGAATTGATTGCGATGTGAGTGTCCAGGTTTCACTTCCGTATGTCATAACGGGTAGAACGCACTGATCGAATACTTTTCTTTTCAGGCAAAGTGGGAGTCTGCTCTTAAACACTATATTGAGCCTACCAAATGCCTGCCAGCCACATTTAACACGCCGTTCCACCTCCCGGGCGGTATTCCCCTCCATGGAAATCCTCTGCCCAAGATATACAAAGCTGTCCACAATCTCTAAATCCCTTCCTAAAACTGAAATTCTTCTGTCCTGAGCGAGGTTATTGAACATAACCTGACTCTTTTTCAGGTTTATTTTCAAGCCAAATGGTTCGCCAGCCCTTTGCAGTTCTTGTATGCGTCTTTGCAGCTCCTCTGGGTCTTGTGAAATGAGAATAATATCATCTGCAAATCTAAGATGGTTTAAGTTTGCACCATTGATCTTTACCCCATCCTGTTCCCAATCCAGTTTACGGAATACTTCTTCAAGGCCAGCCGAGAAAAGAATAGGCGATATTGCGTCACCCTGCCGTACACCTCGTTCTATATTAATTCCCACTTCAAGATCATCAAGGTGAATTGTGGCTGTAGCTCCATCATATATCGATTCTAATAGGTTTACATAGGATCTCTCTACACCTTGGCTAAGCAATGCATCCATTATCGCATGCTTTGAGATGGAATCAAATGCTTTTTCGTAGTCGATAAAAGCCAAGCACAGAGGCATGGTGTATTCGTTGTGCCTTTCTATGACCTGCTGTACAACCTGGATGTGATCCATTGTACTGAATCCACTTCTGAATATAGAATATAGAATGAATTCTGAATATATATGTCCTGAAATATATATATATATATATATATATATATATATATATATATATATATATATATATATATATATATATATATATATATAATTAAAGTCAATTTTTTTCCACTTTCAATTTCTAATAACAAAACACTCTGCCAAAGGTCTGGCAACGTCGCGCAACTAGCTGAGAAAAAAAGAGATAGTTATCGCTAAAAAGAAAGATTACTATGTATAACATTTTTGAATTTGAGGTTAAATAAGTAATTTTTCTTACAGAATATACCTTTGTATCTAGAATGCATATTTTTTAATATAAATTTTCGATTTTGAAACGTAAAAATTCTCATACATATACACAAATACATTGATATTTATATTTATATGTAAACACAAATTCGCTGTTGCCACATCTTTTTTGTCGAATCGCGTGAATTAATAATAACTAAGTCAATTCGTTATTTTTTATAAATAAATAATAATTATAAAGTTTGATTTAGTATTATAAAGAAACACTGTGAATTTCTGTAACTATTTTAAGTTTTGGGAAAACAAAATTTCATGATGCTTTTGACTCATAAGTATCGCTCGTACCTTAATTTGTACTTCTTATCGTAG